>CAHIKZ030000544.1:865000-1134707 GCA_903632075.3 Acanthosepion pharaonis | reverse complement strand
ATCTTGCCATGCTGCTCTCAGGAGGCGGTGGATACTTCTCATGTGAAAGGTGTTCAGATGCCTTTCTTGCCTCACTGACATATAGCAGTGTGCTGGTAATGCAGACTTTGTCCACTGCCATCTTTGTCTTCACTGACAAATTGGGATTGGTCCACACATGTTTTGTTAGGCACGCTTGTGTTGTGGCTGCCTTCTTGATTCTCTTGTCAATCTCTGCATCTAAAGAGTGGTTTTCAGTGATGGTGGAGCCAATGTATGTAAACTGATGGACCACATTGAGCTTATAGTCATCAATGGTGATGGCTGGTGGTGTTTCAGTACCTTGTCCCAGTATGTTTGCTTTTTCAGGCTGATGGGGTTCATCAGTGACTGAGGCTCATACTACTGCCGCATCATTGGCAAAAAGCATGTCTCTGACAAGGGCTTCATGTACTTTGGTCCTCGCTCTGATGCAGGCAAGATTGAACAACCCGCCATCTGATCTCGTACGCAGGTAAATCCCTTCTCTTGATGCACAAAATGTATGCTTCAGAAGCAACACTAAGAAAATCCTGAAGAAGGTGAGAGCGAGGACGCAGCCCTGTTTGACTCCACTGTGGATGTTGAAGGGCTCAGAGGTGCTGCCATTGAACTGCACAGTACCCCTGCAAGTCACTATGGAATGACTCAATCAAGCTTGAGTGGGCAGCCAGTCTTGGACAGGATTCTGAAGAGGTCTTCTCTGCTGACAAAGCTTGAATGCCTTGGTTAGATCAAAAAAACAATGTACATTGACATCTGCCATTCTCTGCACTTCTCTTGGAGCTGGTGGAGGGAGAAGACCAGGTCTACTATTGATCTTTCAGCTCGGAAACCACACTGCAACTCTGGATAGACACGTTCGGCAAGTTTCTGCAGGCGGACCAAGATGACCCAAGCGAAGACTTTGCCCACAACACTGAGTAGTGAAATGCCTCTGTAGTTGTTGCATTGCTTCATTCACCCTGGTTCTTGTGAAGGGTGATGATCTTCGCATCTTGTGCAATGGGAGCAGTAGGGCAGTCTTGCAGTGTCCAATCAGGTCAGGGGGCTCCTGTTACTGCCAGGGGCCTTCCCTCAGGCCAAGCTGTCAATTACCTTGCTAAGCTCCTCTATGGTCTGTTTGGTATCGAGGTCCTCCATGACCAGCAGGCACTCAATGGCTGCGATTGTCACTACATTCTGCCTGAAGTAGAGGTCGGAATAGTGTTCCACCCATCTCTCCATTGTCCCTTGTCTACGATGACTTCCCTATTGGTGGATTTGAGGGCTGTCTTGTTCTGCACTGGTCCCATTGCCATCTTGTTGCCATCGTATATCCCTCTTATGTTCCCTGTAACTGCTGCTGTCTGGATGGTTTTGCTAAGCTCTGTCCAGTACTTATTGGTGCAATGCCTGGTGGCAGTTTGATGAGCTTTGCTCCTGGAAGACTTGAGAATCTGCAGGTTTCTCTTGCTGGGTAACCACTTGTATTCTGCAAGAGCAGCGTGCTTGGCCACAATAACAGGAGTGATCTCAGCAGACTTTGCCTCAAACCTGTCTTATGACTTTAAGGTCATAAGTGGCCAAGGCATTGTGGTACAGTATCCTGCAAGGTCACCCACTTTTCTTAATTTATCCACTTAATCCTATATTAATCGGATCTACTTGGATTACTTACCCACGGATTTTTTTTACCTATATATATATATATATTCATTGTCTGTTATATTTAACAATATATGTTATATATATATATATATATATATATATATGTGACGGTTACACACCTGGCCCAGTGTCGGATCCTTTTGTTACGGGCGCTATCCGGTGACGTCGTCCTCCTGGTCGCCTCCTGGGTCCAAGCGTGCGCTCCAACCCTTTGGTCAGATGATCACCAGCCTCGCCTTTCCACGACCGCCCAATACCTGGTCACTAAAGCAACTATACCCGATCTCGTCTGTCTACCCACGCTGTGTTTAGATCTTAGACAGACGGGACCAGCAGGATTTAATACAACAAGTCGAGTCCGGACGGGTGGCAAAACACAAAATAAAACAAAACTCACGACACTAAACAAAATTGCTGATAAAAAGGGTAACAACCTTTATATCTTAATGTCCGTTACATAAAAAAACAAATTGTTCTCAATTCCCACCATTTGTGGACTATGGCACCAAGCTTCTATCACACAATAGAAAAATGTCGAATTACCTACTTTCTAGAATCATGTATGTATGTCGGAGTGGGTTCCAGTTCGACATCAGGGCTAATTTCATCGATCATTCGCAGTTGATTCTTCTCTCCGACTTGAGTTGTATTTCTTCTTCTTCGCCTGCTTGGGCTGATAGTTTTCCTGTTTCAACTTGGTGGAAGATTTCTTGTTTCAACTTACGCAACTCTCTGTCGCCTGAGGTGGTCTCTTCACTGCCGTCCGGCTGAACTCTTCTGTCTTCGACTTGGGCTGGAAGGATTTCTTGTCGAGGATTCTTTTTGCCCGCAAAGGGCGAGTGAATCGGGCCTGATGGCGCGCTCAGGCTCTATCCCTGCCCGCGTCCAACTCTCAACTCCAACTGCAACCCAACTCTACTGATTTCTGTCGATGTCCTTTATATTGACGCCGCGAACAAACTGGGTTGGGTCTGTCGGCGTCAGGGTTTTCTCGATAATTCCAAAAGTCGCATTATTTTTGATTTCTCATTATCGCTATTGTTTTCACCCCTACTTCTCATAGTGCTTTTTTGGTGGGGAGGCGATTATCCATCTCTCTCGGTCTCTCGTGGATGTCAGGTGACCGCTTTTCGACTAATAATGAGATTCTGATCGAGCATTTCTTTTTTTTTTTTTCCGCAACCACGGACCCGCCGGGCTAATGGGATTCTGGTTGAGCATTTTTTCTTTTCTTTTTCTGCAGCCACGTGACTTTTGCCAATGAGATCCTGATTGGGCTTTCCCTGCAATCAATCGGGGGTTTATATCGTTCTTGTTCTAAAAAACAAAATCTAATTTTTCCTTTTTTTTTCCGCACGCACGAAAAAATGACCATCTTGGCTCTCTCACCTGGACTTTGTCAAACAGCCCGCTGCTAATTAGACTTGACTTCAGAAAGGATCTTTTCCGCCTTTCTTACGCCCCCTCTGTGAGCCAAAAAGCAATTGTCCCTCTTTTTACCTCTTTGTTTTTCCTGATAGTCGAAAAATCTTAATTATCTACTTTGAAAATGTCTCCACTTTTATTAACGTGGTGTCCAATTTTAACAGGTCAGGATCTGTATATCGCTCCACCGGTCACTCCCTCAACCCAAAGACACTTTTTCTCTGATTAAAATTTCATTTCTATTGTTCTAAACCAAATTGATAAGGAGTCTCTCCACTAAAAGTCGGTCAGATGCTTTGATGATATCTGGTCTACATCAGCGTCCGCTTTTGATATCATGTCTTTTTCCTTTCTTTTTTTATTATTGCTAATTCTATTCTTCCAATTGTCTTTCGAAAAATCGGCCAAGACGCTGACCTAAATCTCTTTCTGACTCCTATCTCCACCCTCAATTGGGTCATGCATCATACAACTCTTTTTCTCTCTTCTTCTTTTTTTCTTTTTTTTTCTTTCTTCTTCTTCCCTTAAGATCGTCTAGTACAATCTTAGTGAATTATTTTCAACTCAGTTATTTCCGCTTTAAAAAAAAAAAAATCAACAACCTGTTTAGTAAACTGAGTAAGAAAAATTAAATCATATTTCTATGAAATTTAATAATGCAAGGTGCCACATATATATATATATTCATTGTCTGTTATATTTAACAATATATGTTATATATATATATATATATATATTCATTGTCTGTTATATTTAATAATATATGTTATATATATATATATATATATATATATATATATATTGTCTGTTATATTTAACAATATATATTTATATATATATATATATATATATATATATATATATATTCATTGTCTGTTATATTTAACAATATATGTTATATATATATATATATATATATATTCATTGTCTGTTATATTTAACAATATATGTTATATATATATATATATGAAGATATTTTGAAATATATATAAGAAATTCATTGACGCTTCGTTATATTTTCAAAAATATATGTTATTATTTATATAAACAGAAAAAGAAAAGAAATGAAAAGAATTCATTTCTGTTCCAAAAAGTTTGATTATTTTTGAAATGAAAAAGAAAAGAAAAATTTTAAGAAAACTAGAATATTATGAAAGCGCTGCCCATGTGACTATTGGATACCATGTTAGACGGAAGGCTATCATTTTAAAATTTTCAGTTATCTGTTCTGAATAAGACTTGTGTTTTTATGTCCATCAATTTGTCATATTGAACTGAATTGTATTTTGATGAATATTGTCTTGAAAAAGGTTTAATAAACCAAAACGTCAGACGCTCCATATTTTCTTTCATTTAACCACATTTAAGGATTTTTGTTTGTTTTTCAAAATTTCTTCATTGCCTCGGATTTATATCCATTTATATATATATATATATATATATATATATATATTCATTGTCTGTTATATTTAACAATATATATATGTTATATATATATATATATATATATTTGGGGTGAGGTTAAAAAGAGCATCATCAGATCACAACAGATTATCTTACAAAGAAAATCATATATGAGAGACAATGAAATAAGTATGGACAAAAAATGATAAAATTCTTTAGTATACATTTTAGACAAATTATTGTATATTTTAAAGAATATATACATACATATATATATATATATATATATATATATATATATATATATATATATATAAACACACACACAGAAATTTTGCTTATCTGTTGGTAACAACATGTTTTAACAGAGAACTGTCTAGGATGTCTGTCTCCTTCAGTCATTGAGTAATGAAAAGAAAGTTTTGGAATTGTTTTGTTTGGTGGTAAAACGATCGTTCTGATGCATCATGGGTATATTCTATTTTATTTAACTATTTTTAATCTAACTTTTTCTTTTTTTTTATTGTCAATTACCATTCTTATCTGTATTTTAAAATATTTTTATTGTTAAACTTTTAATTTTTCTTTTATTTTGGTTTTAGACTACTACGTAGTCTAGTAATAAGGGTTGGGGCAGGGTATTTAGTAATTTATTTGTTGCTATCACTACACAGGTTTACCCAGAATACTATAAATGTAATAATGGAATTGAGAGTACAACTAAGATATCATTTTGCTGAAGAAATTAAATGTTCATATTAATCTGGAAATGTGTTCATCAATTAAGTGTGTAGTATATTTTAAATGCTTTTAAAAGTATATAATATATTTTAAACATTTTTACAAAAATTCTAGCTGCACTTCTAATGAATGCCACTATTAACAGAACAAATTCAGCAAGTTGAAACTGATGAAATCAATATAATACAGAATTTTACATTTAATGTTTCTCTTTCCTCTCTTCACCAATTAAATATCTTGACCACTCCACCTCATTGTCATATTCACAGGGATTGTTTTTAATTATTTTTCAAATTAAACTTTACTTATATTGGAAAAGAAAAAAGTGAACTTTTATAAATATTTGCCTTTAGGAAAAATACATGAATATGCAAATTATAAAATTAATTTATCAAAACCTGTAAGTTCAGCTTTAACAATGGTTTTACTTACTGAAATTTGATTATTTTACTACATTTTCATTCAGTTTTTTCTGTGACTTAATAGTTCAAAGATGTTCTTGTTTAGATGGCTTCATATTGTAGTTCTAAGGCATTTAATATTTTTTGTCCAGCTTTCACAACATAATAAAGAACTGGCCAGTTTACTAAAACCAACTGGTAAAGACATTTATGGAGATCAAGCCTTGGATTTCTATGCAAAACATACAGCACAAATTGAAGTGAGTAAAAATGATTATTTTTTAAATTTTTTTTTTTTAATCAGTAACATGCTTTTAATATTGTTCTGTTAAAAGTATTTTCAATATTTGGGGATATATAGTTATGAGAATGGAAAGTATTATAATTTTATGCCTCCTGGTATATTTGTCTGGCAAACAATATTTGGTCGACTCATGTGAGTTTGGATAAAAACAAGACATAAAACATGGAATTCAAACAAATAACAATAAATATATTTACAAGATGTGTTACATAAGGATAAAGAAAAAAACTAAGTTGAAGTTACAAACAGTTCAATACAATCTTCATGTCTGTTTGAACAAAAGGAAACATGTCTTGCTGCTCCAAAAACAAAGAAAATTTCAAAATATCATGCCACTCTTGATTATTGTCAGAGGGCAGTAATCCAACTAATATATATATATATATATATATATATATATATATATATAATAATCTTGAAGGAAAATTGAGCATTTAATTTCATTTTTTTCATTTACTAGCTAAATTCTTTTGAAATGAAGGTAAAATTAATTTTTCAGATTGTGAGAAATGATAGAACCTTGGAAAGAATTGTTTTCCCCATCCCAGAAATCTGTGAATATTTAACTGATGAAACCAAGAACAAAGTTTATTATACTGCTGAACGTGATGACCAAGGAAGCAAAGTAGCAGATTTCTTTGAGAGACACGAGACATGTTTGCTGAAATGAAGTGGCAAAGACAACTACGTGGTTTGTTGATAACAGCAATGTTTATAATTAATATTTTCACAAATTCTAAATAAATACATATCTATCTATCTATCTATCTATATATATATATATATATATATATATATATATATATATATATATATATATAATCATATATTCTTATATTTTCTGATTAATCTCATTTAGTGCTTAATATTGTTTTTTCTTTTATTCTTTTTTTTTAACATGATTTAAATTTTAGCACTTTTAAGTGTTAATTTATGTTATGTTTATTTTAAAAAAAAAAAACATTCTATTGCATTTAACTTTTAGAAAAAAACATTGCATTTAATTATAAGAAGTATTTTTCCTTCTTCAGCCAATTCCCTACTGTTCTGGTTCAGCAGTCACATGCTGCTTTGGGGGAGCATTTCTTTCAACTTAGCTGTTCTTATGAATCTGCTAGTGGCCTTTTTCTACCCATTTGAACAATCTACAAAAGGTATGTTGTTTTAGATTTTATTTCCATCATTGTAAGATTACTTCAATAATTTTTTTTAAGTAAAAGTTGTTCATTTTATTTTTATTTTCTTTTAATCTCTTTTGTTCCTATTTGATAAACATTGTCTATATTTTTACATTGGGTGGGTGACTGTAATTTAGTATCTTAAAAATAATTCTGAGATCTTTCATAATGCCAGGTGCCAGTTTTATGGAAATATTGCAAATTTATATGTATTATTGCATGGGAAAGTAAAATAGATTTTTTATTTTCTTAAAAAATATTTTCAAAAATTTTTAAGGGTCTGTAATGTGTTGCTTGTTTTTTACTCAACAAAAATAGACAATTTTATGATTATGAGAAGTATTATGAAAATCTATGAATTCAGCGCATTTAAAAAAAAATGATAATTTAATAATTACTGTTAATGCTGATTTGTTTTAATGGTTATTTGATATTTATCTTCAATATTTAAACTTTTACATAATGCCATCTATGTTTTTGTTAGCTACCATTAGAAATTGTTATATAAGACTATAATTTACTAGAAAGACCTATGAAAATTTTATGGTTTTCTTATTTGAATTTTCTAAATTTTACTTAATTCTTCAGTTAATGATTGCATAAGCTCATGGTGAGTTCTATGACAATAAAATATCCATAGAAATTCTCCTCACATCACATCATTAAGTATTTGACCATAAAAACTTTAACAAAATATTGCAATAAATCATAAATATGAATGCTGGTCATTATTTTAAGAAGTGGGTACAGATGAAAAGATTTGAAATTGACAACTTTTCCCATTTCATTGAAATAGCCATTAAACAAGTCTATCTTAACTTCTTTTTCATTCATTTTCTTACTGAAACCAAGTAGTCTTTTCTCCCTATTTCCACGCAATTAAAATGTGATAGTCTATTGGCTGTGCTAACAAAGGGAGGAACAAGCACCATTGTAATAGGATTATGACAAATAAAATGAAATTATTTTTAGAGTCACTCTGAAAACGATATCTCTGATTTTATTATATATTAGAGGCTAAGGTGTTGAACTTCCCTGTTAATAATCCGTAATATTTTTGCTTTGTTAGAGATGTCAATTTTGTTTGACAAAATGGTTCCTGTCATATGAATGTGTTTACAGAGCAATGTGGAAAAAAGAATTAAGTTCATTGACATTCAAGGAATATTTAGAGATCAAAAAGTAGATGTGTGTATAGTTAAGCAGTGGATAAGACACATGCTGATCAGAAATGCATATTCAATAATGGTAACTGTTTAAAAGAAAAACAAAGTATTTTCTAACTGAAAATTTGCTCTATTAAATGGTGTTATTGTGGTTCCTGTATCTGTTATAGTTTCTGTAGAAATAAATGGCATTACTTTCAGAGAGTAAATTATAAAGAATGATGTTCAAATGCAGCCATAGCACAGGCTTTGTTTTTCTTGCCATAGTATTATTGTGTGTCAACAAATATATACTTTCCTCAGTATTGCCTTGACTTGTTTTTAAACTGATATTTTCTCTTTATCAGTGTTTGCCAAATTCTATTGTAAAATCTAGAATACACTTCCTGCTCTCAAGATTCTGTTTTTAATAATTGATATAAATGAGTATTTAAAAATAACTTTAAAAATTAAAGATTATCAATTACACATTTTTTTTACGATCATGTAAACGTTACTGATTTTATTTATTTATTTTTTCTTTCTTACAGCAGAACTTGATCCTCGTCTCTCGGGACTCGTTTGGACTGCAATGGTTGTATCATTAATTATAGTCATTATGGTCCCTCGGCCTTCAGGAATTCGAACTCTGATAGTATCAACAATTTTACGACTAATATACTCTGTTGGATTAGAACCAACTCTCTGGCTACTAGGAGCTCTTAATGTAAGTTTCTTCTTAGTGATGTTCTTTATCTTTTGATATTATCATCCAAATATATTTAGCTTTTGAAAAATAAAGTTGAAATGAATGTAATTTTTTATGAAGTACTGGAAGAAAATATTTGCATAAATTGGGAAATAAAAATACAGACACCATTGATAGATCATCAGTCTGATAAATTTCTCTCTGGAAAAAAGCTCTAAAAAGAAGCCTTTAATACTTACTGTTACTGATTGTTACACTTAAATATAGGTTCAAATCCCAATAGTGCTTTGTCTTGTTCTTTTATCCTGATCATTATATCAAACCTATTGTCTTGTATTTAGTCAAAAATTATACAAAGAATAAAATGTAATTGCAAATGCCGAAAGTGGTACTAACTTCGACTTTTAAGTGCCCTTTTCATGTTGAACAGAATCTTTTTATAATTTAAAGTATTTTTTTTTTGTTTTGTGTATATTTTAATAAAACAAAATTATTACTCTTAATTCTGTGTAATTACTTTTAGCTTAAAATCAATCTGGAACTTCTTTATATGCCATCATAATTTCTTATTTGTTTTCAGGTACTCAATAAAGGCATATTCATTGTGAGTCTAATGGGTAACAGAGGAACTTTCACTCGGTCATTTAAACATTTACTTATGGATTTGGAGCTTGTTTATCACATCATTTATCTCTTACTTTGTGTACTTGGATTGTGTGTTCATGAATTTTTTTACAGTTTACTGGTAAGAGATTTTTTTTATTTCATTCTTTTTGCTTATGAATTGTGGAATTTTTTCCAATGTCATGATCATGAATTTCTAAATTATTTTTCAAACCATATTGAATAAAATAATAAACAACTGAAGTCATAACCAAAGGGAAATATTCAATACTACAAAAATTCTCTTATTAAAAATATTCGATTTTTCTTAACTTTAAAATTTCAATTTCTATAAGAAATATAAGTAAAATTACCTTTCTTTTGCGATTTTAGATTACTAATTGATGACAAATATATAAATTTGTTCACTAACATCCATTTAACTGTATTATAGTTATTTAAGAGTTTGTGTTTTCTTTATTATCTCCCATTTCAAAAACAAAAAAACTCTTGTTTGGAATGACATTTTTCAGAGTTCATGTTTCTGTCTAAGTATTGTACTGTGTCTGTCTTAATTGCTTTTGACATCTGTTTAAAAATAGGCACAAAATATGTAGACATTTCATTTTAATTAAATGTTAAATATTGGTTAATTTTTATTGGACTTTATTTTATTGTAAATTTGCTTTGTGAGAAAATAATGGAAGGTTAGAATAGAAAATACAGTAACTTTTTAAATTTTGAGGTTGAGTTCATTTTTGTCAAGTCCCTGAAACATTTCTTTCTCTTTCCTTTATCTAAAACTTTTTTCTTTATTACATATTCATTTCTTTAGCTGCTTGATGTTGTTTATCGAGAAGAAACGCTGCTGAATGTAATCAAATCTGTCACCAGGAATGGGCGCTCAATTATTTTAACTGCAGTTCTTGCTGTCATTCTCATCTATCTCTTTTCCATCATTGGTTATGTATTCTTTAGGGATGATTTCATGATGGAAGTGGAGCATCTGGCTGAGATTTCAGGTAAAAAAAACAAAAAAACTTCACCTGTCTTTGGGTGTACCCAGCAACTTTTATAAACAATGTCATGGTGTTGAATGTTTTTCCTTTTATCTTTTTATAGGAAATTCATTACTTTTTCCACAGTACAGCTCTATCTCAACAATAGCATGAGGTTGTAATTAATGTGATAACTTAGGAATTCCAAAAACAATTTTCTAATAAACAAAAACAAATTTTGTGTAAATCATTGTCTTCAAGTAAAGTTGACTTTGTCTTTAAATATTCAAATGATTACCTTTTAAATGACACATGTAATATTTTAAAATAATTTTTTAAAATGTAAAATGTCTAAAAATAAAAATGTTAAAATGTTGCAGGTAAAATGTCAGAATTTCATGTTGTTTGATTGTTAATGACCTAGAAAAGAACATTGTTTGCCCTGAAATATCAAATATTTTGGATAATGTATAGATGAGATTTAGTAATGCATCTAAATAATTTCATTGAAACAAAATAAATTGATGAGAGTAATGATTTGATTCAATAGAGTAATGTTTATATATTTTGGAGAATGCTTCCTTTTTTATAACTGTGGAATTTAATCTGAAAATATTTTACTTTTAGTAAATGCTGGCAGTAACAGTACAACAGAAGAGACCTGCTCAAGTAATGAAACTTGTTCAGTGTCGCAAAACATGTCCCACTGGCTGAATGATAGTAAGTAACATCTTCAGTGGCAATAAATTTAAAAAAGCACATTTGAAAATTTACTTTACTGGCCAAAGAATAAGTGCATATTTGGAAGATAATACTCAATAGTACTGGGTCTTGTATATGTGTAGGTAGAATCAGAAATTGTCCAGTTCTCTTAGCACTTACCTATTTGGGATGCTTCAGACATCAGTGTTTGACCTAGACCCTCCCAATATAATAGAGAAGATGCAACTTTAGGGCCATTAAGTAGTGTTTCTATTGATACAAAGGAAAGAACTCTTAGTTTTGTAACAATTTTTGCTATCTGGATTTATTTTTCTTGTTAATCTGCAAGTAAATAATTACAACTAAATTCAGATAAACAAGTAGCTCTTTTAATTTCATATTAAAGCATTTTTTGTGCTATTAAAAATTATTAAAAACAGCATTTGTATTAGAGATGTGCAAGATGTAGGACTTCCTTTCTGAAGTGTAAGCGTTCTCAAAGCAAATTTGTTACTTTCACAACACAAAGAAAAATCACTTGTAACACATCAGGAAAATAACTCACTCTCCAACAAACGCCGTAGCCAAAAATGCCCGAATTTTCCTTCCGGTGTACCTGATTATCTCGTTCACTACACTCCCCCCTGTCACATAAGTGACACTCATGGGTGGGCCTCTTTATTCTTAATCTTCTCTGGAGCGGGGCGACTGTTGGAGGAGATTGTGTGTTATGTTCTGAGGTTTCTTCTGATCTGACAACCTCATGCGCAGAGTCTTCATCATCTGAAGAATGTTCTGAAGATTCTTCTTCTGAGGATTCTTCTGGTCTGACAACCTCACGCACAGAGTCTTTACCATCTGAAGAGGTGCTAGCCCTACCTCCGATGGTAATTATTCTTCGGCAGATCGCACACAAAACACAAACTTTTTTCCGGGTGAGGATCGACACAACAAATGATGCTCCCCTTAGACACATGATAGCGGGAGTCATTACTAGGGTGCGTCAAGATGACCCCGTACATGTAGACACATACACAGCTCATGCTGATGTGTGTGCACAAAAATCTTATAGCGAATGTAAAAACCCAGAACGACTGGAGGATGGTGCTCGGGTGCTCGGCTTGCAGGTCTGGGGGGAGCACAACATGCTTTACTGGAAATGTGGAAATGTGGAAGCGAGCTCCCGGACATTCCCAAACACATGACCCGACGCAGCGTGTTTTCATTATGTGGAAAGCTGGTGGGACATTTTCCCGTGGGCGGATGGATGGATCCGCATTGCAACTGCATTTATTAAACGTAGGGTGACTGCTGTCACTTCCGGCTGGGATGACACAACAAATGATGCTCCCCATAGACACATGATAGCGGAAGTCATTACTAGGGTGCGTCAAGACGACCCCGTATGTGGTAAATGGTGCGTTGAGGGCGATACATTATTGTCTCTCGGAGTAACATTGTACCACGGCCATCAACGGGATGAGGCCTCTTGGAGGACCAAGCTCTTCCTTGGGATACGGAGTCAGCCATCCGTTATCCAGCTACACCTGCAATTCGCGCTGGTATTCTTCCTTGACGCATTCGGGCACCGAATATTCTGACACTAAGTTCTGGAGCTTTTCTGGTGGGTTATTTTCCAACCATTTCCAAAATGCTGTCCATGTCTTCGTCCTTTGGTCAAACTCTGCGCTAAAGTTGGGTTCGTTGATCTTCAAAGTAGAACAGATGGGCAGATCAGAAAACTTGACTTCGCCTCTGTAATCGCGTGACGCCCAGCTCCTTAATAATGTCCATCCCAAGGAGCAGATCGAACCTAATAACGCTGTCCACGACCAACACACTGACTGTGACAGGGTCACCGTTACAATACTGAGTTTGATGTTTCCAACTCCCTGGCTTCTGAGAGCCTTTCCATCAGCCGTTAAATATCGTCCATCTTTTGTCTGCTCCACTGTCGGCAATCGAACGCTAAGTGGAGTGACCGAGCAGCCCGAATCTATTAAAGCGGGTACGCGTTATTCCATTGATGTGTACCTTAATCACAGGGAGCGCCTCTTTCATGCTCGGTGCGGGCAAGAGACCGGCGCTGACGTCGCATCCCCCATTCCATTTCCCGGACATTTAGAGGCAATATGACCTACTTTATGATATTGAAGCATCATAGATCAGACATGCCTTTTACGCGCCGATTTCTTTTTCTTTTGCGTTGATAGCGGCAGTCTCTGGCAAAATGATTCGCCCAGAGCACCCGATAGCAGGTGGCAACGCCGTGGTGACGTAATGGCTGGGTCGGACCTTCTTCTGCTGGTTGAATAACCGCGCCACTAGTTCATCAACCTCTTTTTTCGCCGATCATGACAGCACAGGCTCTGGTCAACAATTGATTGAGCTTGGTCTTCCATTCTGGATGATGCTGAGTATCTGCTTAACATGACTGGGCAATCCAGAAACGAAGGCACATGTCATCCATTCTTCAGGAAGCGGTGCATTGAACGGGCGAAGCTTTTTAATTCTGCCAAATATACGCCTACTGTCTCATGGTCGTAGACGCCGTGCCTGAAATTGGTCAGAGGTCACGAACCGTCAGTTCCAAACGCGTTAGTAGAGCGCGCTTTATTTGCTCAATGTCACTTTTCTGTTCTTTACTCAGCTGCCTATACACAGCAAGGGCACCGCCATTTAATCGCAGAGGAAGAATCCGATCACTCTTCGATATCTCGATAATTCGCAGACCAGTTCCACCTTTTCGATCCATTCAACCACAGACTGTCCACTAGTATCACCACTGAATTAGGGATCAGTTTTATATCGAACGTCTTTCCGCCATCTTGCGAGACAAAGTAAACGCCAAATAGCTTGAAGTGTAAGCGTTCTCAAAGCAAATTTGTTACTTTCACAACACAAAGAAAAATCACTTGTAACGCGTCAGGAAAATAACTCACTCTCCAACAAACGCCGTAGCCAAAAATGCCCGAATTTTCCTTCCGGAGTACCTGATTATCTCGTTCACTACACTTTCTTCATTTTTTCTTATGTTAAAGTATAACATATATTATTTTCTTTTAGAAAAGATGTATGTAGAAGTTTTAACACTAGATTTTTTGTGAAAAATTTACTGAGTATATATTCACTTATATCTGGTTATTCCCAAACTCAAAAGAAAATTATAATGATAAAAAGTTGGATTCTAAGCTGAATTAAAATCACTTAAAGTGTTTCACTTTGAAAAAAATCCTTGTATGTTGTGGTTTGATTTCTGCTTGATATTAGTAGCTGGTTTTCAAACTAAATTAAAACACCAAAATTAGATGTTTTTCAAAGTAAGCAGCCTCTCTGTACTTGGAAGATTGACATTTTTGTCTTGCCTTGTTCCCCTAAAATAAGAAAGTTATTTTGGTTTAAGTAAAAATAATTTTTCCCAACTTTATTGAACAAAACTATTCTGCTATTTTTTCAAACAACTTCATAATTCTACCCTCCCAGAACTTTTAATCTTTTTGAACCAAGTTAGTGCCTTTTGTAGGTTTTCAGCAAATTTAATTTTTCCATTAAGACAATTCTATAAATGGTAATCTTGAAGGTGCCATATCTATTCAAAATGGCAGATGAGGGAAAACTTTCTCAGCCATGCTGTAAGAAATTTTACCTGGTCAAAGAAACATCTCTCATATTCACCTTTTAACTAATGATGAGATGCTTTTTATTAGTGCCTTCAAATGACTAAATTGGAAGCAGTATTTAAGATTGTTTGTTTCTCTGGAAGAAACTTATTTTAGTGAACAGTCAATCCTACCATATACACATCATCACCTTTATATGATGACCAGCCTTTGGTATGGTTAGTGATGGTCCATTTTGTTCCATGATCTCTTTTTGCATTCCATATTGTTTTAAAGTATCCACTTTTCAACACTCATTACAATTTGTCCCCAAAATTTCTTTTAAGTAGAAAATCATACATAGAAAAATAGTCTTTTATTTATTTTGCATATGTAGAAGCCAACTGACAGAGCAACCAAGCTAATACAAATGATTTGCAAAGCTTGATTCGAATTGAGTGTTTTGGTTATCTTCTATCACATACTGTTGGTTATTTTCAAGTAATCTCTTCATTTGATTGCTTATCAACTTTAACTTAATTTTGTACAAAACTTTTCAAAACACTTTTGAAATGTTTGAGCATTCACAGTACCTTCTCCATAAGGCGTATAAATATTTTGGGGTTTAAGTTGCAGTTTTACCTTTATTAAATAACAAAAAAAACACAAAATGTCAAATGCTATTTCTTTTGTTTTCAATAAACTGAAATGTGCTAATTTGATGTTTTTATAAATGCACACTATTAGGCTATGGGCCAGAGGCCAAAAAAGGGCTTAGATTTTGAGTTTGTGGACATTTTATTCATATGAGAAAATTTCAAGTGTTTCTGGGAGTATTTTTCGTGCTGATTTCAAATCTGAAGAGATCTCCAGGCTAAATGTGCGCACTGCTTCAGAAAAGGGGAGATAATACAGGGTGTGTCATTTACGGAAAAAGTCCATTTTCATGGTTTACTTCATGTAAAATGAACTTTAAATAAGTTTTTTTTAGCACATTTAAGTATATCAACAAGAAGCTGATATATCTATGCTCTTATATTATGTGTTAATTTATTTAATCAGGAATTTTCAGCAAATAAAATGACTTGCATAAAGCCACAACAATGAAAATGTTACTTTCTATTGTCGTGTGAGTTTCTCAAATTCAATAACCTCGTAAAACATTGCAATGTACATTAATTTGATAAAAAACATGAAAAAACCTTTATATATGTTTCCAAATCTTGTGCCTTCCAAAAATCATAGATGGAAGAACTGTTTTCAAATACTTCTGGTGATTGACTTTTCTTCATTTTGGACTGCCATTTACTTTTTTGATGTAATTTTGTCACACATACACATTGACTGATATAGAAATCTTAATGTTTAGACTAACTTTGACTATATATATATATAAAAAAAATATTGTAATAAGAGTTTTTTTTTCAGTTATGTTGAAATAATTGTTATCAAGTAATGCATTTATAAAAGGAATTGAAAAATAATTGATTGTCCTCTAATCCTGCAAGCTCATCTTATCATTCGCCCTCTGAGGAGTCAGAATCTTCTATTTCATTAATCTGCTGCACTTCATTATTTTTTTTAAGTACATTAAAACAATCTATACACTGGCAAAGGTTGGTAGAAGGCAGTGTTTTGATTTAACACAAGAACAACACCTGGAGTTACAGCTGTTCTTCTTACAGTTACACTTTACTAAGTTCATCAAGGTAGATGGAGTTTTAGGAAGGCTGCTCCAATAAACGAGTTTTTGATCGTCACATTTCCAGCCATGATTTGTTGCAGAAGGAGCATTAATATTAATGTGAAGACATTGTCGCCAAATTACAGCCTGGTAATTTGCCCTTTCTGCATGTAACCGTAAACTATTTTGGCAAAGTGGTAGAGTATTATCCAATTTTCCAGACATATGAAAAATATTAAAACGAGCAGTATTTATTTATTTATTATTTCTCTGTCCAAATAGACAGCACACAAATTTTTCTATTTGCTGGAACAAATCATCTGTCAGGTGCCAGTTGCAGCCTAAAAGTGTGAAAGTTTGAAGAAATTCCTCTGTTTCTTTCATTAACTCAAAGGGTTTTATTTTTTATGCAGTTGATGCATGCTTTGCATGAAGCAAAAGAAGGGTATCGGCTTCTTCATGGACAGTTGTTAATTCTGGCAAAGTTTCTGTGATTACTTCATTTGTGTCACTATGAGGACACAGCATGAAACATTTTTTCCAATGCATCAACATAAATAAGATGAGGGATTCTTTATTTTCACCAGACATGAGAAATTTTCAAAATTGTACCGATGTTTTCTGTTTTTCATTCAGAGCATGTAACAGGTGGCATGGGGTAATCAAACGGCGTCTTCTTTCAGAGTCTTTAATACTCCATGGATTGTACTTATCACAGACAAAGTCAACTCTTGATGACATATAAGTAGAAGCAAGCTTGATTACATATCTAAAAACGTAAATACTTAGCTCACCAAACCTTGATGGAACATGGTCTGTAAGCTGTTGTATTACTGCCATTCCATCTAATATCAGTGCTGAATTTTTTGGAATATTGTTAATTTTCATATCAGGAAACTTTACAAGAAAATAATGAAATAATGCAGCTTTGTTGGTACGCTGCAAAGAACCATCAATGTTACTTAGGCGAGATGGGAACTCTGAAAGGCAATGTGAAAAAATTTTTTCCAGGTCAACTTTTCGGGTTCTTGCTACTATAAGAAGCCTAGTGAGACGGTCTTTATCTGCTTTCAAGCAATCTGCTTCCTTCTTGCTCTTTTGTTGTGAATGCTTTTTCTGAAGATCACTAAAAGTTTTTATCTTCATTGATTTTAATGGTGCATTCAACTCCACATTTTTCAAAATTAGTCGTTGTTGAACAAACTGATTAGAAATATTACAGCCTTGTTCATGTGCTGTCAAAATGTCATCTTTAATTTCAGAAGATGCTACTTGGCCAGATTCAATGTTAATTAATTCTTTTCACAATATGCAAATGGATTTTGCATAGACTCAATTGTCTGCATGACACTCTGCATATCTGCTTCATCCTTTTGATATCAAGAACTACTCAGGTCTTTTTTATTATGGCAGCCCTCTCCTTTTCCAACCATTTCAGTACAGTTTTTAGAGATTTGATTACGTTGATTAAAAGATAAAATCCAACGATGAACAGCATTGTCATTATTTGAGAATCCAATCTGTCCACCTCTGGTCTTGCTATCTCTATTCATTGTCTGTTCAATTGCCGTCTGACTAAAGGGGTACTGGTTTTGTTGCTGAACTACAAAATCCCCAGCAGCAAGATGCTTTACTATTGCAGGGTGGGTATCTGGAACAGCAAGCATCTCATTGATATAAACAGGAAGATATCTAGCATAGTTCAAATGGTCATATGCAAAATACCAAGGTACCATTTCTGCTGCTGACTTAAGGTGAAGAGCCCAATCTCCTGTTCGTGTAGCACGAATAAAATTTAAAAACAAATCTGCCATATTCAAGTAACTCATCCAAAATGCAAAAGTTGGAAATTGGCTGCATCTCTCTTGAATAAATAAGAATAGTTTGCTTTCAAACTCTTTAAAATCATTTGATGTGCAGAGTTCTTGGAATTGTGTTTTGGGAAAAGCATAATATAAATTTTTAGACAATGCAATGAATTTAGCTTTTTCTTCTTCACTTTGTGTTTCAATAAAAGTAGATAGGAGTTTCCTCCTTAAGGCTACAGACATAATTTTTATGACTCTGACACTTCGATTATAGTGCCTGCCTTTCATGACTCCAGGTAGTGATCCTTGTGTCACTGTTCCAGCTTCAAGTAGGACATCAGCTAGCCCTGAATCTTCAAAGCGCTTTCCAATGACACTGGGAAACGACATGCAGGTGTGGAACTCACCAAGTCTGACAACTGTTTTTGCATATACATGGCATCATTCCAACGTACTTGCTGTGCTTTAGCATAAAATGCAAGATCAAATGTTAATACAATACATTCAGTTTCAAGCTCATCAGCAAGACAAGACTTTTCAAAATACTGCATTCACGGTACTTAGTTGAGTTAGGTTACCATTGACCACAGGCAAATATCCAATATTGCTTTTTGTGGTATTTGGTCCTGTAATAAAAGAATATTGAAACCTGTCCAACCTGGAATTGGAGTAGTGTTTTGGTTGTCACTTTCACAGTGCATATTGATCCTGGTCATAGCCAAATCAGTAATGCTTGTTTTGGTCTCACAAAATGATTTAAATAAAGCATTTTGAATGCTGTCAATTGAAACTGAAGGTAGGAAAGGGCCTACTCTTTTGCCACATAATATTCTGGTATGGGTGCTTCATTTAGCATCACACTGCGATTCTTACCCTGATCATTTTGGGGCTGGTCTTTTTCTATTGGTGACATCTTCAATATGTGATAAGTGATCAGAAGTTAGCTGCTGCACTATGATCCCATTTGTATTATGGGTTGTTCCCTTACCACTCAGAGTTTCTTCTCCAAAGTCATTATTATCCCAGGCTAAATGTGTAAAAGTTTTCTTTTTAAAACCCTCTGGAATGTTACTTTTGATAGTTGTTGTTCAGCCAAGGCTGTATCCAGTTCTAGAGTTGTGCTGTGGCTTATAGAGTGCCCAAAACCCATTTAAAATGCCTATAAGTTTTGACTGACCAGTCCAGTGTCGAACAGCCATTCCCAGTGCATAATGCTTTGGTAAAACAAATTTCCTCTGGGAGAAAGGTTTAGAATATCTTGTGCTATGGCAAGTAGCTTTCTCTTATCTTTCTCAGACACAGTAATAAATCTATTCTTCATTTCAACGTCATCAGAAAAGACCACACATCAATGCCAATGCATTAAAAGTTCTACAGGAATTATCTTCATAGCACATTCTGTAGTTACACTATTGCTCTTAGGAGGCCAAGATGTTGGTGATTCCACAGAAATAATCTGATTTCTTAAATACATGCTAGCATGATACAAATTGTACCTATTGTTTTCATCGCCATCTGAAACAAAATGTAAAAAAGAAATCACTAAATAACTTTTTTCAAATATTCAGAAATAAAAATACTTCATTACTATTAAATATTTTTGTGTTCTAAAATTTATATATGAGTGTGATATAAATATTTTCCACTGGTAACATTTGGTAGTAAGGTCTATTCAGATAACATCACACAATTAGATCATTTAATATTAGGTACAAATTAATCAATGATTAGAAGTAAAACTAATGTTAAAGAGTTTACATTATTATTTTAGGTCTTATTATATTTACCTGTTGCTTCATGTTCTTGGGTTCCTTCATCATCATCATCATCATCATTATCATCATCACCATCTGAGTCATCTGCTGAATCATCCGTTTCACTTGTTCCCTATTAGGTCAGGAAAAACTATTTTTTCACACCACCTCACTCTGATTCCTCTGTCTTGGTTTTAAGAAAGTGAGCTGTGGAAAATCATGTAAAATCTGCTGCTTCAGATGTTGAGTTTTAGCCGCTATAGATGTCCCTTCTACTGATTTAAGGATGTTTCTGTACAGTTCAGACAGTTTGGACATTCGTAAGACCTGATTTCCTTTAATGATTTTTTTCATTATAATATCTTTCTTGAAAATATCATATGCAGCACTGTTTTGTTTCATTGTTCATGTCTACTGATCTCCTTTTTTTTTTGTATCTCAAGAAATTAGTATAATTAATTTTACAAGTATGATGATATTTTAACTCTGCAGCTACAAGATCTTTATCCTGTAACTGACAAAGAAGATCTTCATCATGTTTCAGCTTTGCAGCAAATAAAATTTCATTTACAATGACTTCACATTGTTGCAAGGGTTCCCAATTAAGCCTTCCGTCAATTTTTGTTTCTTTTATCTTTGTCTTTTTGCAAACATTTGGCTGGGAAAAACAGGGAACAGCCAGTAGTTTGATCATCTTTACCAAAAGTGGATTGACTAAAATTACTACTGCTCCTCAACCTTTTCTGACTGGATTCAAGCTCTTCATTACTGGTTGATGGTGCAGTGTCAGTGAATATTAAATTCATTTCTGTAATGTTGCGTTTCTCAAATTTTTCCAACCTGTAACACACCAGCATAGCTAGCATTGACAATCTTTATTTAAATCATAAAAAATGCTGTAAAAATATTCTAGATGTAAAAAAAATAGATTATTGTAATACTATTACAATAATCTATTTTTTTACAGTAATAGCTAAGGAAATTTTAAATGCCATTTATTTCTACATAGAATTATTTTAAAACAAATGCAAAACTCGTGGCCATTAGAGTTTATTCAAAAAAAATTTATTAATTATGCTTAAACTAATTAATTAATGTAAGAATAAAAAATACAGTAAAAAAACACGCATACACGCAGGGACACGCGCACACATACACATACCTCTATTCACAGTTAAATATATTGACACAACAGACGATTTTGTGACAGAAAAAATAGAAAAATATAGTTGTATATGCTGTATATTTATTTATTAGAAAAAAAATCTTACCTTGCGATGTCTGTGAATCGACTATAGCATGTTTGTGCATTTCGAATCTTTGATTGTTCTCTTCGCCAATGTTTTTAAAAGTTGAAAAACGTTTAAACATACGAGCAACATTACCTTGTTGACAGACAAAGTTGCTCCATTTATTTGCATATTCACAAATTTTTTTAAGAGTTATTTCAGTAAAAGAAATAATTTTTTCATTCGTATTATTAATTGACTCAAAATGTATTGCACAAATATTCGGGGAATTCATTTTCGCCGTATTTTAAAATTTTTGAATTTAAGGGAGATAACTACTAGCCTAAGAAACGTCATATTTACTCAATTATTACCTCCCTTACTTGATTTTTATGCTCAGATTTACCGATAAAATATTCAATTTAAAATGCAATTTATGAAAAAATGCACAATTCTCATCTGGAGAACTTTTTAGATTTAGACTCTACGGCATCGAAACTCCCGAAATCAAGTAAAAAATTTTTCATATAAATTTTATGTCCATGGAATGAAACGAAAATCGACCGTGGCCTATAAAAAAATCACTTATTAGATTGAGATCATCTCAATCTAATAAGTGATTTTTTTGGTATGTAGTTAAAAGTAAACATTAAATTTCTAATGACATCCAACAAAAAATATAAAGCAAACATTTTGGTTTTGTTTGTTTAAATTAGAAACTTCATATTCATTTGAGAAAAATTTGATACTGATGAGTAGATTAACATGAATTGCCTTGAGTGTATGTCCATTGAGTATTTGTGTATTTTTCAGTCTTTAATCTTTTTTTATTTCAGTTGAAAGTAAAGATGATACAGAAGAAAGGCAGCGAGCATGTGATTCTTTAATTATGTGTATTGTGACTTCTCTGAACCAAGGTCTTCGGAATGGAGGTGGTATTGGAGATGTTTTACGAAAACCCAGCAGTAAGGTACATTTAAAAACTAAATTTTTTATTAGGTTTCAGTGTCAACTTATTTTGATCTCCCATCAAACTAAGAATTTGTAAGAAATTTATTCCTCTACACCACCACTAGTTATTTGACCCTACTACTTATTGTGACAGTATGTAAATGGTTTGTACATGAATTTTATTCTAGGAAAGGAAGTTTTATTACATTGATTCTCTTGTTGTAAATCTAAGCCAATAAATGATCAGGAGAGCTTGGATGGGAATTTCATAATGGAGGATATTAACCAAACAGCACATTTCCTGGTGGATATTCTATTAACAGATGCACTCATTATTTGAGTTAGGAAGCAATAATATTTTCTCTTTTGTTATCTGCTATTTTGCTTAAACCAAGAAAAATTTTCAAATTTTATTTATATATTTTTAAAAATCTTTTTTTTTTTATCTCTCAACATTAATTTAAACATCAATATTTAAATACATTGGAGACAGTATTTCCAGGACTACATAGAAATTATTTTTTTCTTTTAAGGTTTAATTTGATAATTATTTTAGCACTGGTTCTGAGAATAAAATATCTTTTTTGAAAAATCATAAAATATTCTATTTATAAAACTTGTGCATGATTTTATAAACAAAATATTGAAACATTGCTATTCGTTACTTTTTTTTTTTTTTTTTTTTCCAGGAACCCCTGTTTGTGGCTCGTGTCATCTATGATCTCTTGTTTTTCTTTATTGTTATTATTATTGTATTAAATCTCATCTTTGGTGTCATCATTGACACTTTTGCTGATTTGAGAAGTGAGAAACAGCAAAAAGAAGAGATATTAAAAAACACTTGTTTTATTTGTGGTAAGTATTTTTCTTGTTAGTATAAAAATAAAAACATTATTGGGTTAATTGCAACAAATATAAATAATTTTAAATGTTACAAGTGAACAATTTAATTTATCTTTATTAGAATGCATTTATGTTTGCTTCAAGCATTTTTAATGATACACATACACACACCTTGCAAAACTAGTATTAGCAATCTGCTTATCTATTAATTTATATATATCTTCAGGTTTGGATCGATCATCTTTTGATAACAAAGCTGTATCTTTTGAAGAACATCTTAAGTCTGAACACTGCATGTGGCATTACCTTTTCTTCATTGTTTTGGTAAAAGTGAAAGATCCGACAGAATTCACTGGACCTGAAAGTTATGTCTATGCAATGGTCAAAGTAAGAATACTTTATAATATTTATACTTCAATTTCAATTATACAATGTAAGTTTTATTGGGTCATCATATAAGTAATGTCTTAATTTAGGGTCAGAAGAAATATCAAACATTAATATTTACTTGACCAGGCAAGTTGTTTTGCAGTTGGGAAAGGCAAGTATAGGAGGAGATTTTAAATTGCTATAAAGCTCCAAATAATGGCTTAAATTGTTTGCAACTTTGCAGGATTATTCTTCTATTTTTTTATTCTAAATTTTCATAGGGTCTGGAACTAGTGATGTCCTCAAAGGTGAGAGTTTGAAAAGTAAATAAACCAAATGCTTGAATGCTGTAGCTTAATTTACAATGCAAAAAATTCATGCTGAATGCACTTTGAAATTTGTCTACTGAATTACTTGTATATTACTATTGTTCTACTGAAGTACTTGTATATTACTATTGTTCTACTGAAGTACTTGTATCGGAAGGCAATAAAGTAACAAAAACCCCATATCAGCAATTATGTAACAAAAGGGGTATTTACTATATTCACAATTAGTTTTAGAACAACCAAACAAGATTTTTTTGACAAGACTATTTTTAGTAGCATATCTGGAGTTTCAAATAAATACTTCAATCACAAAAAGAGCACTATCAATTGAAAGTTGTGGGTGAGCAACCCCCACTCCCCCAATCATTCCTAGAATAGGGTTAAAAGTCATTAACATAGGCTGCAGCCTTCTTAATAAATTCCTTCCAGTGATTCACAAGGCACATAATACTGTTTTTGGAACAGTCATTTGGTTTGAAAGAAAAGAACATAAAAAGTATAGTTTTTCATTTGTTTGTGTTTTTTAAGAACTAATCTGTTAAGGTGGTTCTGTAAACTCAAAAGTAGGTGATAATCAGATGGGGATAGTAAAGAGGTTTTAAAAATTTTTTAGGTGTAATTTTTGTTGAATGGTGTCTTGCATTACCATGATGGAACATCACAAATTTAAAAGTGATCAAAATATGCCTATTTTACTTCATATCAATGTTTAAAGGCTTTATCTATTGAAAATAGATATCTACTATAATTATAACATAGAAAGGTTACTTAGTGGACTGTGCCATCACAATCCCACCAAAGACTTACCAAAACTTTCCTGGGATGAATGTCTCTTTTAGGCTGTGCTTTAGAAAATTTGCTTCCACTGAGCCTTTCTTTGCATCAGTTTACTGTTATTAGTCACAAATTTGTCCCAAAATGCATTCAAGAGTTCAAAGTGGAACAGATGTTCTTGATTTGTAATCATAGGGAACTCATTTTCTAAAATAATATTGTTGATGATCGTTAATAGTTGAATCACTTCTTCAACTGTCAGACAATTTTTTCTTTTAATCATAACTTTCATTTTGCAATTTGATAAAGGCTGAATCAGTTCAAAAATTCATCCAGAATTACCATAACCTTTCAACCTGTAGAAAAGACCAGTATGCCAAACGCTGTCAAATGCCTTTGAGATATCCAAATCAACAGCTCAAGCTTCACCATTTTTATCTAAAGCTTGATAGACTTTTGGCAATAATTGTTAAAACATTAGTAGTTGATGTAAAGAAACAAAAGTCATATGGCTTATGAAGACCCTGTAGTGTGAGTTAATTAGAGCCTCTAGTACGTTGTCAAAAAGTATCAGACTGTTCACCTGAGTGAACTACAAAGGAAGATTTCCAACAAGCAGGAAAGCAAGAAGCAAGGCATTTATTGTAAAGTTTAGAAAGAACAAGAGACAGTTCAGGAGCATATTTCTTATGGTCTATTACATGGATACCATCAAGTTCACATGCTTTGTGAGGATTCAGTATTAGATAATTTGCACTATAATAAATAGTAATAATTTGTTGGCTTTTGTTCAGAGCCAAGTGAGTAAGAGTTGTAAGAAGTCTCGTATGTTGACTAGCTTTCTTACTTTTCATTGTAAAATATCATTTTCACAAATAAGAATCTAATAGATTCAATAAAGGCACAGGCATTTTTAAGGGTCACATGAGAAAGAAAAAGATTTCTCTCAAATGAATTCCAAATAAATAATGACAATGGTATTTATTTCATACAAATTTCAACATAATAATTTTTGCTTAAAAAGAGATCTTGTTTCTTCCAGGACAAAAACTTGGATTGGTTTCCTCGGATGCGAGCCATGTCTCTAACTGCAGAGGAAAGTGATGGTGAACAGAATGAATTGCGCAACCTACAGCAACAACTTGATAACACCAATAAATTGGTTTTAACACTTTCTCAGCAACTTCTAGAACTTAAAGAACAAGTAAGTGTCTGAATATTTTTATAAAAATTTAAATCTGATTATTATGACAAAACTACTTGTTTATGACAATTTTAAAGTATCAGATATTTTTTTGTTTGCAATCTTTCATGCTATTTTAATAAGCTAGAGATAGGCTAACAGATTGATTAACAGTAGAATAAATTCAATGCTGGATCATCTAAACTAATCTCATCCATCTTCATTGTCATTTTTCATAAATAAGAAAATAGTATAAAGTAACAAAAATAGCACCTTTGTAGGTGATGTGTAGATTATTAAAGATGTCTCTCTTGTATCTGTTGATGAAAGTACATCAAATGTCATAATTTATAAAAAGCATAAATTGGCCATTCTAAAGACATTTTAATGACTTCTTTCAAAAAGATAATTGCCTTTTGAAAATAAAAATTGAAGAACTATTGTATTTTTTTTGTTTATTATTAGATGACAGAACAAAGAAAGCAAAAACAACGCTTTGGCCTTCTACACTCAGCCACAGTTCCAATGGCAGCCAACCAGAATGTTTGACTTATTTAATGAAAATCATCTGTGATCAATCCAACTTCCACTTTTTTTTTTTTTTTTTAAATTGATGTGACAGCAGTGAATAATCACCTGCCTTTGTCTCCTCTCTCATTTATCCCCACCTAACAGTTTTTCTCTTGCAGAACATTAATTCCTACCACTTCTCACTAAACTCTTTCATTTTGCTGGCACACTTGAAGACAAACATTTTTGTTTCCAGTCTGATTTGAGCTTTTGGGGGCATTTTTTGTCAAAGTGCTGCGAAGAGACAAATTGGGATATTTTTTCTTTTTATACATTTTATAAAATAAAAAAAATCAAATGTACAATCCTGTCCATTCCTAATATGAGATTTTTCTCAATTTCAAATTATTAAGAATGTTTCACATTCACAAAAATAAGATAATCAAGGAACCCATTAAAAAATGAAAGAAATTAATTTGCTTTGCAAAAGGGAAAAATAGAAGTTGTTTTTTTTTTTTTTTTTGTCCTAGTGAAACTAGTTTGTTTATTTTTGATACAATTCATCTTTTCATTCATCTAAAACAATTTTTTATAATGTCTTTTTTTTTTTTTTTTTTTTGTTTGTTTGTTTGTTTGTTTCAGATTTATATGATTATTGAAAATACAATTTTGGAAGAATTTTTAGATTACTTTTGATGGCTGGATGTTCGGTAAACTCTACTGTCTTGCAGAACCGCTACTGGGTGATTTGGGAATACAGTTTGATAGAATTAAATTAAGCAAATTCTTTGCAAGAAATCTTTTTACCTAATCTGCTGAACAGAAGCTTTGATATATAAATAATTTTTACTTGTTTATTTTACTACTCAAGCCAAACAAAATCTATTCATTCACCTCAAAAATAAAAATGTCACTCAAGTGTCTTTATAAAGGTGATAAATTGCTAATATCTTGAAGAATACCAAATTGAATAAGTTTCAGTTTTCACCTTTTTTTTTGTTTCCTTTTTGACGAGTTTTAAACTTTTATCACAGGTCTTTGGAATTGGTTGGTGCTTGAGTGAATATATATAATATCAAGTTTTGCTCTGAGGGTTTCCTAGTCTTCCATTGCACATCTTTTTCAATAAGATGACTTGAAAACTCCAAACATTACTAAAAAGATTAAAAACATTACTTAAAAGAATTTGGATTTATATGTACAGTAGATTCCCCTTGGGTGAAACACACTGAATCACAGATTTTAGTCTCTATATGTGGCTATTGCTTTTTAAAGAGACCAGCATTTTTCATTTATTGATGGATTTGACCCATGGTAATAATAAATATTCACTACAGTTTCTTACTATGACATTTCTTTTCAATTCTATAAATTAAACATTCAGGATTAAGCATGTCATCATCATTGGAGATTTCATTGATGCCTTTTTTATTTTGTTCTGCTTGATTTCTTTATTACTTGTTAAACAATGTTTTTTTCCTCTTCATATTCAGAATAACACTGCAGAGTTTTGTCAATGGTCAGACATTTGTTTGCATTAGCAACTTTGTGTGACGCATCAGGGTTGATATGCCGTTAAACAAAATCAAATCAAATCCTTCTGTGTCTGTTCATTTTTAAAGTTTACATGTATATTACGATATATGAAGTTCTGTTTACAAATCATTTTCATTAAATGAGCAATTATGGCAGAGATTCTGATAAGTGATAGTTTAGCTTTTAATTTTATCTATTGGCAACAGTTTACGGGCTCTTCCTATATTGGTAGGATATTCAAAGAAAGAATGGCATTAAACTGAAACAAATATAATTACTATGTTGTTTAATACAGTAAATTATCTCAACATTATCTAGTGTCCTTATAAGTCATGCATTAAGAAATTGTAAACAAATAAAGTTTATTGTTATTATATGTGTCTGATTCTGTTTTTGCACAATTTGTCCTAAGAAGCAATTTTTTTTTCTAATCAATGTGAACTGTAGCATACACACACACACACACACACACACACATATATATATATATATATATATATATATATATATATATATATATATATATATATATATATATATATATATATATAGAGAAGAAGACATAATAAAACATGAGTGAAAGTTTTAAAAAGATTTTCAATATGACAGGAATAAATTTAGCTTTTTAACTTGATAAGCAAGCTATATTATTTGAATAATATACTTTGGTTTTCTTATCTAAAATATTGTCAAGTGTGATGTTAACAGAGTTTCATGAAACAATGTTTTTATCTAACTTATCTCAGCATGGACGAACAATTTTTGTGATTGTTACTTTGAAATTTGTTTGTAGCATTTATTATTTTTACATATTTTTTCAGTCTTTACATGGAATTGAGAAGTAAAATTGTATAGACAAATGTACATGTAGATATTAATAATTTTTCTTGGTTTATTTCAAATAACTACTTATAAAAACCCAAATTGAAGTCATAAACTCTCTGTATGTTATCTTATTAATTTTATTTATGTTTGCCAATTTTTTGTCTATGCAATATTAAATCAACTCAAGCTAATTTTGAAATGCAATCTTGAGGTGCTTTCTATCTGGAGTAATAAAACTAATTTGCCTCTCACAAATTTACATAAACTTTGTTCTTTATACAATTTCAATTTAATTCTATCCCACCAACTATGTTCAATTAAATCAACAATGAAGCATTGTGTTGCTCACTGAGCAAGGGGAATTCTTTATTGATTATCTGTTAAGACCTCAACAGGCTTATAAAATCAAATTACTTGAAAAATGCACTAACAATCAAGAAACTATATTTGCATTTTCTGATTTATAAAGCAATATAGCATTAGATTAAAACAAAATCTTAGTTTTTAACAAAGGATTTGCTTATCCTTTATCACATTGTTTTTTGTTTGTCTTATTTTTTTAAATAGAATTTAAACATTGAAGAATGATTATTCAGTTTGAATTTCTATATTTTTTTTTGATTTACAGAATAAGATATTGAAAAAAAATTATACATTTCAGGTGTTAATTTAAAGCACATAAACTATTTTAAGGTTTTAATTTTATTTTAATGTAGAATCCTTTTATTTTAGGATTTTTAAACAGTGACTTGCATTTTTTTTTTGTTGCATTGCTCATAAAATGTCCTGTTAATAATAATTCTATTAATCATAGAATGTCAATGTTGTTTTTAATATGTAATAATTAAGTTTTTTAATCCTATGATGAGAAATGCCTTGATTCATCTACACCCTCTTACTTCAATATAACTATGCATTGTATTGATTTTTCTTTTTAAAAACATTTATGTCATTAACTCATATTTTGGAATTACTTTCTTTTAGCTTTCCTGCAACCTCTTAGTCAAACTATCCAGTTCACAAATGCATTTATGAAAAATTTCTCGGAGTTAGCCTGTAGAAAAAGATAATATGTATAAAGGTAAAAGACAATAGGAAAACTGTATTATTAGCTGACATATTTCATCCAATTTGGACTTTTCAAGGCAAAAACAAAATGAATTTATTAAAGACAAAGTAAGTATTAACAACAAAATGTCCTTAGTAACTAGAAGTTAGAGAAACACTATTGTATTCACATTGTCAACTGAAAATTATGTCAAGTACTGTCACGTGTGGAAATATTGTTTTTATGTTGTGTTGATGGATTCAACCATTTTCTTTTGGTTTCTTGATACAGTTCTGTATGTTTGCTTGGGAGAGTAGTAATTTGATTTTTAAAATGCTACACTCATAAAAAAAAAATAACTCACTCAGAAGGAAAATCATCAAGAGTGCCACCATTGAATATTACCCAAATATCAATGCCCAGGCTTTTTCCTAATATCACCTTTCCTAACAAAATTATTATTCTCCCAAGCAAATGTACAGAACTGTATCAAGAAATCAAAAGATGGTTGAATCAGTCAACACAATAAAAACAATATTTCCATATGTGATAGTATTTGACGTAATTTTCAGTTGACAATATAAATACAATAGTGTTTCTCTAAATTCTTCCAGTTGCTAAGTACATTTTGTTTTGTTCTTAATACCTTGTTTTTAATAAATTCATTTCGTTTTTACCTTGAAAAAGTCCACATTGGACAAAATGTGTCGGCTAATAATACAGTTTTCCTATTGTCTTTTACCTTTATACAAATGCATTTATGCAAAATGGCTTGATTTCCTCAATTCATAAAACTTACTCGGTTGATCCAACAGAGCAAGTTTTATGAAATGCAAAAATGAAGTAAATTTAATTTTTTTATCCTTGTTAGCCTCTTTTCCTTCAAATGGAACATTTTATCATTTGAAAATATTAGTTTTGCCATCATTTGCTGTGATTTTCAATGAAATAACTCTTGTATGCACACACACACCTAGTTTATATATATATATATATATATATATTTTCAAGCCTCAATTATGTTCAAATGAGTTTTTTATCATTTGAATTGAAATCTATTCAAGTTCAAAAACAGATTAAGCAAACAATAAAGAAAAATACAAAAAAATTATAAATCCACAGACAATTGGAAGATATGAACTCAATATTAAAGTTGAAACTTTGTTTTTAAACTTGTAATTATGCTATAAACATGTTGATTGTTATTATCACCAATTTAACATTTAGCCTGTTGGTAATTGTTTGAAAATATGAAATAGAATCAGAAATTTCTGCTTGTATTTAGAATTTTTCAAAATAATCTCTCCTGAGTCCATAAAGAGAATATATGGAGACAAATATGTTGTTCACAACTAGCTTTGCCTCAATCAAAAGTTTATGTTGGACTTCATGATTTACATTGTTTCTAATATTCTTTTTATTTATGATGGAAATTATTCATTTTTGGCTACCCTTTTTTTATGTGCACGGTTTCTTTTAGGTGTGTTAGTCTTGGTACCAAATCTGCTGTGCCAAAAAGTCATTTTCATGGAAATGGCTCTACTCAACTTTTGAATCTGTCTGAAACCCCACCCACTCGAGTACCCATCTGCTGTAAAATACCCTTTTTGTGTGTATGTAAGATGTTAATTTTTAATTCCTATGGGAATTAGATTTTTTTTTTTTTTGTATGTATGTATGTATGTATCTCTTCCCACCAATAAATAACCAATCAGATTGAAGAGAAATTTCCTAGAATTTTGTACAATGGAAGAAGCAAGGGTGTAGACAACTGGACAAAATATAATGATCAAAAATGAAAAAGAAAATAATTTTATGGAACAATAAAGTTGTTTATTTATTTTAAACAGTGTTTTTTACTTTATTTTTTGCATGAAGGCTAAATTGTAAATTGAAGTCTCGATTATAAATGCATGCATTTAGAAAAAAAAAAAGCAATGTTGTCTTTATACACTTATTGTACCTGAATTATTTTGATTTTGTTTACATGTATTTCTGTACAGAAACCAAAGTTTTATATTTTAGTCAAATAATTAGTATTAGGTACCTTCACAAAATTTGTGATACTTAAGGTTTAAATTAATTTTTAAAAATGAAAGTTTTCTCAAAGCTTTCATTTTAGCTTTAATTGAAAGCGAAAGGATTAAATTTATCATTTCCAGTAAGCAAAATACTGTGGTGTATTTCAAACAGAAATTATATTGATTGGAATCAATTTTCATTTTTTTCACTAACATCGTCAAAGTAATCCATTTTTGAGATATTTGTAAACCCAATTTACTTCTTGGTTTTAAAAATTTTGCAAAAATAAAATATACTTTTTTGAAACTTTCTTTGAGGAACATTAGCTAATTTAAAGTATAATTAATCTGATTTGAAACAAATATTATTTACTTTAACTTTAAAATATCACAGAAATTAATTTTGTAACAAAACAGTAGCTGTGTTTTAACTGACAGTTTGACAAGGTGATGACAGATTTAATGTTGTTCTATGAAGACCATCTGTAAAAAATAATTTAAGAAAATGATTTTTTATATTTTGAAGTACTCTGTAATCTTTAAAAATTTAGAAAAATATTCTTTATAATCTAATGTTTTATTGAATTTTGGAAATTTTGACTTAAATTTAATATAGTTATCACTCTTATTGTTGGATAGGGTTGATTGTACTTACAAAAATTGGCACATTTATACACTAATTAAAAAAAAAAAAATTCAAAATCCTTTTAAAACTCTTGGTACATGATGATTTGTATTAAGCTTTTCCATTTATAATTAGTAAATATAGTTTACACTTAATATAATCTAAAAAGCTGAAATACAAAATTTTAAAATTTAAGACTTTATAAATTAAATAAAAAAAAAAAAATAAAACTCCTGTAAAAATTCATTCTTCATTGAAAAAATTTTTCTTAAGACAATAAATCTTATTTATAAAAGCAATTAAAAGATTTTCTAATTAATGTCAGTTTTATTCCATTTTTTTATTTTACAATTCAAAGCAGATTTTCGGTAAATGAGTAACTGTTTGGAGAAAAAAGGAAAAGAATTTCCTCAAAGGAATCTTGCTTTTAACAAATATAATTGGATCAAAATTTAATTTCTTGAAATTTCATAAAAGTGAGTGTAACAGCTGTAAAAAAAAAATTACATGCATTTGTAAATAAATCCTGAAAATCTCATTAAAATCTGGCATCTGAATTTCCAAAACAATGCTTTTTTTATTGCAAAAAAGAGGCTAAATTTCCCACACTTTTTAACAAAAATTTTGAACATGTGAGAAAGGATTAAAAAAATTAATAAAAAAATACTTTGGTTTTTCCTCTTCATAATGACAAACATTTTGATGATAAAACTTTGTTGTTTAGGACATTTTTTATCATGCTATGCTCATTTTTCAGCAAAAGTATTTTCAAGACATATATCCTGAGATAAGAAAAATGATTGTGTTATACTGATTTTTCAGTTTATTACAAAAAAAAAAAAAAAAAATTCTGATCTTAACTCTAAATAAGAAAAATGGTACCCCTTTCACAATTCTACTTGATCATAAAATTGAAATTACTTAGATTTACAATTTCAGGCTTTTAAAAGGTTAATTCTGACACCCAACTAAATAAGTTTTATAGACTTCTAAAATGTACATTAATCAGTGTCACAGTTTATAATGAAATGTTGATCTTTTTGAATAGAATAAAACTAAGCATTTTTCTTGGCACATTTCATTTTTAGGCTCATGTGAAGAAACTATACTCTTTCAGAAACTGTTTCTCATCTGCAAAGAAAAAAAAATTACTGTTTAAATTCTGTGAACTTTTAGGCTCTTTTTACATCAGTGTTTTAAATTTGGATTTAAATTCATTGAAAAGCAGGCATGTTCTAGAAAGCATTCAACACTCACAGAAAATGTTGACTACATGCAGATTGTGATCAAAGGAAATTGTTGATTGACAGTAACATTTTAGATTTGCTGATTACATTGACTAATGTTTCAGAGGTTCAAGAAACATGGTACCAAAATGTGTACTGTGGTTCTTCACAAGAGAAGTAATTTTGAAAGTTTAACATAAGTTACTTGAAGCAGTTAACTGACCTAAATCCTTTCAAAAAATTGTCTTATCCTTACAAGATGTCAGTGATGATGGCTCTCCATAATTCCCTGTCTTTTGTAGCTCTTGTCTTTTTACTTTCTCTCCTAATCTATTCTGATAACCTAACAAGCTTGTAAAAGGTTACATGCTGCATTCTGATTTTGGTATTGCACTTTCTATACTCTGCTAAAACATTTCCTAGATATTGTGACACTATTTAGCTATGGTAATTGACTGAGCGACATTAAAAAGAAGTATTTATTTTATTTACAAAAGAAAGATACTTTTCACAAAAGACAGAAAGTCAGTAAGAATAAGTGAGACTGTGATTCTGTCAAATTAATTAATGTCACGATAAGGGAGTGACGCGACAAACAAAACAGAATTCTAAAAGATAAACAAAGCCGGCCCAATGCATGCGACCGTGGAGGAAATTTGGCTTGGGACCACCCTGGAGAGCAGCCATTGATTATCTTTCAGAGATATCATTTAACTTTAATTCCTGATTCCAGCAAGGGAAGCCATCTGGTCTATGTACGAATCTTGACATGAAAAAAAAAAGTCGAAAAGGGGATCATTATTATTGTTTATTCAAACTGTTGACTTGAAAATGAGCATCTGGTGATAAGAGAATTTTAAGACATGAGAAAAATAAAGAATTTAATTGTCGGGTGGGCATGGCCACCCAATTGAAGGTTGACCAGTGGAGAACCCAGATGTCTGGTTTTTTGACAGTGATTAATGAGTTGATAGAGGTCCAGGCTAAGTGGATTTGGGTGTCCCCAAAATTACGATGTGATAAAGAATTATTCGGCAATCTAGGAATTGTAAATGTTTTGGCCAAAGGAAAAAGAAAAGAAAAAAGTATTTTGTAAACCAAATTTTCGATAATAATTCTAAGAGGTCCAGTCTAGCCACACCCACACTGCCGAGAGATCATTGGCTAACTGGTAGCATAGGTGATAGGCGGAGGTGAATGTATGAGAAAGACAGAGAAGTTGTTAACACCCATTGAGGGGATTGGTATGAGATACCAATGTGAGAGAGGAAGAGTCTAGGAGGATAACTCTCCTCCAACCTCCCCTCACAGACAAGGGAGGAATCCCGAAGTGGAAATTTCCAAAAATGGGAAGTAACTAATTTTCCTGGCCTAAGAACAAAGAAATTTTCATTTTGTTTCTTGTTGGGAATTAAGAATTGTCAAAATACCCAAACCACAACAGGCCCCCACACCGGAGTTGGTTAGTGTCCATATAAACGACCGTCTTGAAGCAGAGAGGCAGACACGGTCGGAGTTACAAAGTCAGTGTTGCCTCACAGAAGCTGACTGAAAGATTTCCATGTCGTTTTCGACTTAGTCTTCCTACCAAAAGCAAGTTTTTATTGACGAATGACTTAAGCGAGTTATGATATCTTAAGAAATGCAAAGTGTCATGAATCCATAGAAACGGACCAGGAGAGAAACACACTCCTGTATTCAACAGATAGATAAAGTTAATAGTTATTTCTCAACATATTTGAACCTCGTGAATTTGTTTTATTATTTTTCTTTTACTTACGCTTGTGCAGTATCACCTTTACCCTGGATTCAGCTTGCACTACGGCCCAATGCCTGATTGATTTCATCTACCTAAGATCAAAGTCGCAACGTGGGTAGGTTAGACTTCAGATCAAAGCAGTTACTTCGGTGACCAAGCATTGGAGGCAAGCTGAGAACGACAAAGCTGGTACCAAACCGGAAACAACCAGATCAACCGGGACACAGGCTGATGGCAGCAACAAGAAGTCGACACCAAAACGCTGGTGGAAGAAACCTTATGGCTTCACGCCGCAACTGGGAGTTGACCACGGACCGACATCACAGTGTCATATAATGACATTGCGACCAGTGGATGTCCCATATTGGCGCTGCAACCACGACCACCGGTGGGTATCACATATTTAAATTTTTGTGCTTGCTTGATTTTGGCATCTTCAATTTGTAATTTGCATGTTAGGCACTTTATTTACTGACAGCTAAACATTGTCTTTTTACAATTGATATTTAGTCCTTTCTTCTCTTTTTGATTCAGGAATTCCTACAGAAGGTTTACTACCTTCTGTAGGAATTCCTGTATTTTTCTTTCTGTACCTGCTATCAATACTGTGCCATCTGTATATCACATGTTAAGATTGTGTTTGCTAATAATAAATCCTGGTAGGACTTTTAATTCTCTCAAAATCGCTTCACTGTAAAGGTTGAATAAGTCCAGTATGAAAACACCTCCTTGTCTAATGTCCATTTCTATTTTTGTATATTTATTGAATTCCCTGAATGCAAAGCTGAGTCTTCTAAATGGAAGTGTCATCTGAGTCTTCAGATGTACGCAAAAGTCATGTTGATGATTTCTTTCCATTATGTTCATGATGAGTACATTTATCCAGGTCAGACAATAAACAAAGAGAACTAAATTCAATTCAGTTGAATGATGCAGTAAAAAGGAAATGACCATCATTGTGGTGACTGACAACAAGAGAATGCACCTGTCCATTTCTCAAGTGTTGCATTACCATTGTTTGTTCTTTTTTTATTATATTAATCTCAAACAGCACAACAGCTTAACAAGATCTTGATGAGGAGACAAAATCGCAAGATGGTTAGATGCAACATCCACTCGCTGAAGGTCAAAAAACATACTTTAGACTAACTTTGAAAAGTATTAACCAATTGTGGACATTAAAGCCTTAAAAATGTTTTCAAGGATTCAGAAATTAACACAATAGCAGTATTAATAAATTTTTATCTTTAAAAGATTTACATGTGCAAGACTCTTTGCAGTTTTACTTGTGTCGCTTAATTAGAATTTATAGAAACATTCAATGTTAATAACCAATTGTCAGTTATGTAGGTAGGATAGATTAATATTATTGAGAAATCGAATAAATCTGATCATCACCAAGAGATGATCAGCTTTTAGATAATGTAACTATTTGGAACTTGTGATGTTGTCGACACCCACCCGCATCTGATCATCAAAATAGTCATCCTCTCTTGCCTGGTAGTGGAGATGTTTGAATTAAAGGATTTGATGAGACCATTCATGTGAATTTGATTTTGGTGACAACTCTATGCAACAGAGAAGCCCATGCATTTGACCATGCATTGTCTGAGGATTATTTATAATTTGGAAAAGTTGATCATTAAAATTAATTGACAAAAAAAAAATGTCTGTCATTTTTTAATAGCATTTGCCTTAAAGAACATTTACTGCTTAAATACAGAGAATTTTAGATTTTGTTTATTATTTATGCTTTTATAGATTAAACCCTTACAAACAATGTGAAAGCAAACAAATCCATAAGGACTGATTCCTTAAATATTTCTACCACTAAAGATGAGCCTAAAATTCTAGATACATCAATTTGCTATGTAGTTTATCTAAGTTTGAAGGAGTTAATTTGTTTAATTGTTGATATGTTTTGAATAGCCACAATTTTCAAGTACTATTGATCTAGTTAATAAAATAAAAATCAAATTGAAACAATAGCTGGATAAACAATAAAAAGGTTTTGTTTCAAATTTCTAACAGTTATGGGGTTTGCTGAAAGCCCCATCTGCCATTATAGTTCATAGTTTAAAAAAAAATCCAGAGTTAAAATTTAAAGAAACTGATGTCTGTATAACTATTTTTGTGTTGTCAATAAGGATATATGAAAAAATTTATTTTATTTTAAGATCTAAAAATCAGTGGAAGTGCATGTAGCAATGTGGTTATCAGTATGAAAAGTGGAATTGATGTGCCAAGTTCAAATTCTGTTACATTCACTTTTGAACAAATACTTTTATAGAAAATGTTTGAATTCATCTTTTCTTTCTCCAGCTATAGATTTAATATCAATGTAGAATAAATTATTTAACCTTGGGTGGCAGCCAGTTTAGAAGAAGGACCACTATGAATTCAAACCTTTTGAGAAGGCAAGGGGAAATTATCCCCCCACCCATGATAACATTTGCTAAAAGCTATTTAAATTCTAATATGGGCCTGAAAAAGTGAATACAAGACAATGCAATTAATATTCCAGAAAGGTTATTCCATTTTTGATCTTCTTGTAGGTTTTCATCCTATGATATATAGATTATTTTAAACATGTTAAGTAAATATTAACTTTTATCATATAGTTTAGTGGCAACTACATGGGTCTGTTTCAAAGCAACAGAAGTCACTAAGAATTCATCATTCATCCTTAACTTAAGTTGGACCCAAAGACAGACCATCAAGAATAAAATAATCTCAAATTGTTTTAATTCAATATGTTTGATAGTTTTCACATCACACTCTAAAATATCGAGTTAAATGTTTCATATTACATGAAAAAGAAAACTTAATGTGGCTTGCAAAGTGATTGTAGAACCCAAAAATTGCAAATCAATAAAGCCAAAAGGAAATATTTCTAATAGCATGACTGAAGTGAACAGTTCTAGCTGAACTATCAAAAATAATCTTTAAAAAACTCAAATAATTTTCATTTTGTTTTTCAAAGAAATACCTTTGTTTCAAGTTCAATGTTAAATCTTTACTTTGAATTCATTCTTGTTCATTATAATGTTAAATGATCTTAAAAAAAATAATAAAGTTGTAGTAAAATAAACTGTTCTAATGGGGTATGTTTTATTGTTTCAACAAAATCAAAAACAGGGAATGAATGATGGCAACAAACATTTTCATGTCTCTGCTCAATACCGCTTATACAGAAGTAGCAGAAAGAGAGACGGCATACACAAACACATTTAAAAAAAAAAAAAAGACTAGAAATTTTCACTTAAGAGTTACACTACCATGAATTTATGTGGAATAAATAATTGTTCCTAATTTTCACATGATTTTGAAGAAAGTTATCTGATAACTCAGCTTGAGAAATAGCAGGAAAACACTGACCCCAAAATTAATATTTTAAGCATTTTTTTCTAGCTTTTTTTCTTCTTTTTTTTTTTTTTTATTTACAGGGTCCCCACAGATCTGTGTAAAATAAATTCCTGGATTTTTTCAGTTCATCTAGTTTAGCATTCAGCTCCTCTTCTCTATGGATTTGTCGTTTGCAGATTACATTGGACTTTGTGGTAAGTGTCAAGTTCCGAGTCTGCTCAGTTTTCTCCACATAGCTATCAGCAAATCTTGTGTGCAACTTTCAAGCTAGAGTTTTTAGGTCTTCAGTTCTTCAATTTCCATAAGCATGTATTTCCATTTTTGTCCAGCTGCTTCTTCCTGCTTTTTTATTTTCAGCCTTAATGTATTGGTTGTCTGTTGTTCTGGCATTAGAAGCACTGAAGAGAAGAGCCTTAGTCATGAGAACATTCCCGGCACCTTCAACTGTGGCCAAACAGTCCATGATAATGCATTATGTGACCAGAGTCTGCTGTTTCATATTGTCAGTGGAAATTTCCTTATTGACTGAGAAACCTTTTTCTACTGAGGTCTGTCCATTAGTGAGTACCAGCAATCTGTGAGCAACTTTCTACAGTTTTTGATCTTCTTTGTTACTAGACAAAGAGTGGAAAAAAGTGTCCAGATGATCTTCACGCTTGCTGAAATTCTTGAAAGCAATATTTCCAGCAGCTGCTTCCTTGAACACTTTGTACTGACTGATGATGTCATCACAATAAGACTTGCTAACTTGTTTCCTATCCATTATGTGGGAAAGACAGCTTTTTAGATTGGCTTCTGGAGCAGATTTTCTCTTCACAAAAGAATCCAGGGTTCAGCCATGCAAGTGACCTTACAAGAAGAAGACTTTGCCAGAAGTTTCTCAATGATGGTGATGAGCATTGTCTTTGTTGCAATTCTGTATGCAAACAGATCTTTTATTGACACATTTCTTTTTTGGATAAATTTTGCATAGCCCTATTTGCCAGAGATACACACTATGTCTTTGCAGCATCTTTATGTATGTTTGGGTTTGACAAAATTGTTACAAATTCATTCAGTTTAGAAAATGTAATTATCTTTTTAGTGTGCTCTTCCTTTACAAATTTTAACAGTTTCATGATCATGCTAAAAAGATCATCTGCAAGAAAAGGAAGCAACGATTTATCACACTGATATTTTATCAGAAATGGTTCAATGTCTTTTGAAGCAGACAAAAATCTGCAGTTTCATTGGAAATAAAACATTCACAGTTGACAGCACTACAAAGCAGGATTTGGTCTGAGGACATTTTTCTGGGGTTTTTTATTAAGTTCACAAATTTGATGAAATCTGGCCAAATATCTAGGAGTCATTCATATGTTTGTACATTTTCTAGCCATCTATGGCAGAAATACAAAAGTAAAAGGGACAGGATTGCCAGATTAATATAAAGTCAAGCAATAAAAGGCAAATAAGTTTCATCATTTAATTCACACTTAAAACAAAAGCTAGATACAGGTCATCATTAGCCTGCAAACTTTAAAAATAATATTCTTCTTATTTTCTATCCTATCCTTCAAGGGCACATTTTCTGTCAGTTTCTTTGAGTCAAATTTGATTCTCAAACTTGTTACTTTTGGTAACAATTTAGACAAACGTAGTTTACACAGATCATATTGACACGGGATGCATAAGTATTTATTTTTTCAGCATGAAGTCACCCACAGCTGACTAGAGATCAAAAGGACTTTTTACTTTTAAAACTGACATGAGAATAACATTTCTTCAGTTGTTCAAATTTTCAAAAACACTGATACATTTTTCGAGATTCTACTGAAATGTATTTTATTACTGTAAAATAATTTATTATTTTCCTCTCAACTACTGTGACGAAAGCAGATAGGCATATATTAGGGTTAATTTTTGCCTAGCAGCAGAATAAAGGTCACGTGGGAGTCTTATGACATTTTGGGAAGGCAGGTCAAAAGGTTGACTGACCCAATTACCCGTAGCGACAAATGTCTAGACAGAAGCTAGACAGGGACTGATGTAGCTGAATTCAAGCCAAAACTTAACACACATGATAGTCAGAGATTCACTCGAGAATCAGTTGCTATCTTGACTTTGAAGAGGCAAGACCTGAAGTCGAAGCGCTGATAGTTTATGAACGGAAAGATAAGACTCATTTGATAGTGATGGAACTTATCCAGTTCAACCCAGGCAACTCCGAACAAGAAATATAAGAAGTATTCCTGTTCGATAACCCCAAATTGAAGACGCAGAGAAATTTATATGCTGAGGATTCAGCCTGCATTTAAAGAAAAAGGAAAACTAGAGAAGAAAGCATATATCTCTGTTACAAGTTGAATTGTGTAAAGAAAAGAAAAAGGATATCCAAAGAGAGGAAGAAAGTGTATACCTCTGTTATAAGCTGAATTGTGTAAAGAAGAAGGAAAGAAAGAAGAAAACCAAAGAGAGGAAGAAAGTGTACATCCCTGTTGCAGTGAGTCGGGTTTGGAAACCGAACTGTCTACAGAAGAAAAAGGAAGGAAAGAAAAAGGCAAAACAAAGAGAGGAAGAAGGTGTATGCCTCTATTACAGCCAGACAGTGTGTGAAATTGTGTTTGTGTCGAGAAAAGAAAGGAAAGGACAATGATAAAAAAAAAAAAGAACTGAATAATAAAAGATAAGTAATCATATTTTGGACCCGTAGTAGAAAGATATACATATATCCATGAATATTATGTTCTTGCAAACACCTTTCCATATGTCAAAACAATAATTGTAACTCCTATCCCATCTCTTTTGTGTATGTGTTGGCTTCTGCATTCAATTCATAGTAATTCTTACTTATATTTTTGTATGTTCGGGTTCAGTTGAATCCATTTGGTGTTAGACGAATCTTGATATCCCAACGTAAGTTTGAGATCTGGTTGTCAGATGTTTTAACTCATACTTATCTGTTCTTTTATTTTGATATTTGTATATTTGTACATATTAAAATTCTTGTATCAAAAATCACTAAGCCTTATAGTTCATCCTTGTATTGTGGATCAGTATTCGTGTTGAAAACGAAGCGGACCTGGGAAAGATTACTGTTCGATTATCCCAATCGAACAGTGGTCTTAAAAATATTTTGTTTACCAATTCTCCATTGTCACGATCTGGGAGAGATAGCTTGTATCTCTCCACAGGTGTGAGAATGTATATATCTCCTAGTCGGCGTATGATCGCCTTATAAACCCATTTGTCAACTGGGGCATATGACAACTACAAACTCAATGAGCATGAATTAATTTATCTTTGACAGAGATATTTACTTGTCTGATGCCTTTTATCTTTGCTTTTCCTATTTTCTTGTTGAGTGAGGGTAGCAGCTAGAAGACATGCCTTCGTATTCTTTCTAATCAACTAGATGAGAAAATACAAAAGTAAGTATGAAGTCATGGGCTCATTCTAATCAAGGAAACAAACCATTATTCGCAATAATTGCCAAATATTACTGACAACTAAAAAAGCCAGATTTCTGGGATTTGGCATTTTGACTATTATGAATTGAGAAAAGGGGTGTGTGGGCAGCCCAATTTAGAAAATTTCAGGACTTTTCAAGTTGCTTTTGGGATGTTACTGTTTTTCCAGGACTTGAAAAAGGACCTGTAAATTTTCTAGGACTTTTCAAGGTTTCCAGAACCTGTATGAACTCTGTAACTTAGGTGTCAAATTCCTGTGATGAAAATGGAGATACCTATATTTAGGAGAGATTTTAGCTGCTAAAATTTACCTTATACATATAGTAAGGTTTGTTAAAAATTGTAATGAGCTAGAACAAGCCCATTGCAAGGTTGTCTTGAGTAGCTTTTTATTTAAGGTGGGTTTGTAAGAATTAACACACTAAAATCTGTTGACATCATTTCTCACAAGAAAGTATTGTGATCTGTTGTGATCCACCCTTGTAACACTGATAACCCACTGATAACTTATATGTAAAAATTCAGATATGAATAAAAATATATCTGTAAAAAGACAATATGTGTAAAGACAAAAGTAAAATATTTCTTTGCTGAAGTGTTTCATCCTGTGATGGACCTTATGAGCACTCTTAAATTTAAAAATTTTGTAAACATAGTATTTTTATTTCCATTTAAAATACATATTGCAACACGAAATCCTTACATTTGTCTTGATAAAGTCCATCAGAGGATGAAATGAGCCAGTGAAGAAAAGTTTTCCTTTTGTCTTTGTTTATATATATATATATATATATGATAAAAATTTACTGGGTACTGATGTCTATGCCAAGCAGCAACAGTCTGTTTTATGCTTGAATGCAATCTTCAGTCAACCTGAAGATTGTGTTGCCTTTGTGTTGACTGTTGCCACTTGGTGTAGATTTTCTTCGTTTTTGAAGCTTTAACAGTAGTTCATGCCTACTTTATTTTCTGACATCTTTTGTTGATACATTGAAAATAAATATTGTTTCTGGAAATGAGGTTTCTTTTTACTCATATAACACTTAACATAAAGGAGACAAAATGCCTTTACAAATGTACCTTTTCTGATGGAGACATACACACTTAATTTTAAGGGCAGGTTTGTTTTGTTTGTGTATCAAGAACTGTCTAATCTGATGAGATTAGAAAACAAAAAGGACCATTGTTTATTTTAGATGGAATTCATTGTAAGAATAAATATCTGCTTGCACACACAAGTTTAGTGATTTTCTTTTATTCTATCTTTAGATTCATTTAAATAATGAATGAAATCAAACAAAGCATTTACAAATTTTTACTTACAATTCCTGAAATGGTTAAATTTTTCTTTTAGAAATAAATTATTCAATGTTTAAGAAACTCACATGTTAAAACCATGAAGAATGGTCTTTTATCAGGCAAAGAACTAACAATTATAAAGATTTCCAAGAATATTGTTCTTTACTGAAATAAAGCTACTGATACAGAGGCAACAAGGTTTAATGTTTCTTCCCTCTGACGATTATGAAATATAATGTAAGGCTGTTATATTTGTGAAGAATATCAATAAACCTCATCCATTTTATCAAGTGCTTATCTTTTGATGCAAATGCCGAAATTTCAACCTTTTCAGATTAGAAGAGATTTTCTTTTGATTCTTCATTACATTATTTATCTCTTTCTTTAAACAATTAATTCTAGCATCTTTTAAAGCAATTTCTGCAATAGCTTTTTTGACTAGAGATTCAAATTTCTTGATGGATAATATCAAATTTTGGCTTTCAGATTCCTTACTTATACCTGGCTGGTTCTCCTTGGGTGGTGAGGGGGATGCTCCTGTTGCTGTAGTTTGTAGAGACTTTATTGGCAAAAGTGGTGATGTTTGTAGATTTGAATCTAGCAGAGAGGTTAAGCAGTTGTTGGAAAGAAGAGTGGATACATTTTGGTTATCAACAGGTGCAATGCCTGTCGCACCTTCACAGCAATCCTCATTAATTATTGAAGGTGTTCTTTCATTCAAGTCAACATCTGAAGAAAATCTACAAAAGAAAAAAAAAAAAAAAAGGATTGAAATTGCAAGAAAAAATTCATTATTACCAACAAGCGTTTTAAAACTTATTCTAAAAAGTAAAATATTTTTTATTTTGTTTATTCTTTTAAACTATTATCAATTACTAGCAGAGGGATCTGATGTTGCCCAAGAACCAATTTTAGAGAGAATTCGTACAACTACATTATTTGGTAAATAAACTAGTATACATCAGGTAGTGCCACTCTCTCTATCATCTACTACTTTTTTTTTTTTTTAAACATGGTGTGGTAAAGTACTAATCTTTTTCTATTTTAATGACACTTAACAAATGAAAGAACATAAGGTGGTCATTTCTGGCCAAATGGTGCAAATTAGAAAAAATGTGTTTTCATTTAGAAAATTGTAGAGTGTATCAGGTTGGATCTGTCTTAATTATTCATGCAAAAAAAAAAAAGAAAGATAGAAAAATTGTGTTCATATGATTTTATTTTGGCCGTGATATCTGAATATATTAACATGACACATTGGTATAGTAGTATAAACTGATGACTGGATTACATGTATTTATTAAAGAATTAAAACAACTTTTCTCAATAAGAAAATCTAGTTTCATTTAATTGCAAAAACAGTATTTTAATATCTTTTTCAAATATTAGATATATGTAAAGGTGCCTAACACCTTTTTAGAAAACTTTTAGAGATTTAATACCAAAAAATATTGGTAATTTTTGCACACATCTAATTGGAGGTATTATTTGATACTTCAGCAAAATTTGGAAAATAGTTTCTTCTAGGTTAGACAACCTTTGTTCTCCAAAAGTAAAACAGTATTTGTCATTTTCTATTTGTCTTCGTGTTCATTTAAAAAGTTTTAGAATCTAATGTTGAAAATAACATCATTGGTATTAACAGAGCACTTACCGTGTTGTTTTCTTGTTATTGCATGGGGAATTTTCATTGCACCATGTAAACAAATTTCTTTTCTCTTTGGCAATTTCATTGAATTGCTTGTTTTTGAGAAAGATATTTATCTTTCTAAAAATCATATGGACTCTGGATTGAAGTTGAGGGTCTTTTAAATTTGCTGGGATATAAAGGTCAGAGTGATTCTTTTTCAACAGTTTGACTATATTTTTATACCTGTATTTTTTTCGCTTGCACAGTTGATAGATATCCCAATTTGTTGGAGTATTACGGCATGAATCTTCTGTCAAAGGACTAAAAAGAAGAAATATCTTTTAAAACTAGAAAATAACTAAGCACAAATATAAAAGATTCAGAATTGTTCAAACAAAAAATCCTGCTTAATAATATCTAATTTTCATCAAATGAAAATTCTGCAAAAATTTTTTTATGTTAAAAAGTAATTTTGAGTTTCCTATGTATGGTAGAATGACCTGCTGCTAACAGATTTTTGTCAGGGCTTGAAGATGCATTATGGGGTTTTGGGGGAGGAAGGAATCAATTTTAATTTTTGAAAAAAAAATTATACAAAAGTGCTACATTGATGGGAATATAATGGGTGAAGAAATAGCATAAAAGTATTAATTGTCTAAAATCATTTAGAAGGTAGATATTGAAATGCTGGTAAAATTCGATACAACTAAATACCACCCAGCCCTTTTCCGTATCTTTCACCTTGGGCTGACAAGATTTATATGTTTTTATAAAATCTGAGCAGAACTTGGATTTATTTAGATTTGTTTTGTTTCTTACCAAATTCAAAAATACTTTTCAGGGTGAGCCAGCCTGGAATTTCATTGTCACCCTCATCAGCAAGGAGGCCATGTAGCTTTTGGACAATTGATAGATTTATTTTTCTGGTTTATCAACCACTTGTTGATTATTTAAAGCTGAAGCATATTTTGGATTGTATGAAGTTGCTTACAGTAATCCGGTGGTTCCCCCATCTAAATATTGACTGGTCTCTAACTTTGGTGATTGAATAATAATTACTGTTTTCAGTAGGATTTTGGACAAAGGGAATCTTATTTGAATTCAGGAAGTTATTATTGATATGTCACTGATGTCAAGTGACAGAGGAAAGATTTTAAAAACAAGATGGACTCATGGGAAGAGGTTGTTCTGTTTTGGGTCTTGAGTTTGCTACTTCTAAGTTCTAAGCCATAGTTTGACCAACCAATCAGGATATAAGAAAATAAATAAATAAATAATAATAATATTAATTATAAAAATAGGGAGACCAAAATTTTACCATTTCTAAAATTAGTATGATCAATCAATCAAAAAACTTTCACAACCAGGATATAAGACAGTGAACCAATAAGAAGAGAGCAGCCTTTTCAGTAGATGTGTATATAATCAGGTTGAAAATCAAGTCAGAGTCTATAAATTTGTCCATTTTTTCAATGCTGCAATCATTGTAACATACCTGAGATGAAATATGACATTAGCATAACTGGTTGGTAAACAGTTAACTTGTCCTTGCTACATTGAAAACAAACATACCTTCCAAATAGTCAAGTGGGAATACAAACATAGATACTTCCTCCTGGACTCTTTCTCTGTATATCTCTCTGTTGTATCGCCTGTTCTAATGACTTGCTTTTACTGGGTAACTTGGAACAAGAAAAATGGATTGACAGATAAAACGGAGACACGTATAGAAACAATAATAGATTTATTTGGTCACCTGTTACATTTCTTCCGTCCAGTAGGCAGACAACTTCACCCTTTTTTCTGAGAGATTTATTTTCCTTTTGTCCCTAACATGTCCCCTTTTTAGTGTGATGGTAAGTTTTGCATTGGGGGTTTACTTGTAGACATTTGGTGGAATGTCAAACTCTCACTTTCTGGTTATCATCCCTCAAAGGTCTAGGTCTATGTTCCACACTTCTCTTGTTTTGTGTGGATGTTGCAACATTTCCCCAAGGCAGATCAAAAATGACCAACAAAATGTTGTGTGGAAGATCCGACCTTTTGGTTCATGGATATTGCAAGTTTAGAAAAGCATACCAAGTTTGCATGCTGTACCCAAATGGAAGATTGTAAGTGCTGTTTTCAGTTTGGCACAAGATGTAATCTCGTGTCCACTTCTCTGTGCTATTTCGATAGAGTCTTTTTCTAAAACCTGTTGGCCCAATTTGAAAGTACAACTTACTGCACTATAACGGCAGTTGAATTTTTTTTTTCCATTGCTGTGTTTCTCTTGTGCACTTGAATGTATGAGACATGTACATATAACCAATTTTTGTAGTTCATCAGACTCAGTAGGTGAGCTATGGTTTGGGGTGTTTCTGTTTGGTGTGGCTCTGTAACTTCTAAGAATGTTTCCAATATTTCACTTACCGTGCCCTCCCATTTTAACTTTTGGAGTGCCCTCTTAAAGGTATCTTCAAATGGCTCAACTTGTCAATTCGATTGTGGATGGAATGGTGGTGTGCATATGTGTTTGATACCATTTTGCTAGCATAAATCTAAACATTTCATTGAAGCAGAGCCATTATCAAACTCTGAATCTGTTGAAGATGTGCTGTCGTTTCAGAATGGTTTCCTCAGAGACGATGCAACTCATCAGGAAAATTTCAGGCATCCACTAGCAACAGAAAACATTTTCCATTGATAGGTCCTGCAAAATCAATATGAAAACGTGACTAAGGGGAATCCGGGACAGGCCAAGAAAAGAGTTCTGATTTCCTCAGGGATTTTGCTGCTAAATGAAATTTTGTACAGTTATGAGCAAGGTCTTCTAATTGTTTGTCCATGTTTATCAAATATAAAATTGAGGTACTTGATTGATGTCCAGAAAAACTGACATTTCTCTGCTTGGATATGAAAACAATATTGCTGAATCCATTCAAACACAATAAACATTTTAAAAGTTCATCCAGAGTTTCACTTGCAATAATGATATCATTAATAAATGCAGCAGTTCCAGTTAAACCAGTCAGCATAGCATTCATCACCTCTGAAATAAAGCAGGCACTGACAATGCCAAAAAATGGCCAATTGTATTGGAATAACCCCTTATGGGTGTTGATCATCAGCAATTCCTTCGAATCCTCATCTACTTCAATTTGTAAAAAGCATCAGATAAATCAATCTTTCCAAAGCAAGTTCCCCCATTAAGTTTAGCGAAAATATCTTCTGGTGTGGGTAACAGGCATCTAAAGAGTCAATTAAACCTGTAGAAAAATCTGCACATATACAAACTTTACTGCTTGCTTTCTTGACCACAACAATGGGAGCTGCTCATGCAGAGTAATTTGTTGGCTGGATTACTTTGGCTTGCTGGAAGCGCTTGAAATGCTTTTCTAAGTCAAGAGCAGCATAGGATGTTTGGGCCTAAAAACTGGCATCACGTCAAGTTTCAACTTGAAGGTAGCTTTGACTTTGGTGCAGCACCCAAGATACTCCTTGAAAACATCACAGAACTTCATTTTGAGAGAAAGTGCAAAATAGTTTTCAATCTCAGAAACTGAGGAAAGAGCAAATGTGTAAACACTGTTGAGTGTCATAGAGAAAAGATCCAGTGTGTCTATCCAGTCAAGACCAATCAAATTGAGACCAAAGTCTGTGACATAACATATACTAGAGAAACTTTTCTCAAAAACATGGCACTGAATAGCAGAATTTCATCACCAGAAGCACTCCAAGCAATGTGGTCTGTTTTCAATGTCCGGTTTCTCTAATTGTTCCCACATGGACTGTGAAATTAAGGTAATTTCTGAAGCTGTATCAAATTGAAAACAAACTCGGATTTTGTTGACAGAAACAGTAATATACTTTCTGTAAGATTCAAATTCAACTTTAAAATTTGCTAACACTGAATGTGAACTTGTTCACAGATTTCCTCTGAACCGACATTGAAGTAGAATAGGAAGGTTTAACTCCCGAGAAGCAAAAAGTTTTCCTTGTGTCCACATTTGTAACATAACTGATATTATATTTGTTTTTTGTATGAACAGGAATGAGAATAATGCCAATCACCACCAAACCAAAATGCAGAAGGAGAAGTTTTCTTTGACATGTGTGATGAATTCTTCTTTGATTGGATGCTTGTTTGTGGGCAAATTTGGATGTAAGGCTAGTTGTTGAATCATTATTGTCTTTTTTTAAGACTTAAAAGTCTTTCACATTCTGCTGTGACAGATTTCACAGTTATGTTTTTGTCCTGCTCCTGTTTGGATAATAGCCATGTGTGCACATCAGTCATTTGGAGATTTAAAACCAGCGATGAAGATTAGACATTTAAATTAGTCTTTAGTTAGTGTCTGAAGCTAGAATTTCTCACATTCACGATTAATGTAACCTGTAAAAGTTACATAGTCATTCAACTTGCTTTTTGTTATTTCTAAACAGTTGAATCTAATGTGAAAAGGAGACTGCTGAATACGAAAAGTTTCAGTGAATGTTAAATTTGAACGCAATTTGGGCAGAATAAAATTTGTGAAATGCTCATATTCTTTACTTCCTAATTTATGGAGCAAGAGTCTTGATTTCTAGGTGTCATCTTTGTGTGAAAAATCATGTTCAAAAGTGTCCCTCCAACATTGAAACCATGAAGAAAAAAATGACATTATTAGAAGGATCGTAGTTGAATGGTGAAAAAGATTTTGCCAGAAAATCAACAGAATTGTTTTTGGTCTGAGCAGCCAGTTGAATTTGAAATTGCTGTGTCTGAGCTGTTATTAAATTCATTTGAGATTTCTTAAACTGTCCCTGCTGCTTATGCAAAATCTCTTTTAACTTACCAGGTTTGTTTGTTTTTTTAAGGCAAAGATAAGCAAAAAAAAATTCAAGATTAAATTTCACTCACCAAGTCAGGTCAAATAAAAAAAAATCCTTGTCACCAAATCTGTTGTATTGCCTGTTTTAATGACTTGCTTTTATGTTGTGGTAAAGAAAAGACTGTCAACTGATCGTAGCAACAGCAATAGATTTCTTGTTTCTCGGCCGCAACACTTGTAGCCAAATCGCAGTTCACACGATAGTCCGACGTAACAGTCCAACACACACTGTAGAGACGACAAAATGGGGTCACAAATCCAACCTTCACTTCTCACCAACAACAACGCGTGTTCGTCTCACAGCTCAAAAAAAATCATCTCCTTTTATAAGCGAAAAACAACGACTTCTGTTCACCGAGAGAATTTTCTGATTGGTCACACCATTCAGGGGAGGGAAGAACATTAGCATAGCTTCTAGTCATTGATGTAGATTTTTGCTGACTACTTTTTGGTAATTTTTCTTTGGCAGATCGCACACAAACACAAACTTTTTTTCGGGGTACCTGATTATCTCTTTCACTACATTTTACTGTGTAACTGCCGTTTCCATAGTAATTAATATTACGAATGAATATGCTTATAAAGCTCCGTAAATTTCAAGATTAGTTATTCTAAAAATTTTGTTGAAGATGAAACAGAGCTGGATACTTTAATTCAATTTAATTTTTATAATTATATTGAAGTTTTTAGCTCCTGTTTTTGAAACATGAGAACTCTTATGTAACGATGGAATCATATTTTTAAAAAATAATTATAATTTAGGCTCTACTTATGTGTTGAGCACTGTTTTTTTTTTAAAATAAAAACAAAAATACTAAAGAACTTCGGATTATTAACCTGTGTTCTGTCCTATTTTTCTATATATTTGCGCGCACACACACACACACATTATTCCATGATCATTTTCTAACTTATTCAATCTTCACCTTATCTAACCTTCTAACTTTCTGTCCTGTAGTAACAAGGTGCCTGACACATATCATGTATGATTTCATTTTCAATTCTTTTTTCACTGCCATTTGGACGGTCATAGCTGAAACTCCTCTCTCATATGCCAAATGTCTTATGAAATGAGTTGAATCTTTTCTAATTGATCTCTTTAGCTCTAAGTTAAAATGATGACCCCTCTTCCTGTTGTGACCTCCTGGTCCAGTTTTCTTCTCTACTGTTCCCTCTTTTTTAAACTTAGTCACCATCCTCTTGATGGTTCTTGAATGAACTTTGAAGATGGAAGCCAGAGTATGAATATTGGTACCATTACTGAAGTCCTGAATGATCTTTTTCCCCCTCACCATTGCTCAGTTGGTAAGATTGTGGGTCTGACACAAAACTATTTAACCTGTTCTCTTTTTAGCTGAATAACTTAAAGGGTTTTTCAGTAATTCTTATGAAAAATGGTGTCAAGATGGCTAAATGTCTTATCTAAAAACCTGGAAAAAAAAAACTCAATTAGTTTAGTTGTTTTTTGATATTAAACATTCTGTGGAATGGACAATTATACTGTTACATGATTTGGACAATTTTGCTGTTATACCTGGTATGTATTTTTATTTTAACATTTAGTAACATGCAATACACCTCATCATTTTCAATACTTAAAAAAAAAAATCCTTTGTACTTACTGGTGGGTAAGATCAATAATCGGTATTTCTTTCTTATTTGATTCTTTCCAATGAGACCATTGAAATGATTTCTCTTTTTCTTTCTTTAAATCCTCTTCATTCAATTCTTTTAGCAATTCAGTGAAATTCTTATGGAAACAACCAAGAATGGACTTCCTTTCCCAATCATAAGTTGGACTCTCTGAGTAAAGTTCAGGATAAATATCCTTGAGAATTTTCAGTATGTAACTGTAATTATTACCAAGTGATTTACACATTTGGTAGACAGCCCATTGAGAAATTATTCCCATTTCTGATGGAAGATGGATTTAATCTATGAAAAAAAAGAGAAAGAAACATTGAATAATGTCTTTGATGTGATTACTACTTCTAGCTCAACTAAAAGAAGTGGCAACCAAAGTTTTTACATACAAATTACAAACAAATAAAAGATTTTTGTTTAAAATAACCAGAATGTATTTCCATCAAAATAACAATTTTTGGAAACCATAAGTGTGAGTGAGTGAGTGAGTGCTTGATGGTTTTGGCAAAAATTACTTATATGCTGGACAGCAGCTGTTCAGGGAATAGAAAAAGAGTATAAAGAGAGATTTTAGAAAAGCGTGCTGCTTTTTATACTAATACCATGTGACTTTATTCAATTCATGAGACTACATGCTTAATGGAGGCAATCCACTTCTTCCACATGTCCCTGTTTATTTTATTTTTTATATTTATTGTGATCATTGTTCCTACAATAGTCCCACAGTCTAAATGTCATTACAGCAAGTAAATATGCAATCAATCTTTATAATGTACATGTCTTGAAACGTTCTGGCAATGAAATCTTCCTACCACTTCTGGTAGATATTGATTGACAAATGTTATTTTTCTTGTGTTAGTATCATCTTAAAGGTTGTAGGTTGTTGCTTTGTAGATGTTGCTGTAGTATTTATGTTGTATCCTTGAGAACTGAACATCAACATATTTGCAGTTTAAATCTTTTAATGGAAATATTGTCTTTGTTTCCATTGTGCAGAATGGTAAAATATTTATTAATTCTCTTGTGCACTGGGTAAGGTCCTTTATAATAAAGTGAAAGGTTTTTTCACTGCACAAACCAAAATAAACATTCAATTGGTCAGATTTTTTGGAATATAGATTTATGTAGTTACTTGTCTGTGACAAATGTTTGTCAGTTTAACTTTTGTATTACTATAAAATAATTCCAGGAAGAGTTTAAATTGTTACATCAATTATTTCAGCTGGTGTTCATCACAGATCATTCTTGCACACGTTTCTTATAGATAGACAACATTATAATAAGTGATAAATTGTCTGCCTAGTCATTTTAGATGTTTCTAGTAGCTAGATTGATATGGAATTTAGTAAACCCTGCATCTGGGTTACTAAATGTACCAACAGTCGTCTTAGTACTAAGAAGTTTATATCCAGGTTGTTATTATACTGGGCCATACATACCAGCAATCATTTTGATAGTAGCTCTTATGCTTGGGTGTGATATCCTATGAAAATGTTAAAAAATAGCCTTACATAGAGAAGGAGGTACACGTGGTCTAGAAGTATCATAAAATATTTTTATTTATCATTATGAGAAGCAAGTTACTCTGTTATTCATTGTGCTGACTTTCTATTGTTCATCTGCTATAGACACATAGCTGAAATCTGCTAATCCTTAACAGGGTATCAACTACATTGTTGTTGTTGGGACCAGAAACACATTTGATGTCTGAAGTGAACTGTGAAATCTAATTGTCGCATATCTCTTGGTGAATATTGATACATTGGTGAGTGTAGCCTTCTTGTGATTGGAATTTCGAACTGAACCCTTTTGTCCACTGGGGTAGACTGAGGACACATGGCTCAGTGGATAAAATCATTGGTTGATTCCAGTAACTTGACCCAAAGAGTTGTGAGTTAAATACCTGGCTACTGCTTGGTGAACAAAAACTTGGAAAGTTGAGTTAAAGGGAGAGAACTTAGATATCTGGAATAGGCACATGGAACTAGAACAATCTATCCTGGTAGATGAAATAAAGGGTTTCGTTCAAAATTCCAATCACCTGAAAGCGGCCAACAGCCAAAATTCCAATCACCTGAAAGCGGTACAACAGCTGAAACGTTGTGAATATGGCAACAAGGATGCGGACAACAGTTTGAACAATGTAAATAGTGTAAATAATTACAATACCTCATCTAAGAAATATAGACATATAAAGTAGGGTCAGTTGAGCACTGTCTGTTTGCTAAAATAGCTGATTAGTGTCTCTTTAGTCATCTTTCATCGCAATGTAATTCTTCATTAAAAAATCTTCCAAAAATAAAATATACTTTTCTGAAACTTTATTTAAGGAATATTAATTGATTTATGGTATAATTAATCTGATTTGAAACAAATATTATTTAAGTTTAAAATATTGAATTTCTTTTAACACAGCAGTAAGATGTTGACAACTTGATGGCAGATTAATGTTCATCTACTAAAGTTGTTCTATGGAGGCTTTAGCTATAAAAATAATTGAATATAACGTGAGTGCCTTTTAATTTTTAAGTACTCAGTAATTTTAAAAATTTAAGCAAATATTCTCCATAAATCTAATGTTTTATTGAATTTTAGATACTTTCTGGCTTTGAATTTACTACAGTTATTGCTCTTATTTTCTAATAATGTTGTATATGGGCAAAAAATCTGCAATGCATGTTTACAAGAAAAAAAAAAAAATCCAAGTTCTTTTAATATTGGTGTTTGATGATTTGTACTAAAGATTAGTAAATATAGTTTACTTAAATGATAAATCATAAAAGGTGAAATCAATACAGAATTTTAAAAGATTTAAAATTTAATTAAATTGTTCTCAAAATTAAAAAAGAAAAAAATGAAAACAATTCTTGTAAAAATTCAGCTTTGAAAATAGTGTCCCTCTTATTTAGCAATTAAAAGTTTTTAATTAAATAATGTCATAGATTTACATTGCATTTTTATTTTCCGATTCAGAGCAGATTTTTGGTAAATGGTGTTTGATGATTCTCCTAGTCCTGTTTTTACGTAAAGTAACATGAAGAGGGTAGTAAAAATAACATGTATATGTTTTGGTTAATTTGTAAATAATGCGCCAGTGACCAATTTAAAAAAGAAAGAAAAAAAAGAAGCTTTATTCCAAATAGCATTAGAAATTGAGGAATCTCTACTGTTAGGAGATATTGACAATTCTTAGCCTGTTAAGAAAATGTGTTATTCCTGGAAAAATCCGGGGACCCAATGTATTGTCAATATCTCCTAGCGTAGGTACCGCCACGAGATCGCTAAAAAAAAGAGCATAGCATGATGAAAAAGATGCCAAACTTGATGAAAACAAAATTTTATCATCTAAGTGTTTATGTTATTATTAAGAGAAAAGATCAAAGTATTTCGGGGGTATTTTTTTAAATTTTTTAATTGTTCCTTGCACATCCGAAATTTTTGTTAAAAATCTGTTTTTTTTTGGGTTTTTTTGAGTCAGCAAAATTGACAGATGGCAACGGCAACCATTTTATTCCATTTTATAAAAAAAAAATGAAAATCTCAGTTTGAAATTCTTTTAAAGATCAATTATCATTTTTTCAAAACTTATTTTAAGAAAATCAGAAATTATAATGTTTATTTAAAATATTTTGAACCAAGCTTAACTTAGCTTCAGCACCAAAAAGATATAATTTGAAAATAAAACAAAGCAGGTGATAACCTTTTGCGTCACTTGACAGGTGATGAATGACATATTGATGGATTCCATTAGGATAATTTGTTCTACGGAAGGAGAAAAGCGAAATTATTTACATTTAAGGGGACAAATTATTTACCTTTCAGCGCTCTAATTTTTTTGTTGTTTTTTGTACTTAGCTTTCACCTTTACGTTTATGATGCTTTATGGAAAATATATCATAAAGAAATTAAAATAAGACTGTTAAGAGTTAGATTAAATTTCATAAGGTATCTAATTAACTTATAGGTACCTTTCTTATAAAATTTTATCAGAAGTGTACATAAAATACTATAATTTTATGTACATTTATTATATTTTACTGTGTTATTTGTATTTCCATCCATTTCATTATTAATTTTGATATTTCATTTATGGAAAAAATGCCATAACTGAGATCAATATAAAAATAAAATCATATAAATTTCATAAGATGATACTGATACTTGTAGATACCCTTCTCAGTTGAAATTGAAAAATCAAATTAACTTCTCCACACGTGTTTCGCAAAAGTAAAGGCCTTAACAGTGGAAAACAATGCTTAACTCAAATAACACAACTTAATTGTATTCTGGTTGGTCTTCCGTACTTTATAATTACAGCCTGATTATAAACACAAAATTACATTTCCTAATTACTGCGGGTCTTCTGATTAGTCAAAACAATACAACACGCTAAAAAAAGATCTACCTCATAAGGACACTTACGAAAGTGGATGCGACTTTAACTAATTTTATAATTTAACAACTTAAATGTAAAAATCTATTATGATTAAAAAATAAATAATTGCATTAAAAATTCATTTTTTCAAAAATTTTTTTTGCTTTCAGAAAATATTGCCCATATTCATAAAAACAACTAGCATTTGAAATTAAATAATATATTTGTTTTATTGGGTTTTGTATGTTCAGAGCTGATTTTTTCGGGGGGGTCCAATTAAAAACAAAAAAAACATGATTTGCATTCCTTAAAGCGTTGTGTTTTTAACTGTTGTAATTACTAAAGTAGACTCGATCAAATTTCTAGAGTTTTTATAAAATTAGTTAGGGGGGAGGTAATAAATATAAAAAAAAAGAAAAAAATATTTAAAAAAAATATTTCTGCCATGACTTTTTAAAAAAAGAAAACATAATAATTTCGATCATCTGTGAATAGTTTCTGAAAGTTTCATTAACATCCGACAATTATTTTTATTTTTGCAAGATTTTCCAAATTAATGTGTGTCAATCATACAACAAAAAAAACGTGCTAAAAATTGTATGTTATTTTACTAGTTCTGGTGATACAAAGAGAAATAAGGATTTTTAAATGAAAATTCAGATTGTTCTAAAAAGAAGGAAAAAATTTTAAAAAATAATTAAAATAAACTAAAGTCTTTGATCTTTCCTCTTAGTCTTAACATAAATATTTAGACTAGAGTCTAAATTTTAGACGATAAAATTTCGTTTTCGTCAAGTTTGGCGTCCTTTTCATCAAGCTATGCTCTTTTTTTTTTTAGCGATCTCGTAGAGGTACCTATAACGGTAGAGATTCCTCAATTTTTAATGCTATTTATTATTTTATTTTATTTATTTATTTATTTTTTTTGAATAATCAGGCTTTTTCAAACAAGGAATAATTGCTAAATTTGCTTTTTAAGCCGAGCGCTAAATATCTATAAAAAAATTTCCAAAATCGTCATATTTCCGTGTAAATGTACATGCTGAACTCGAATTAACAATAATTAAATTATGAAAAAAAACTTACCGTTTTGGAGTTATCGACAAGAAAAAATCGGACTAATTCTGGGTAATTCGTCCGCCACGGGAATTGTTTGTTTGTTGTTTTTTTTTACTAATTAACTGCGGGGTACTTCCGGGTATTTTCGTTGGCGTAAGCATAAATTTTGGCCTATTTACTTCTTTTACAAAATTTCGTTGCAGAAATCACTACGCATTATCATAAAGCACTACCATTTTTTATAAGTGTATTTTTGAAATTATTTATTGTTTTAGTTTAAATTTTTTATTGTTTTTATTTAAAAATAAAAAATGCTTTACTGTATTATTTAATTTGTTCTTTTTTAATTTGTCAATGTTTTCTATTTGAAACTTAAATTTTTTGAGAAGTGTAGTTTTAAACAAATACAATATAGAACCTTTTTTCCATGTAGAATAGTAATGACAAATTAAAAAAAAAAACAAATAATATAATAAAGCAGTTTTAAAATTAAAACAAAAATAAAACGAATAATAATTAATGCGCAAACTTTGCATGAAGTTTGAAAAGAGCATGATTATTTACAAAATAAAACAAAATGCTCCTTCCTAGCATTTTTTTATTTTGTAAATAATCATACTCTTTAAGTTCGCGAAACGAAATAATGCGCGATATTATTGCATTTTTTTAAATGAATAATGCACTTCTCTATTAACTTGTTTTAAATGATAATTTACGTTTAATTCAAAAATCAGAACAGGAATGCTCATCTTTTATATTGTCAATAAAATTATTTAATTCGTTGATTTATTAGACTCCAATGAAAGCAGGAAGTTAAACTAAACTTTGTGAATTTAAAAGAAAATAAATATTATTCCTTTATTAGACATATCCTTACCTTACCATATTCATTTTAAAAAAAAAATTCAAGAGATAAAGTGATATTGAGAGTCAAAAAAATAAAACCACTAACCTCGTAAGAAAACCTGTGAAAATTAATAAGAAGATTTCTCCTAATTTAGGGGAAAGTGATGAAAAAAAAAAAAAAACGTAATGTTCACACTCACCCTGACACCTTAAGAAGCTGTGTGGCTCAAAACGGGTCTCCCCCCCCCATTCCCCAATTAATCCTTTTTATTTTTGCTTCGTCAACAAACTTGGAGATTAATAAGAAATATAAGCATCAAAAAATCAGGTGAAACTTGTCGATTAAATAATAACAATAACATACTGTCTGATTAAAAAAAAATATTGCTAAGTTAATGTTACAATAACAAAGGATTTAAAAAAAAAAACAAAGTAATAATTATTATTATTCACTAGCGGGCATATCCGGCGTTGCTCGGAAGATCTCTGAATAATAGTTTATTATTGGCAGTTTATTGATAATTTTCAGCTATCTGACGAAAAATATTTTTTTAATTAATTCAATCTTTAAAAAATAAAGGTAAATTTGCTTTTTAAGCCCTGCAAAAAAAATCTATTAAAAATTTCCCAAATCGTCATATCTCCGTGCAAATGTACATGCTGAACTCGAAAATGACCCATCGTTTTGTAGTTATCGACAATAAAACCTCGGACTCACTCGCGTTCATTCGTCCACCATTACGGGCTTTGTTTAAGTACATTCACTGCGGAACACTTTGCGCGCGGGAGATTAATTAACAGCCTATTTACTGCTTTTTTTTACTGATCTTACTCGTGTAAATTACTGCGCACTGTCAGAAAGCAATAACAAGTGGCAAATAAAGCTTTCTTTTTAAATTAAAAAAAAAAAAATAAAATAAAATAAAGCTCTTTTCAAAGTTTGCGCATTAATTATTATTTGTTTTATCTTTAATTTAAAAGAAAAATCTTTATTTTATTATTTAATTTGTTTTTTTAATTTAAAAACATAGCTTTACTAAAAAAAAATCAGTTAAAATAAAAAATAACAACACTTGTCATTGTTTTTCGACACAACTTAAGTGCGCAATAATTTAAAACTCCAAAATTTAATTCATAAGAAACAAAAAAACATTTGTTCTTATTAGTATTTCCTTTCTAGCTTTTTTTACTTTGTTACTTTATTTTGTAAATTAACATGCTCTTTACAAAGTTTATGTATTAATTACTGTTTATTTTATTTTTTATTAAAAAAAATGCTTTTATCCCTACATAAACTAATAATGTTTGTAATATTATCAATAAAAATTTTATTTTTAACCTTAAAATACTAAAGTGAATTTAGGCCCCAACACAGATGATTGGCTGTGAAGAAGATAGGTAGTAGCAGCAACTAGCAACCTAGTAGAAGCAGTTGACTGATGCCTTAAAAAACATGCTTTCAAAAAGAAACTCTCTCTTCCTTTTTCCTTCTCTTAATGTGTTAAGTTCATCAACCATAAAAAGTCTCCTCTACAGCCAGTCATGTAAGTAGTACTTTCCTTTTTTCAAAATTGTACTCTTAATAAAAGACGTAACTTTTCCAGAGGCAAATTTTTATTATTTTATTCCTATTTTATGGGATAAATATTTCATTAAATTTCAGCCTGTCATGTATTTTACTTTCGTTCTGCATAATTTTGTTAAAAACATATAGGCTGTTATAGATGCCTTCTCGGTAAATAGATAAACCCCTTCAATACTTATGAATATAAGGTTTCAGTCTGTCCACAGATCCTCGATTATGTATATTATCATTTGTCTCAATGCTGGACACTATAACTTTGAAGGATCTTGTATAAGATGCTTCCAAAGATGCTTTCTTGACACAATCCACCTAAAGCCATACTTTATCACAGATCATGAGTTCACATGGAATGTCAACTCTTTTTAAAGCATGAAACTTTCCTTTTGAAAAGTCATTGAGATCAAAGTGTACTTGTAATTCTTAGTAAACTATTTAGCGAATCATCTTTCAATGTTTCTTTGTGTTAAGTTGTGAATTAATACTGTGTTGCCTGGTACAGCATACAAAGAGTCATTAGATGTACGAGGAATACAATAATGATGAGAACTATGATTTGTATAAGTTAAAATTTATTTTGAATTTCCTTTCTATCTATTAAACAATTACACAATATGTGTTAAGCAGCTGTTCTCAATCTATGAAAATTAACAATATTTGATAGTTCTAAAAAAAAATCTCATTTTCAAATTGACTTTTATTTGTGATGACATGAATTGAAACTATAAATGTGGGCATCAATGTATTTACAAAAACTTCAGTTACTAATTGTGTTATTATTTCAGTTCATGCTTAAGCTTAATCCAATAAGTTGTGTTGTGACTTACAGATATTTGTTATTGAGTTATAAGTGGATATTGGCATTCAGCTCTAATTTAGTATCATGGTCACTTCTGCAACCTCATATGCATGCATGTGTATGGATCTCACACACTATATAACAAAAATATATCTGTTAACTTCACTTCAACTCACTCGATAATAACAATGATATTGGTTATATTCATATGCCATTGGCTATTAGAGATTGAATTTGTGATTCTTTGGAAGACTTGTATGGTAAGGCATGAGGCTAGGCCTTGTCTCAGTGTGTTGTGAATCAGCACACAGTAGAGTGTTTGGATTAAGAATAAATACTGAAGTATAATATAAGGAAGGACTTGTTCATTATGGAAGCTGAATATATAAATATTTAGGCCCTGTCACAAGTAGACTTATATAACACTAGCCCTTGACATGGAACTAAATATGAAACATTTTTAATATAATGAAAATTAAAACTTTTTTTCCAGATGAGCAGGAATAAAATGTAATGTTTTGAGTTGTGCACAGAAGAGAAAAATAACGGCAGAGGAAGAGGAGAAAATGAGCAAACTTTGAAAAATTAACATCTTGGTTCAATGTAGGTGCAACATTATCCACTGTTACTGCTCATTCAAATATAGTACCCACTCCTGTATCCAATCATCCAGTTCCAGTAGACATACCAATGATATCATTACTTGTTCCTGCTGCTGGGGACATTACACAAGAGGAAATATCCAAATCTGTAACAGTAAATGAGTTTGTGATCCAAAACTGATGGAACATTTTGAAACATTAACAATACTAGCATATTGGATTACTGGATTCATAATGGGATGCCATCATCAGAATCATGATAGCAACCTTTCAAACTCACAAGGTATGTATAAAGGAGCTGGAGGAAAGAATACTCAGACAAGGTATTTATTGAGCCATGTGTTCAAACATGAACTGCGGAATGAATGTGTAAAATGTGAATGGCTACTCTATTCACCATCCCAAGGTTGTTGTACTGCTTTGTATGTTGCCTGTTGTTCAAGACAGAAACTCCTTTAACTACATCAGGGTCCACTGACTGGAATCACAAGATGACATATTTGATTTGCTATAAAGAAGTGCAGATTCTCTATTAGTTGAACACCATCACTCAGAGAAGGCATATTGGCATAAAGTGTGGTCATGTGTGCGTTTTGTAATCCGCTTTCTTGCCAAAGTGAGGTAAGACAAGGTTGACAGGCTAACATCATAACTATGGAGCTGAATAGTCTGTCGTTTCCAAGCTGACGAGTCGGTTGAACTTTTGCTTGAGTCTGGTGAGGTTGGCAACCTTGGCCAAAACTTGACTCGGGTGTTCCCTGTTGGCAAGTCCCACAATCATCTGCCCGGCTATTATGTCACATGAGTATTTGACTTGCTGACAGAAGCCTTCAGTATTGGGACAATCAACTGTGAATGAACAAAATTTGGCTTGAGCTCGTAGCCTTACTAAAAATGAGTGATTGACTTGCCTTATGCCCGACGTGTGGAACTGCTGGTGAACTTCCTTGTGCAAGCCCCTTTACTGCAATGAGTTGGATGTATGACAAAAGTCTTTCCCCATAGCCAAATTTAAGATTTCAGCATATTTTATTTTTTAGTAGCAAAAAATTTTCCATCTTTATTTATGTGTTTTTCCTGTTTTCCATATCACAAAAAACTTGCCACTCTATTTTAAGATATGTTACAATGACAACATAAAGCAAATAAAAATCTGAATTAAGACATGAATTCTACAGTTTGATCCAACATGGCAGAATTAGGGTTACGAGATGCAAATGTTTTAAAAAAACAACAACAAAGAATGCAATTCTGAAATCAACTGAAATGGAATACATTTAAAAATGAAACAAAATTTAGACTTTTATTACAGAAACAAATTTTTATGTTGATAAACCCTGAAACTATGAGTAGAAATACAACAATAAAAGTCATATTTTAAAGATTTATGAAAAGCAGTCCATATTGGGACACAACTTTACTGCCCCTCCCCCATGTTACAAAAATGAGTCATTATCATCAATAATAAAGAAGAAGATATATTGTAGAAGGAGTGTGAGTAGACTGCATATTTTTGTAATAAAGGTCTGCAAACAAAATTGTTCCAAAAAATAATGAGTTAATAACAAACTGAATACAAAAGAACAAAACAGATGTATTTGATTAAAAGTAAGGCCAAATTTTATTTTTGGCAACAAAACCAAAATACATATATTTAAGCAAAATAAGGATAAGTGATTATTAAGGATGTGCTGAAAAGAAATTATCTAATTATGTTTAGTCCTTGTGAGATAATAAACATGTTTATATGATTGGTTATTTAAGTGTCCTTGTATGAAAAAGGAGTGTAAACAAATGCATGCAAAAATGTCCTTTAGAAGTGTTCATGTATTTGATGTAGGATCCTAGAAGAAAGAATGAGTTTGTATGTGAGAAACTCAGTAACGTTAAGGAAAGTTCAAGTTATAGTGTTACCCTGGGCAAAGACAGCTACACAGCAGTTTGAAGATATCTTGTAGACTTTAGTGACTGAGTAACATCAATGAAAGGATGAGACTAAGATAGTCCTGAACAAAAAAGAAAAGGGGAGAGTTCATAGCAAAAATTCCCGGCGCTAATATCAGCACAAATGATTTAAGAATTAGTCCTTTATATTGTCGGAGTTACCTCCTCCTTGGCTCCTTAAACTGGAAGAAAACAGGTCATTTCGACCTTGACCTCTCGGTTGTGCTCCCTACACGCTATTAACCCAAGGTAGAGACTAGCAAGTTACCTTTTCAGTTTAGTTATATTACAAACCTAGTTGTAATATACTTCTAGACATTTTTAGGCCTTAGTTTCCTTTTAGCTAATCTCGACTTATTTTTTACATAGACTTTACTGTGTTAGCTTTGCCAATCCTCTTGCTAGTCTCCCTTACCACAAGACAGTGACTTCTCGCTAAATTTATGGTTGGCGACTGAAACGGTCGGTATGCAGGCTCCTGGCCTCTGTGGCCAGGATGTCAACCCGGACTGCGTATTAAGTTACGCTCCCATTTTTTTTTGTCTGCCAACTTGACAATAGTTGGAAACTTTCCTTTCTTTCTCTCCTTCGCCTACTACTTCTGGCTCCTTGGCCCTGTTCAACGCTCGGCATTCTGTCCCTACTGGCTGCCTGCACGTCGTCCATAACCTTCCCTGTACACTACGTTTGTAATTACTACGGGAAGTTACTAATATCGGACTCGACTGGCAGACACGCAACGCCTGCACTGGACCTTTGACATGCCCGAACAACGCCAACTCCTCTTTCCTTCCCAACACGTCAAGTTGGCTTCCTGGCAATGACCAACATCAACCTCAAACTACAATGACCAGCAGCAATTATCTGCAATGACCAACTTCAACTACAATGACCAGCAGCGATCACCTGTAACAACCAACCTCGACCATCAATGCCTGCACCGGAACATCTGCATCTCTACCATTCCGACCACCTTTATTACTTTTCTAGAATAAATTAGCTTATATCTTATATATCCTCGTTCTGTCATCTATGTTGTTTCACCTTGTCAGATTTAACGTCTTCGAAAATGTTAGCGGGCCTCTCGTGACCTCATCACCCTCTTGCAATATGGGGGCGCTCGAGGGGTCCGCTACAATATCCATTTGGTTCAGTCTGAAGCATATGTGTGTCACTGAAGAAGGGATAGATCAAAGTTCATTGAATCAGCATGAATAAAATCACTTGATATCCTTGAGTAGAAGAGTGTGAATAAAATCTATGAAAATGAATTCAAGATGTCTGCATGTTGATTAGTATTGACTTAGGCCAGAACTGTTTGATGGGAGAACAATTGGACATGCTGGAAGTGACAAAGTGCGGTTGGCTACGAGTGGCCATTGCATTTGTGAAATGACAAGCAAGCGCTCTAACCACAGGATGGGATGATGAAGTTGAGAATGCCTCTATTAATTGCATGTTAACTGACATAATAGCCAGAATACGTGAGGCCGATCCAGTAGGAGGAGACTGGTGTGTGAGAGGCCGCGAAATGAATGTATGGGTGGATGCGAGTTCTGTAGCCACAGGTGTCGTATTAGAGGTAGATGGAAACGTTGTTGAGGATGCATTGTAGCTATGCCCGGTTGGAGATGCTAAGCACATCAATTTGGCCGAGCTAGACGCAACGATAAAGGGTGTCAATTTGGCTCTTCAATGGCAGGTGTCAACAATACATCTTTTTACTGATTCAGCATGTGTTCATCAGTGGATTTCGAACACCTTAACTGGCAAGGCTCGAATAAATACGAAGGCACCTGGGGAAATGTTAGTGCGAAGACGGCTGAACACACTTCGCGAGCTTGTAGCTGAATATGGCTTGACGGTGGACATAATACTGGTCAAACGGAGCCAGTGCAGTCAGTATGTGCCACTGCAACGACCAAGGTGGATGCACGCCAAGTGGCTAATATCCACCCGAAAACCGGACACCCGGGCATGAAAAGGACCCTGTACATTGTTAGGTTGATAGACCCTTCAGTATTGTCAGAAGTGCATTGGCGAAAAGGAAAACTGAACGTGAGGGACAACTGGAATAGGTTAGCGATGGACATCACTCACCATGGTGGTAAGCACTTTCTGACAATTATTGATTGTGGACCTTCTCAGTTCGCAATATAGCATCCACTATGTCAACAAAATTCTACTAGCGTAGTTCGGCAGTTAGAGGCAATTTTTTATGAACGGGGTCCACCACTCGAGATATTGACAGACAATGACACAGCATTCACATGCAAACATTTCAAAACTTTTTTGAGTAATTGGGGTGTACGGTTGCTGTTCCGGTGTGCCTATGCACCTGCTGGGAATGGTATAGTAGAAAGAAGTCACCAAAGCATCAAAACCATTGCAGCTAGAAAGCAGTGCTCTATACTGGTGGCGGTTTACTGGTATAACGTTACACCTAAAGATAATCATTCGCCTAGCACTGCACCAGCTGATGCACTTTATAGGTACCATACCCGTGTATGGGGGCATCGAGGCTCTGTGCCCCATTGAATCACAGAATATTCAAGGAGCATATGAAGTGGGAGACGTCGTTTGGGTGAAAACTCCACATGGGAGGTGCACGACTAAATTTAGAATGGGTCACGTGACTCAGGTTAATAGCCCACAGTCAGTGCACGTTGATGGAGTTCCAAATCATGTGAAGGACTTGCGTCCCTTTATGGGAACGGTCCCGACAGATACACAGGACAGCGATTCTGAAGAGAGTGAGTGGTTAGTAAATTTGAGATCAACCCCGTTAGGAGACACTGATCACTTGTTTGATACTGAATCTGTTATAGATGACACAAAAGGGGAAGACGACTCCCCAACTGTTAGCGTCCAAAATACTAATGTGGTACATCCTGTTAGCTCCCCTGAAGATGAAGCTTGTGTTGCTCCACTCCCTCGGCGAAGTACCCGGCAAAAACGACCTGATTGCGACTGTATGTTTTGTGCTCATGAGATCAGGGGGGAGTGTGGTGAACAGCCCCGTAGAAGCAAGCGAACCATCTGGTGTATAGGAAAATAAGGGTCTTACCTTAACGTGCGGCACGTGACATCAGCGGGTTTGCTTCGTGAAAATGGCATTACTCTCCCGTCCAGCCATTCTAGCAGTATGTGCAATGATGAGGGTTTTTTGTACAGTTTGGAATGCTTCCACCAATAGCAAGTCGTGTGCTGATTGGTCGAACTGGAAAATTAACAAAACAATGTTAGTTACTCAACAAGCAAAGTTATGACACGTGGTTGGTTTTTAATGTCAGGCCCCAAGTGTTTTCACTCAGGCCACTGGTCTAAGCTTGTCTAAACTGGTTAGAGCTTGTCTAAGTTAGTCATATTACCACTACATAACAGATGTCATGCAACGGATGAAAGAAGGCCTCCTGCAGGGAACAGATACTACATCTGCAGCATCCGTCCCAACAGGAAAAACCCACTTCTACTCCTCTACCAATCGCTCCAGAAGAATCTGGAAGGATATTTATTGTATATAAATACAATTATGGCACAAGGCCAAAAAGGGGAATTGGTCTGGAAGGATATTTGCTAACCACCCTATGCGGTCAGATGAATTAATTAAATAGGTTATTTTATTAGAAAACTCTGTGGAAATATTTTTTTTACCTCACTTCTTGATATCTTGTGTGTACTTTTTAATTAAGAGAGGGTGGTGTTCATGACATCTTTTTTTATTTACAGTTATATAAAGAAATATCTCTGAAAATGATATTCAGTAAAAAATATATGCAATATCAAGTGTGAACATATGGAAAATTCTTCCTGAACCTTACCAAAAATAATTTAATAAACTCAAAAAAAATTGTTTTTCAGATTGAAAAGAAAAAAAAAACTACACTTAATATTTATTTTAAAATATTAGTTTTCAGTGCAATTTTGAAAATCTTCCCATTTCTGTTTGTAAGAAGATTTTTTAAAATTAAATAAAGACATGTTTGATGAATCAAAAAATGTCAAGTTTAATGCCATTTTCGAGTGCAAACCATTTTTTAAAAAGAATTAAATTTTTTTTTTCATTTTAGCAGCAGTTAGATTATTTTTGTATGGATGTTCAAAAACAAAATAATTCTGAATTACCACATTTGATTGACTACTTTTTTCTATTGTAAGTTTAATATATGATAATTCAATAAGTCTTAAATTTAGAATAATTAAAAAAGACCATATTGAGCACAATTAGATATTTTATGACATCAAACAGGTAAGAAAATAATAAAAAAAATAATCTACCACTTCGTCCCCAGCCCCTCAACCTCCGGCGTCCTCCTCTTTGGGTTGAGGTGTCCACTCAGTCAGAACCAAACTTAGGGGTAACTGGCCATACGCTCCCTGAGTACCCGTAGATTATTTCGACCAGTCAACTGGTCAAGCCCTGCTCGCTGCCCATGCTGTATTAGTTTTTAGATCCAGTAAGCGGGGTGTTGTCCATATGTTCACGGTCGACTGGGGATGTGGACATGGCTGTGAGAGTTGGCGGTAGGAAGTTTAGAATGTGGCAAAATAAAACAAGAAATATCTGCAGAAGCCAGACAACAATGGGGGAAATATTGACGTCTTTTATATAAGAAGATAACATCAGAACAGAGGTTACAGGGAGAATAAAAACATTTAACATAAATGAGAAAAGAAAAAACAAAATGTATCCAGCAAATTCCCAACAGAGAGGGGGTTTGTGTGTGATAAACACGTATTGAATCACCTGGGGTAGGTTTATGACTAATAGTCCCATCTCATACAGACTTCTCAGAACAGGGGTTAGTCTTCTCTCTCTCCTTCAAAATTCTCCCGCAAATCTCTCGACTCACTGCGGCGATAGTCTCGTGACTCACTCGACTACAGTCTCTTTCCCCAACTCTTCTTTATTAGCAAAAACTCGAGTTATAGAAAAAGGATCAGCTGATCACAATTGACCCTTGGCCCAGCACGCAGCTACCACGAGTGCTAAAAACTATCCCTTGATATGTAAACCTATTCTCCAATTATTTACCTTATTTCAATCACGAGTTCTCGCTTCACCAAAATTATACTTTGGGATATCTAAACATTGATTCAACCTTTTAATCAAAACAAATACTGTTAAACAAAACCAAGTATCTCGCCCATCCCCATTGTTTACTAGTGACCCAGGTTTAAAACATTGCCTCCTGCCCTGAGATTGTGTTTCTCATCAGTAAACACACATCTTAACCCAAATTGTACTTTGATATATAAGCACTGTTTCCATTTCCTTAAAGGGTAGGTCTGAGGTGTGCCTTGTGTACATCTTTCCTGTCATCCTTTACCAATTATCAGTACTCTCTCTGTGAGGACTGTAGGAAGGTGATTGAGTGCTTGCTTTTCTCCCTCTTGTGGGATGGATACAAGACAAAGGCTCATAAAGCTGTCTGTATCCAGCATGGGGGGCGCTGTGAATACTACACACGGTGACATGCCTTGAGGTTGGCTTTCCTGTGCAAAAGATTTGCTATGGGCCAGGAGTGTTAGTGACGCCTTACCATCACTCCTCCATTACTTGTGTGGCACCATGCATAATTAGAAAACTGAAAAGAGATATTCATAAATATATGATTTGTTTTTTCGGTTTGTTAACCATTTGATAATTATTTAGAGCTGAAAAATATTTCAAGTTAGGAATAATTTTTCTTTACATTCAGGTGATCTGAGAGAAAGAAAGAAAAGAAGAAGAAAAGGAAGGAAAGAAAGGAGAAAAATAAATAATACGAAACCAGGTAGTAAGCGAAAACACACACGCTCAACTGGCACATATCAGATGTCAAAAATATCAGGTCAAGCACCTGACCTACTTCCGTGTCCGCAGAGGATGGAAGTTTGTTATCAATTTGGTTGAAGAAATAAAGTTTAGAGACAATGAAAAAAATATGATAGGTAACAGGTGGGAAGTTTATCTAAGGATATACAGACAATCCATTAATATGAGAACCCAGACAATTCCAGAATTGAAAATACAGTCACACAAGATGATGATTAGAAAATGCTTTTTTTTGAGATAATTAAGATTTTTGTTGTCAAGCTCCGAGCGAAGGGAGAAAGTGAAATATTTTTATTAGTTCACATTAACGCCACCCAGGGTGATGTCGCTTTTTGAGATAATACAGATTTTTATTATCGGCCGGAGGAGAATGAAATATTTTGTTGCGTTCAGAGAAATCCCTTTCTTAGATCGTATCCAATTAGCGATAGGATGTTTGACAAATACCGTGTAAAAGAAACCGGGATCGCTCATTTCGGTCACATACGAAAAGGGCAGTTTAAGTTTTTGTTTTTTAAGCAAGGTGTTTCTTCCCCAGAACAAAGCCACGGATTGTCCACGCCCGATTAAAGACGCCACGAAGGAAGGAGGAAAGATACCGACCAGAGTCTCATTGGTCAAGGCAGTCACATGATACATGAGGGAGGAGGAGAGACACCACCAGGACCCCATTGGCCGAGAGTGGTCACATGATGTGCGAGGGAGGAGGAAAGATGCCCGACCAGGACCCCATTGGTCGAGAGCGGTAACCTGACATATGAAGGACCAGGGAAGCGGGTATACGCCCCCCAGAGGCACAGTAAGGAAGTAGGAGGAAAGTAAGTTACCGAAATGGAAAATACCTAATCAGAAATAATACGCCTTTAGAATTATCAAGAAAACCCTGGCGCCGACAGACCCACCCCAGTTTTTGATTGCCTCAATAAAAGCGGGACCCCAACCGACAGAAATCAGTTGCAGCGCCGACGGCGATGGAGTTTGAGCGCTGGCGGCGGGTTCGTTCATTTGTTTCTTGCGGGCAAGAGAAGCCAAGTGAAGCAGCCCGTTTGGCCTAAGGCGAGAAGTTGGAATCAAACCAAGCCTAAGCGGAGAAATTCGCCCAACCCAAGCCAAGTGAATAAGCTCGTCCAACCGCCAAGAGAAGAAGTCAATTCGCCACTGACGGGCGGAGATGAGTGAACACTAATTCAGACTCTGAAGAGAGAGTTAGTTGCAGCCACGGACGGCGAGAGAAATCAGCCGTGAACGACAGGTAGAGATCAGCGCCCAGTGTTGAAACCAAACCACACCCCGAAATGCAAATTTCTAGAGAGCAAGCAACTCAAAGCCTTAAAGTTGTATGGTAGAAGCGTGGTGCCACGGTCCACAGAACGGGTCGGGAGGTAGGAATAATCTTGTGTAACAAGCAGTTGATATAAAGAGTTGTTACCTTTTCCTTCAACATTTTTGACCTTGTGAGTTTTTTATTTTTCTTGTGTGTTATCACCCCCGTTGGACTCAGCTTGCATATGGCCCAATCCCTGTTTGATCCCATCTGTCTAAGATCTAATCACAACGTGGGTGGGCAGACCGGAGATCAGTGCAGTTACCCTGGTAACCAGGCGTTGGAAGCGGGTTGGGAACGACGAGGCTGGTATTCATCTAACCAAAGGGTTAGAACGTCACACTTGGAGCAGCAAAGAGCGAACAGCTGGCATTGCGAACGTGATCGAACGACACAGTCGACGCTGCGACCAGGGGGAACGACGTCACACTTGTGTCCATTGATTTTGCATATGTGTGCAATAATGTGTTGCCTCCATGTTACGGGGTGAAATGGATTGTGTTTCTAAGGCTGCTAGCCATTGTAAGGATGATGGTATGAATGACACGGATGGAGGGAATCTTATGATACAAATGTTATTCTTATCAGGATATGGTTGAATTCTTTGGCCATCAGCTCAAGATGAAGATCAGAACTGATACAAAGTGTTTGCTATTGGCAGAGTTCAACAAAAGAAAAGTGAAAGTCACAAGCCTGGGCTGTGTGAAAGTGATCCAAGTAATCACTTTCTAACTGTCTAAGTCTCTCCCAACTGAAAAACAACAGAGCATTCCAAGAACGAACGCTGTCCTCCCTTACATACACTTGCTAATTGTTTTAGCTCTGTGACATTGTCTTACTTAAATTAAGGTGTCATTCTCTTCTACACTCCTCCCTGATCTCCTGATCACATAAATAACACAGAGATGATGGTCGCCTTAGTTGGGTACTTCTATGTATACATGGACAGGCTCTGCCCGTCTCTTCTGCATTTGTGCCCACTTAGTCATGCCAGTAAAGAAAGATGATGCCAGTAATGAAAGATTCATTTCTGGCATCATCATTGTTATCTCCAGCATCTGTTTCTGCTGGTTCCGTAGGTGAATAATCTCTCCCTCTTTCATTGCCATGATCTTTTGACGAAGCAGATCTCTGGCATGGGCAGAGGTCTCTCATATGGCATGACGTTCTATTGATGAGAACTGAATGCGGGCTGTAGACCTATGTTACTGTTCCTTTTTTGAATTGCATTGAACATCAACCATATGGGATCTTTATCCAAACTGCATCTCCCGCTCTGTAGAGTCCAAGATCTGTGTGGTCAATTGGTGGTGTGACATCGACACCTTTTATGTAGGCTTGATAGTTGTATATAGTGTTGGCTGGTGCCAACGAAGCTATTGCATCATCTTTTGGCATCATGTTATACCAATATAACACCTCCATAAATGATTGAGCATTGATATGCTTGATAGTGTGATGACATCTCTCCACGATGCCATTCCCTGATAGTTGATAGGCATACCAAAATTTAAGTTGGACACCCCAGTTCTTGGCAAAACTTGCAAATACCTCCCCGCAGAATGTTGTGCCATTGTCAATGAGCAGCTCGGCAAGTGGTTCTCTCTTGCAGAATAGTGACTCCAGCTGTCGGATGATGCTGGCAGTGTTCTGATGTGGTAACGGTTGCCAGATGTAAAACTGACTACACAGTCAATCAGAGTCATGTAATGGAGGCTTACATAATGGGTTATGTCCATCCCAATCCTGCTCCAATTCTTGCAAACATCCAACTGTCCAGCTTTACAATGCACTGGTGCCAGATCAATGGATTGGTATACTTTGCAGTATCCAACCACTGCCCGAACAGTTGCCTTTGAGACTTCAGGGTGGATTTGTCTTACAAAGTACATGGTGTGCTTCACACCGGGATGCCCACTATGTTGATGGATTGTTTAAATGTGGGTTGATTCCTGCTCTTCCATAGATGCAGCACACTGATTCTGTTTCTTTCAAACTGTGCCCAGCCAATGTTGAAGCACTCTAGTGAGCTGATCGGCTCAGTTTGCATGGGATCTGACAAGTTCTATGTTAACAGTCAATTTATCTTCCTCCACCAGTTCCTTGATTGTGTTGAGCTGACGTCTTATCAACATTTCTGTCACCGTCTGCATGCACACCCGAGACTTTCCAGACAGTGTATCAGAAACCCATTGATGCGCACACATTGAGTCAGTCTTCAGGTGCACCACTGTCACTCTCTATTGCAGTACCATGTTGATGCCTCTCAAGATCGCGTCAAGCTCTGCCAGGTTGATATGCTTGTCTTCATGTTCTGATCACAGCCAACAGGCATCTTCAACTAGGGATTCGCCACTTTTCCACAATGACACCTGGGAAATTGTGGACTACATGCCCTACCACGTTGCACTTGTAACATTGCATCTGGGGTGTCCACCTTTTGGCATATGATTCCTTATAACCCTTTGCAAAATGGTTGGGGCCGTTGCAATGATAGCATGTTATGGAGCCATGTGGATCCCCGGTGGGAAGCCTCCTTGCCACATCTTGTGTTGTTCGCACTACCATGACTGCCAGTCTTTCTTTCACTATTTCATCTTTCATAATTGCTCACACTTGAGTAAATAGCTGGTTGATAGACAACTCATCCATCTGGGTCAAAATGTAAAGGTGTTTAACTCACATGAATGCATGTCCCAGGCCACTTTCGCTCATTCCACTGAACAGGATGGAAAGTTTTTGTAACTCTGCCTTAAAGAGACTACATGTTCTGGACATTTAACTTGGCACATCTTACAGACTTACAGTCAATTCATTTGACCACAGATGGTCCAGGCGCAAAGCCATCAAACTCGGGAATAATTTTTAGGTCAAACTTCTCCTCTGTCATTTTCACTGAAATAGCTTGTGTGAAACTAATCCAAGTAATCACTTTCTAACTGTCCAAGTCTCTCCCAACTGAAAAAAACAGCACAGCATTCCAAAAATGAATGCTTTCCTCCTCCCTTGCGTACTCTCGCAAATTCTTGTAGCTCCGAGACAGTCTTTCTTAAATTAAGGTGTCATTCTCTTCTACAAGGGCCAACCTTGATTTCTTTTTTTAGTCTCTTTTTGACACAAAAAGGTGGTTTCCTGATGAGCCCCTCCCTTAGTTAAGGTAGACTCTTTTTGTTCTACCTAATGTGAGTAATTGCTGTTCCTAGCATTCTCTTTTGTTATGGTTCTTGCCAAGATTTCCAAGCTTTCCAGTTTGATTTAGTCCCTTTTTATCTTAACTGAGTCAGCTTTTGGTTTTCCACTTCACAATTTATTTTGTCCTTCCCTCACCTTTAGTGAGTGAGTGTCTTGATTTTGCCTATTGACAGAATACAGCAGCCACTCTTATTTTTTGTGGATTGGATGGATCCTACTAACATTTTTGTTTTTGTTTGAATATTTTGTTGTTTTTATTTTTGTTATTAGGATCATCCCAGCTCTCCTCATTTTATGATATATAATTTTATATATTTTTGTAACAAAATGAGAAAAATAATAAAAAATACAAATTGTAATATCCAGATATTTTTACATCATAGGGTTTTAGTAGGTTCCCCTGTGAGTATATGGCATTTTGGTAAATTTTAGATTGGGTGAAGAGGGATGGTGTTCTGGTGGTGAATGAGTAAACTGTAATGAATTAATGGGTCACAAATCAGATTCGCTAGGTTTAGGATAGTCAGTGACGACTACCCCTTCAACCTTGTGCCAAAATTGTATTTAAAATGCAATAAATACACAATCATTGGGGGTGACCTAAAGGCAGAAGAAACAGATAATCTCCTCCAGGCTGATCTGTTGGTGGTGACTCTCAGGAATTCTAGTATTGTTATGCTTGTCCACTCTTTGATGTTATTTGACCAGCTTTTGTGTTGATGTCCTTGCTTGTGTTCACCTTCAATGTTGCCTTTCATGATGGTCTTGCGGAGGCTGTTATGCTGTGTGATGTGGCCAAACCATGACATCTGACACTTAATAATGGTGAGAAGAGATTTTTGTTGGCTCATAAGACTTTTGACCTTGCTCCCTACATAGTCATTGGTTTTGTGCTTCCAATAGGAGATGTGGAGGAGTTTTCTCAAGAATTTGTTCTCAAATGTCTGAATCCTTTTTCCTATCTCCCCCAGAAGTGTCCAAGTCTCACACCTGTAGAGGAGGATGGATACAACCAGTAATTTATAGATTTGTATGGAAGCTGACATTGCTCTTTCATATCCTTTCCACTTTCCTGTCTGGCCATTGCTGCTGTGGCTCTGGCAGGTGGTATCTTTTGAAAGGGTTGCTCCCATGTATTTGAAGCTAGGCATTTCCTCAAGTGGTTTACTGTCCATGGGAATGCTGGCTAGCTAGCACTTGTGTCATTCACCATTATTTTGGATTATAATAAAATAGTTATGTTTTTACTATAATAAAATAAATTAAATAATTTATTTAGTTGTTAACCTCTGACCTCAGAAGCTACTGTGCATAAATAAAGGTTATTTTCAATTTCATTATGTTAAATAAAATGTAAGCATTATGTTTAAAAAATCCAGTTAATTAATTTTTAAATTAGTAAATGATTTCAAAACACATCTCAAGAACAAATATTGGATTTTAAAATTTGTTTACATTTTTCATCTATAGTGGCAGTTTGCTGGTTCCGTGATTGATGTGAGAATGTGCTAATGATTTCAAAATGCCTGAAAACTTTATTTATATACAGAAATTCAATTTTCTTTTAATATGGGATATAATTGCAGATTAGGACCTAGAAACCAATTTAAATAAAAAGCATCATTCCTGCATAAAAAAGTCTGATTATTCCAAAAATAGTATTAAAAATTTGTGGAAACCTAGGATATATCGACAATCTTATTTGGGTCTTAATTGTGTCTATAGTGGGTTAGCCAATCTGTATTGGTTATAAATACAAATAAAACTGACCCTCTACTATTTTTACTATATCAAATGTAACAAAGACAACAACAAGAGAAATAATCAAGTAGAAGAAATTGTTTAACAATAAATATTTTTTATAAAACACAACAAATACAAAATATATGATGCTAAAGTTGTTAAAACACTTTAGAGGTCTTGATTGTGTGTTATATTGAAAAAAAACTGAAGTTGTTGATCTGTATGTATGAAAGTGAGAAGGTGTGCTTAAGAATATTTGTCATTGCAGGAAAATTAAACAGTTATTTTTTTGTATTAAATTAAAAAAAGGTGTTGTTCTTGACTCACTGTGATTTTTACAGAGTTGTTGCTCTTTTACCAGAGATGTTTGTTGTAGAATAATATATTTTGTTGGAGTGAGCGTTCTTTCGCAGGCTGGGTTTATGTTAATTTAAGTAATTAATGTTAAGCCTGGAATTGGTGACAATGTTCGTTATTGTGTCGATTTCCAATGAAGTCAAGTGAATGAGTTGAATATTTTAAGGGCCCACTGACCAAGTCGTGTCGAAGTTTTGTTTTTATTAGTTCTTGGTTACGCGGGGGATCGAGAACATATTTATATTTTGTGGCATCAACTCGAGGTCAAAATTTGGGTTGGTACCTTAGGACATAGTTGACTGCACCTAATTAATATTTTTCAACCAATCAGAATGCATCAGTTGTTATACTTGGTTGGGAGCCTCTGTGTGTTTAACTTGCACAAATTTGAGATTTAAAACAATAAATGTAGGAATCTGATTCTACATGTCTCAGTTTCAGCCAGGCCACCATTACTGGCCTTGCAGATAACACCCTAGTGGCCAATTTAAATAAAAAGCATCATTCCTGATTTTAAAAAAAGCCTGATTATTCCAAAAATGGCATTAAAAATTTGTGGAAATCTACTGCAATCTTAGTTGGATCCCAGGTACAACATGGCTGCCCTTATGGGACTAAATTAATGCATGCTGGCCTCTTCGATTACTGCGCAATGATCGCCTTGATTACTGCATGAAAGTTTACCTATTTACTGGATAATTAAAAACAAAAAAGCCTGATTAAAATTTGTGGAAACTTGATATAAAAAATAAAATATTTTTGTAACAAGATTTTCTAAAATAAAAATAATTTCATTCATTTCTGAATATATCCTGAAAGACACACAAAGACCCAACTAAGATGTCAATATCTCCTAAAATTTGCAGAAACGTATCGTTTTTAGCCTAAAAAGGTAGGTTTCTGCAAATATTTAATGCTATTTTTTTGGAATAATCAGACGTTTTTTAAACTAGGAATAAATTTATTTTTTAAATTGGTTTCGTTTCTGGTTCCTAATCTGCAATTTTTTTTTTTTTAACTAGCTTTTTTTTTTTTTAGCTTTCAGGCGGTTATTTATTTTAAAATGCGTTGTGTTTTTTTAGGTTAGAAAGTCCGTGGCGGCATCTTTATTTATTCAAAATTTATTCCTGATTTTCTTGGTACGGATTCATTTCAATTGAAAAATAAATTACCTATTTTCGTTGACTTCAGCTGCTTAAATGTTTTACTTACAAATGAAAACTTACTTTTTTTTAACCAATTCCTGTTTTTTTTTTGTCTGCAGTCAACTGATGCTGACAGGGTCAGACTAAGTATATTAATGAATTAGTTTGAATTTGAATGATGTAACTAAAACTGTCATCCTGATTGAAGATTAACACTTTTGGCCTTTCAAGTGTTTTGAACTTTTGCCTCCGTTGATGAAAAACTAAAAGTTATTATTATCTTTTCCACTTAGATTGTATTGTACATATCTTTCTCGCAAGAAATTTGTATTTGCTTCAAAAAGAAAAAAAATAATTTAACCAATTCCTCAAGAACTTAATTATTATGGATTTAAATTGAAATATCGTAAAGCGGAGATTTATTATAACTTTATCATACCGGCATTTGATCAGCAAGTGTAAAACAAAATCCAGAAAGCTGACATTTGGCGAAGTCACGTGATAGTGTCGTAAATTGTTCCGATTTACGGTAGTAAGCCGGTCGCACATGGACTGTTAACGAATATTTCAATTGACGAAGGAGTATATAGCTATTTTCTTTTACGTCCTGTTGTTTTGTCCACCCCCTTTTATTAAAGTGGTCAAGATGTTTTGGGGTGAGTAATTTTAAAATGTATTATCTTTAGGATATGATTTCCCGTTCGTAGATTACATTTTAAGGAGCTGAAAAGTGAAAACAAAAAGAAAGAACACGTCTTATTTTAAACAGCCACCTGTAGGTTCAAGTTTTGCTATTGTTTTTTAACGTCGATGATAAACGTCAATCAAATAATTTCCGGTATTTATTTTTTATTTATCAATAATTGATTTTCCTGCTCGTTAGCAAAGTGGAAAATAATAATTTTCTTATCCATTTTTCATACATGTTGAAAGACTCGGAAGAGTAAAGACTTATTTTTAAATTTTAATTTAGAGAGGGAGAGACAACAAAATTAATATTTCCTCTTAAAAAAAACTTTACTCAAAAATCGGCTTCTTATTTTCTTCAATTCATTTTTTCTCCTTGATAAAATGCTTGCCTGCTCATGCAGCAAATTTATTTTAAAATTATTTTCAATTATCGATGCATTTTTTATTTTTATTTTAATAAAAGCAACCCCTAAATGAAATCTGTGTCCCTTGCAATTTTCTTTCTAAGATCACAAGTTTTGTCTTAGGAATATTAAAAGGAATTTCAAATCATCGGTAAAATTTAGGATCTGGAGAAGTAATTCAACAAAGCAAAGGTTTATATTTGCCGCGTGAGTGGAGTTAATTTGTTTTTTGGATTCACTGTTAAAAATATTGATTTTTCAGTTTATACTCTGACAGTTTTTTAATTTTTTTTTTTTTTATTGTAGGTACTGGAATGTTTAAAAAATATGAGCACTTGACAAAAATACTTTAAAAAACATATTCAGCTCAATAAAACTTTTCTTTTATTATTCTGAAAGTAAGTTTTTAAAAATGTCATTAAAAATGAAAACTTTTTTTGCATTGTAAATAAACTTTTAGTTTTAACACTTTGTTTGAAACCTTTGTTTTTTCCGTTTCCGTATTTCGTAAATTTTTTATGATACTCCTTATTTTTTTTCTAAGTTTTTGGCTTCAGTATCGTTTCTCAATTAAAAACTATTCTTAAAAAAAGTCAGTAAAAAAACTGAATCCATTTCTGAAAAAATTGGTGCTTCTTTTTCCAACGTCCATGAATGCGATTGAGAAAGAAAGACTATTTTTTTTTATTGAATATAAATTTAATAGTCAACTTTTTCACTCTAAAAATTTAGCGATAAAGTTGTGAATTCTGAGTTTTTTCTGTAATGAGAATTATTCTAAAAAAAAAAAAAAAAAAAAAAAATCAATTATTGCAAGGGAGGCTTTTGGTAATTCACACGTGTTCGACCTTATTTGAGAAATTTAGTTTTCTCCGCATTAAAAAAAAAACACAAAAAATCCTTTTCTCCCATAGCTGAATCCTTTTTATTTATATTGATCTATAATCAGTTTAACAGTAACTTTTAATTGATTTTTCAGTTAATTTTTTCATTGACAAATCCGCAATCTAAAAAGATAATTACATTATTTTTTATATTTAATTACATTAAATGCCCTTTTTTGTTCATGTTGTAAATAAAATTGAAATGAAATCCCATCGATCGAACAATGAACGTTCCATATTAAAATTCAGTCAAGCTACGAACTTATTGATACATCACTGTGCTTTTACAAGCTGAAAGAAGTAATTGTATTTTTACAAATTTAATGTTTACTTTCAAATATTACTCGAATGGCAAAAAAGAAAACTGTATTGTGTGAGTAAGCCCAAACAATTTAATCTGGTCCTTTTCTTTGTTAGAGCCTAAAAATAAGGCCTAAAAATGTTAGACATTTAGTCTTTTTCTACCTAATGATTTTGATAGGAAATTGTATACATTTGGAGAAAAACATTTGTAAAAATTTAAAAATGTATTTCTTAAATTTTCTGTGTCCTTCACAAAAAAAAAAAAAATAAATAAATAAAAGAGTTCATTGTTAATTTATTTTTGTTTTGTGAATGGCCATATAAACTGGTTGTTAATCGAATTGATCTTTGACACGTGGCAAGTTTTTGGGGGTTTCTGAATTTTGATTAGTAGTTTTAGGGGAAAACAAAATGGCATTTCTTTCTTTCTCTTACAGAATTACGCCGACAAGAATAAAATATCTAAGAATTCCCTTACTGAACTTGGAACCAACAGAAGTCAAATTTATTAACTCGCCGCAAAAGAAAATTTAGTGCAAGTTAATTAGTAATAAACAAAACAAAAAAAGACCACGTGCTTTGGATGCGGGAAATATGATTTTTCACTTTTTTAGGCATCCAAATTTTTTATAGCAATATTTTTAGTAATTTTAGAAAATTTTATCTTTTTTCCGTTTTACCCAGCCACCAAAAAGCTTTTTGAAAGTTTTGTAAAGTTACATTCTGTGAATTAGCAATGGGGACTTCTCGTTGCTAAATTTACGATTTGGTTTGGGGGGCAAATAATTACATTTTTTATTTTGAAAATACAGTACACAAGTAAAAAAAAAAAAAAAAAAAAAACTAATTTATTCATGCTTAAATAAATCCCTCATGATAGAATATTTCATTTTTCCATTTTACTTTATTTTTGCACATTGAAAATATCAATAATATTCATGTGTATAAGGTGGGCATACGTGCGCTCACATCGCAACAGGGTCGGAAAACCGTTCAAAAATTGCTCTCGCCCCCTCGGCATTTTCCCTTTTTGGGGACACCGGGTAATGACCTCAACTTTGAAGCAGGGTTGCCAGATTAAATTTTTATTAAAGCCAAATAATACGTACAAAAAGCCAAATAAACATGAGACCACTTTTATTTCTTTCACTAAAACATTTTATTTTTTGTATATAATAATTTTTTTTTTTTTTTTTTTTTTTTTTAATTCGAAAATTTAATTTGTTGACAATATAGTCAAATCAAACTCGCTGAAAAATCTTATTTTATTTTTATTTTTTAGTGTTTCCTTTTTTTTAATTTTAGTAATACTTTTTAAAAACGCTTTTAGACAAATTTCATGAAATTCGAATTTTTTAATTTAAGTTTTTTTTTTTTTTTTTAATACCTAAATAAATCTATAGAACCATTTTATTATTTTTTTAGTATGTGTATCCGTAAGATTTTTTTCTTCATTTAAAGAACTTGAATATTGCGAAAGACCAGTTAAAAACGGTCATTAGTTTAGAGAATTATGAAAGAGAAATTTCTTCCTTTTGCTTGGCGGCTGAAATTGGCATGGATTTGCAAAAAGAATCATTAATTTTTTTTTCTCTCTCTCTGGGAGCCTGTTGCAGACTGGCGAATGTATCTTAGGTTATCAGAAGGTTTAATGATGTTGGTGTTCTTAAACATTCATCCACAACAAATTTAGAAACATGATTGAAGACAAATCATTCAAAATAAATCGGTGAAAACAAAGTAGTTAAACTAAAGATATAACAATAACATAGATTTTTATATAGAATAAAAATATACACTATTGAATCAAAGGTTGTTGAACAAGTGTGAATGGTTGAATTGAATTATGTACTGTATTTATGCCAAGTTTCAGTGTGTGTGAAACTGGTATTAAGACTTGTGTGTGAAATTAAAGTGTTTGTTCATGTACAAAAATGTCTTTTTTGTGGCAATTCAGTTAATAGTGTATGCGTGTGCGTGTTTAAATTATTGTCCAAAACTGGTATGAGTTGTGTACCTTTTTAGTTGTTTTGATGTATTGATTAAATTTTTACGAATTTTATTAAATTTTATAAAAATTTTACTAATAAGTATTAGTGAGTTTTATCACTTTTTTTAGTATTGTAAGAAATTGTTCTTGGTAGAGCGAAATGTGTGTTGAGTCAGAAGTTTGCGCAGGAAAAGTGTAGCTGGTTAAGATTTTGACTGGCGTGGATTAGTTTGGCATTTCTCCAGGATGAAATTCTGAATATATTTATTGCAAGAAATGCAATTATGGCTAAGGCCGAAAAAAGAGGAGGTGTTGAGGCTGGTCTTCACTAACTATCTTATATCTAGCTAATCCGATTCATGACCCATTCATACATAACAATTCCCACATTCACCATAAGAACATGTCTGTCACTGATCAATCATCCATACACCATAATACTGCATCCTCTCAAGGGGGACCTAAAAAACGCGCCCCATGCTATAAAAATATAATGATTATATATGTACAATAAAAAAATTTATGGATGAATAAAATGAATGGGGAGGGAGGTGAACCCAATAATAAACTAAAACGATACACAAAAGTAACAAAACATAACTGATGTTAGTAGGGCCCTTCCAACCCTCAAAAATGAGAGGCCGCTGTATTCTGCCCATTTGGACAAAATCAAGGAGCACTCTCGCTAAGGCAGTGGGAAAAGGGTAAAAAATCATACGGGCATGGGAAAATATAAAGCTGACCCAGTCGAGATAAAAAGGGGCCCAAAAAAACAAACTGGGCAAGTTGGGAATCTCAACCTGGATCATAACCAAAGATGTGGCTGGGGACAGGCTGGAAACAACACTTACTCAGATTAACTAGATACACAAAAGCTTGTCTAACCTAACCAAGGGGAGGGTTTCACAGGGAACCACCCCAATGTGATGTAGGCTTGACCTAAAAGAGAAAATCAAGGCTAGCCCAGTTAAAATGAGCCAAGCTTGCCTCAGTCACCCACCTTTTGCTGAAGACTGTCAAATGCAAGCATTTTCTATCAGTTCTAATCTTCATCTTGAACTGGTGCTCAAAGAATCGGATCAGATCCTGATGAGAAAGACAGATACCCCGCAAGACTTCCTCTTGTCCCGTCGTCCAAATCACCATTCAGGTTGTGGCCAGCAGCATCAGAAACGCCATCCATTTCACCCCGGAATACGGGGGCAACACATTGTCACACATGTATGCGTGATCAATGGGCACAAGCTTTTTGGGAGCGAGATGAGCTGTCAGCTCGCCGACAGTCCTATAAGGGACGGACCTGAGGATAATGGTAGAAGGCGTGCAAAGCAGTTTCCTCTAAACCAAGGCCACACCGTTCACAGTCTGGCAACTCCGCCAAGCCCAATATGAAGGCCTTGTCATTGAGAGGCTGCCGATTCTGAGCCAATAGCCAGGTAAGCGAAAACTCAGGGTTGCTGAGATAATCCGCTGCTGGCGCCCAAGACCAGTAAGAGTGATACTCCTCCTCCTCCGACAAGTCAAGCTCCTTGCGTAGGGAATCCTTCGCGACCCCCTCCACTAGAAGACAATAGAAGACCTTCCTATGCACGGACCGAGGAACAGCCAACAAGGCTGACCGACACTCACGAAGGAAATCCAATTGATCCCAGGGTTTACGATGGCACTCAACCCGCGAGATGAGGGGGACTGATAGTAAGGAAAGGGAATGAGTTCCTAACAATCCCCGCCATAATCAAATCTCCCGTCAATGCGCGGTGTAGGAAAGCCAATGTCGAGGCACATTTGTGTCTCTCCAAGTGTGGCATTCCCGGCCCCCCATGACATGGACGTTGTTCACAGACTTGTCTGTCGACCCAATTCCCGCGTCCACTCCATAAAATGGAGGATAGTGAGTGCTCGAGCGGCTTCCTATGGTCATCACAGAGAGGAGGTACAGACAATCGATAAAGGACAATCGGGAAAATGTAAGTGGCACACACCTCACCCTGCCCTTCACGGACAACCTCCGTCGAGGCCAAGTCTGATCGTCCGCATCGACCTTTGCTCGTACTTCAGACCAATTTTTCTCCAGCTGTAGGTCGGGTTCAAACCACACTCCAAGAATGCGGACAAGACCATCCGTCCAACCGAGGGATCCTGGGAGATCGACCCCCTTCCAGGCACCTAACTGCCAGCCGGACAACTTGTTGCGGTTAATCTTGGCCCCTGTCACCTTTTTGTACTGATCAAGCGCCTTCAGTACCACCTCAATATCGCTGCGGGATGACATGAAAGCAGATATGTCATAGGCATACACAGAAACCCTGCCTCGAGCCCTGCCAGGAATGGCGATTCCGCATAGGGCCGAAATGCACGCCCTGTCCGTCAGCCGGCAAAGAAGAGGCTCCAATGCCAAAGCATAAAGTAGGGGCGACAGTGGACAACCCTGACAGACCGACCTAGACAGCGCAAAAGCGCTCGACAGCTTCCCATTCACTTGTACCACAGCACTGGGCGAGCGATACAGGAGGCTAATCCAGCAGCAGATCCAAATTGATCAGCATGGCCTCATCGTTGTCTTTTACACCCTCTATGATCATGCGGATCAGATGCAGGTTACTCTGAATTGTTTGGCCCCTTACAGAACAAGTCTGCTCAGGACCCAACAGAAACTTGGCAACTGACTGCAAACTCTCCTGCGGGATCTTGACCAAAATCTTTAACTCTGTGTTTAGCAGAGTTATGGGCCTGTAATCATCTAGTTTCCCTCCAACACCCTTGCCTTTTTTCAACAGTGTGATCACACCCGTGGAGAACTGGTCGGGAAGGGACCCCTGCTGGAACCAGTTGCTGAACACCGTAGTCAAAATCGGGACAAAGATGTGTGACAGTGTCAAGTACAATTCATAGGGCAAACCATCCAGACCGGGTGACTTGCCTCTGCAGACCTTCTTCAATGCCACATAGACCTCGCCTTCCGTGATCTCTCCCTCGCAGCTAGCCGCTTCAGTCGTCAAAAGCTGAGGAAAGTCAGCCAAATATCTGCAAAACTTGTCCTCATGAAGACCAGGCTCCTTGGTAAACCGGCTCTCAAAATGCCGTCAAAACGCCTCGCACATGTTGTCAGTGGCCTGAAGAGTACGCCCCTCCTGGGTTTTGACTTTATGAATGTAACGATCGTCACCTCGACAGACCTTTTCCTTACGCAATTCTGCACCCATTTTCACGGCTTCAGAAGACATCTTGCTTAACCTATGTCTAATTACCTGGCCCATGTAGTGCTCACTATTTGAACGCTCCACTGCCACCCTAGCTAAGGCTATCTCTAGGGGATCCCCCCACCAGTCACTGCCCAGGAAAGACTAGCTCTAAGCGTCCTGACATTATCAGCCCTATCTAGGGTGAGCCGTTTGCTGAAATCAGTGGTGAAGGACCTAATTCTATACTTAAGTCTGTCCCACCATCTATTCTCGATAACCGCCCCCACTAGCTCCCACTACACTAAGCTAGTTAGCTGCTCCTGAAAGTCCTGCCTGTCCAGTAAAGACAGATTGAACTTCCAGTAACCAGCCGTTGTAGGCCTATGATCTAACGCCATGTGGGCACAAACAAGTTTGTGGTCCGCATAGCCTACCCAGTGGCACGTGGGACAATCTAACAGATCTATGTCAGCTCTTCTAACTAACATTCTGTCAAGGTAGCTAACCACCTTGTCACAAGGCCAGCTAAGAGCCCATGTCCACATTTTCCCCCTAGGGTGATCGACTCAGTATCTATCAACAAGGCCAAAATCATTGATCAGATTGACCAAGCTACGATCTCCCCTTCTCCCGCTAGCCCCCCCCCTCCGATCTAACTTGGGGTCCAGGATGGCATTCCAGTCCCCCATTAGAACTAAGCGCGTTGAATCCACCAGGAAAGGCCCCAACTGCTGAAAAGACGAAACCCGCTCCTCCTGGTTGTTGGGCACATAACAAACGGCAATATTGGCAACGATCAACCGCTCATCGGTATGCACAAGGTCCACCTTCATATCTAGAGTCCACTTCACCAGCAAAGAAACTCCTCTGGCAACCTGGCACCCATATGCTGAATAGACGACAAAGTCGTTAAACAGCACACATGCATCGGAACTGCAAACAAAGTCAGTCTCTTCGATCGCAGCGACATCCACGCCAAAGGACAGGAGATCCCGGAGTAGGTGGGCTGCCTTACCCCGATCCCTCAAGCCCTTCACATTCAAAGTTGCTATCTTGATAGACATCGTTTAGGTCTGCAAAAAATAAAGAGAAAAAGCAAAAAACCTACTCACATCCTGGGCAGAAATCTGCAGATGTCAGGACCCCAATGGATTGTCCTAGGCTCCCTGTTCCCAGTTTGGTTGTCATACGACCATCTAAGACAATACTGCTGGCGTCTGTGGTGTATGTTAGTTTGATAGCCCTATATAGGGAGGAATGGATAAACACGGACGCTCCCAGAGCAAAAATGTTTTTAAGATTGGCATTCTCCAGTTCGAAGACTCTCAAGTTGGTATAGGCGTCCTTGGCCTCAAAGAGGTGGCTGTAAACTTTGAGGTAACCCCCCAGTATCCCTTACTAAGGTAATCACTCCAGGGGCGTGAGGAAAATTCCGGGTGTCCTCCGCCAAAAGTCCGAATAGGGCTCGTTTCTGTTTCAGCAAGTTTTTCTTGACTTCCTCTCTGTCAACCTTACAAATGGCTTCAGGTCCCGGGAACAGTTTCTTTTTCTTCTTCTTCTCTTGCTGGGTGGGGAGGGGAAGAAGTGGATGTATGAGGGGGGTGGAGATGGAGCTGAGTGAAGAATATGAGGGAGGGGGAAGAAGCACGGACAGGGGAAGCAGAGTGGCTCCTTGTTTGGGCTGTTAATTCCTTGGTTGGCCAAGCAGGGACGGATAGGGACTTGGTTTTGTCCATCTGCCTCTCCACCCTACTTTGGCCAGCACGTTTTTCCACTGGTTTTATGTCATCTTCCTCCTCCCTAGTCCTCTTCAAAGAGGCAGTACGTGGTGGAGGCATTTCCTCCACCTCCATCTCAGATTTGGAGTGTTGCTGCTGTTGCTTCTCTGCTTGTCACTTCTTTTCTTCATTCTTGTTTTTTTTTTTGTGATGGTGGTGATTGCTGTGGTTGTTTTTGTTGTTGCAGCTGTGGTTGTTTTTGTTGTTGCAGCTGTGGTTTTGGTTGCTGCTTCCGTTTCACCTCCTCATTTCTCATGTTGCTCCTGTGGTGGTGGTCCCTGTTTTTTTCGGAGAGGGTGCGCTTTTTGATGCCTTGCGCCTCCTGATCTCTGTCCATTCATTATTGGAGGTCTTTGATGCTGTTTCTGCTGCTGCTGTTGTTGTTATTGCTGCTACTGGTGGTGGTGTTGCTGTGGCTTGCGGTTGTTGTGCTGCCTTCTTCCCAAGGCACTCCTTTGACATGTGCCCTGAGCTGCCGCATGTCCAACAACACGGTCGCCTTCCCTTGACAACCATGAGCATCCTCTTCTGACACATTAAAATGTTAGGGATCTCTCCAAAGCTCTGTCAGTTGAGTGTAATTTGGAGCACAATATCTCCGGTGGCAATGCTCAACTTGCTAATGACCGCATCGACTTCGTTTACTTTGCCATACCAGGCAAAAAAGGCTCCCATGTGGTCCTCACTTATATCCGCTGGTACTCCAGGAACCATCACTCGAGTTTTTAGAGTTTCCATATATTTGGTTTGCATTCTCACGTTTTTTTGTTGTGAGAAAGCTTCTGGCCAATTTTTCTTCATTCGCAAGAAGAATGTCCCACAAAGCACTGGCCCTCCTTGCTAGCATCCGTGGAGCAACGTTTAATGCCTTTAACGTCTCCTCCATCGTTTCCCTGCTGACCCCAATTAATTTCCGACTTTTCACATCTGAGGTCAACAGGAAGATTGTCCGCATAGTTACAGCATTCAACGCTTTGGGGCTGGTGAGGAAATAAGTTCCCTTGACAAATTCCTCATATTTTGCTTTTAGACTGGCGTAATAAGCCGCGTCTTTTTTGGTCTCTTGAATTTCGCTGGATTCCAGCGGTGATTCATCACCTTCATTCATGGTATTTTTCTTTTTAAATTTGCTTTTTTTTTTTTTTTTTTTTTTTTTTTTAACAGAAAATGAAGAAAGGCAGGTAAACCAAAGAAAAAGAAAACTTGGCTGCTTTCCTAAAAAACAAGTCACACGTCAAAAATAAAAGAAAATGGGTAAAAACAAAACGTAAAAAGTGGGCAGAGGCAAAAAAGAAAAAGGGGTCAAAAATTTAACTCTTGCTTACTCGTTACACGTGAAAAACAAAAAAATAAAAACTTGACTGAACAAAAAGTAAAAGAAATAAAATTAGGAAAGAAATGAAAAATTCAAGAAAGAAAGGATCAAAAATAAAGTCTGACACTTAGCGCAAATATGCCACTCGCTGGATGAAACAAACCTACATATCAACGACGCAGACTGCCTTGAATCGATTTGGATGCTTCTATTTATTTAGTTCTGGATGCAGAAATCGGCTCACAAGTGTTAGGTGCAAAAAGATATTTTTGCTTAAATTTGCTACAGTTTTAGAGGTTTGAGCCAATGAAAAGTCTAGTTTACTGGAACTAGGGTGTTGATTGGTTAATAGGTGATTTTGTGGTAGTGTGTATTATTCTGGAGGGGTGAAAAGGTATGTATGGACTATTCCATCAAGCCCTTCCCTTTCTGGATTAAGGCACAAAAAAAATATGTATTGGCAGAGGTATGTTTAATTTTAGCATGTAAAAAAAAAAAAAAAAGTCAGACAACAAATCAATTGGTCCCAAATCAACATGGGTGGGGAGCTAGATTTCAGAAATTTGATTTAAAAAAAAAAGCCAATCTGTCAACCGTCACACCAGGTAATATTTAGTAATGTTTGTTGTGATTTCTTCTTTGGGCTTAAAGCCAAAGAAGCAATTTCAAATTACTAATTGCAAAAGAAAGTTTCAAAACCCTCTACCTCTAGTGGCTCTTGGGCCTTGTACAGAGGTATGTCATTGTTAAGAGAAAAAAAAGTAGAATGGTAAGAGATCAGAATTATTTCCTTTTTGTTTATTTGTACACTTGTGGCACACAACAACAGAATTTCAAAATCGCACAAGTAATTTGTAAAATAAGTATGTTTTTTTTTTTTTTTTCTGTCCATTCTGAAGAAAATGTTAAATTATGCTAGCACTAATTCTCAAAAAAAAAAAACAATTACTTTTTGAGTCTTATTGAATTAAATTTTGGTAATATTATGTTCGCACTTGATATTGATTGCATAATTTTTTTTTTTTTTTTTTACTGAAATAACATCTACAGGCATTTATTCTTTATATAACTAAAAAATTTAAGCATGCACAAGATACCATAACATTTATGCTAAGTTTTCTAATAAAATAACCTATTCAGTGTACATTAAGGAATAATTACTAAAAATTTCATTTTAATCTGATTATGCCCTGATATTTTTTTTGCTTTTCATTTTGGTTAAAAAAAAAAAAAAAATCCATTTTGGTGGTGCCTACATTACTAATTAGGTACCCCTAAAGAAAAGTGTCACCTGAGGTTTAAAGTCAATTTTTTAAATTGATTGGGATGAGTGTTTGTTTTTTTTTTTTTTAACTGCTAAAATGGCAGATTTTAGCCATATTTACAAGTCTTGGGTAATCCTCTTTATTAATTTGCAATTTCTGAAAAAAAAAAAAAAAAAATCTTTCAAAAATAAAATGTTATATAATGTCATATGTTTATATAAAATATGTTATTTGAGAAAAAATTTCCAGATTTTAATTAATCTGGATTGAAACAAATTTTTACTTAAAATATTACAGGTATTTATTTTGTCGTTTTGAGTAATTTATTGACATCCTGATGTTTGGGAAATTTTAGGGACAATAACTAGAAAAAATACATTGTGAATTTTCTTTTTTTTTATATTTTTCTACCTACCTAGTAATTTTAAGCATTTTGACATTGAATATATTTTTTTTTTTTTTTTTTTTTTTTTAGGTAGCTTTATAGCTTACATTGATGCTTTTTGAGAAAATGTTAGAAAATTGCCAGTAAATTTTAAATTTACTATAGTTAACACTTACTTTCTGATATCATTTATAAATGTCTGTATTTACAAAACTGGGCATGTGTAAACACAGAAAATTTTAAAAATTCTTTTTAAATTATTGGGGGAAGGTCATTGAATTGTAGTGAGCTTTGCCATTTATGATTAGTAAATACAGTTTTAATCTAATAATATTACTTGGCTGCTACAAATTAATATGGACATTTAAAAGTTTATAAATTCTAATAAAGATTTTAAAAAATTGTAAAAATTCATTATTTATCTATTTGACCAAAAGAATTTGATGATTTAAATTTTCTGTCCTAACAAATGTAAACATTAGGTAATACAAAAAAAAGAATTTCTCAATTTCATAAATAAGTGGGGAGTAACAGATGTAAAAAAACAAAATAAATATTTTTACCAAGATTTTCTAAAAAAAAAAAAAAAAAATAATTTCATCAATTTCTGTATAAATCCTGAATGTTTCATTAAAATCTGACAATATCTGCCTATATTTCTGAGATGAGGTATTATGTACTATTTACATTATTATTTACATTATTTGGACTATTGTCCTCATCTTTGTCACCATATTTATTACAACATTTCAGCATTTTTCAGGTGGTTGGAATGTTGAACTGAACCCTTTATTTTGCTCACTGGGGTAGATTGTTCTAGTTCCACGTTTAATGGATTTCAGTTATCTCCTGTTAATTCCCCTCTCCAAGTTCTCTACTGCCTTAACCGGGTATTGAACTTGCACTGGATCTAACGCCTTTATCCACTGTGCCATGTGTCCTTGGAGACATCTGTGTATGAATTTCTGGTTATTATAAATTTAATGTCTTCAGCAATCAATTTTTTTACCAGTGCTCATATTGCAATTTTTGCTGTAATCATTGCATTTTTTCTTTTTCTTTTTTTTACCAGAGCTCATATTGCAATTTTTGTTATCGCTTTTCTCTGGCACTCCTTATTACTGATTCCCATACTGCATTCATTTCTATGCTTGGTCGGCTCAGGAGATTTTGTGAACAGATGTTCTCGAGGACACATGGCACAGTGGATAAAGGCGTTAGTTAGATCCAGTGACAAGACGCAAAAGAGTGAGTTCAGTACCCGGTTTACCCCAGTGAGCAAAATAAAGGGTTCAGTTTGACATTCCAACCACCTCAAGAAGGCCGAAGCATAATAAATATGGCGACAATGATGAGGACAATAGTCCGAATAATGTAAAATCTGACAATTATCTAATATTTGCAAGAATTTCTAATTCAATGTTTTTTACTGCAAAAAGATGCTCGAATTTCCCATGCAAATTTATATGGTCCTGTGTTGACACCAGAAGAAAAAAAAAAAAAAAAAAATTTTTTTTGAGATAAAAAAAAATCCTTTGATCCTCTTAGTAACAAATTGGAAATTTTTTTCCATCATGTATCCTCGTTTTTAGCAAATTTTTGGAGGTACCCAGTCTAATGTATAAATAAAATTGATACAAGGAATCATATTTCCAATATAGCCCAAATCAGAGAATCTCAGCTGACTGAATTTATTTTCATATGTATATCTTTAACATGTAATGTTTTCTTTCAGGTGTCACTCTTGAAAATGATAAACGCTACACACAAACAGTGGAAGCTTCTTTCCACTTGTCAATGGCAGCCCTTGATCCCAACCCCACTTCCAGTAAGTAAAGCCTATCATCTTTAAATTTAAATTTTATAGCTCATTTTGATACCATATTAAATTGTCCTATTATTTGTTTCACCTAACCTTTCAAAAAAATGACTATACATTAGGTGAGAAATAGATACAGCCACCATTGTTTTTTTATTTTGTTCATTACCATGATTACTCTCTATTTTAAATTTATATTGAATTGAAAATGAATGTTTCTAACATTGTTTTGTAGCTAAACAAATTATCAGTTGTTAAGAGGAAGTCAACTTACAGGATTTGTAAAAATTGATATCATGGGTATCAATATAGAGGGAATGAATTGTTTGTATGACTTAAACAAATGTTTACTGTGTGTCAAGTGAGGGTGATGGTGGAGGAGGAGCAAATGAACAGTACCAAAATGCATTATGTCTTGAATATCATATTTTTGAAGACATTCCATGATACCGTCATATTGTCTGAAAATTTGATGCTTTCTAAAAAAATATTTTGGTGCTATTTTGTGAAACACCACCTGTATTTTTAAATGGTTGCATTCTGACTTCAAGCCACCTTTATAGGATGTATAAGAGTAAGCTATGAGGTCAAACAACATTACACAATTTATGTACACTTTAGTTTTTTTTTCATTTACTAATGAGATTGGATGTGTCTTTTGTGGCTTGGCGTGAGAAAGCAGAGGGCCACGTTTGAATGCCATTCATGGTCATTACATTCGTTTATGCACAAATACTCTTGTCCTCTCAGCTATGGATTGAATAGCAGGACAGACTGGGTTTTATAGCCTTAGTTAGAAACCAGTCTACCACAGATAGAAATGGTAACTTACTGCAGGAAAATCTTCTGCTTTGTCAGTCATAAGTCGAAAGAGACATGATTGTCTGAGTGTGCATTGCGTATGGCACTTAATTGAATATGAAATTGCAGAGAATATTATGACTGGTTAAAATAATTTTTTTCACTGTTCCTAGAAAATCATCAACAACTTATTTTTTCTTGAGTGGAGGCTTCCAGCCAGAATATTAACCTTTGTCTGTAGCTCATGTGAATGCTTTAAAGAAGAGGTATTTTCTTCCGTTCTATTTACCATCTTGTAACAGTTTTAGCTAATAGTTGAGTTTCATTCATAATTTTCCCCCTTTACTTGTTTATCTTTCTCTGACTATTTGTAGGAAGAAAGAATTAAACACAAATGAGGAATACATGCAGACTTTAGAGTATTAAATGCACAAGAAAATAGAATAAAAAGTATGCCCACCATGCCAGAGGACTCTAATGGAGAAGGAAGGGGAATTAAAAAAGACCAATGAGTATGCATTTCCTCGCAAACACTGAACAAAATAAAAAAAACCCTATTCTTTCAGAATCACAAAATCGTTTTTCTATCTGGATGCAGGATGCCACTCCAAATTAATATCCCTCACAGTAATGCAACATTCACCTTTTTTACCCAAGTTTACCCAAGGACAATCTCTCTCTTATACTGATCATATGGGAGAAAAGAGAGACAAATCATCATGTCATCACTTCTGTCATGTCTATACTCTCATTTGTAACATTGCCAAGTAAATAGTAAATTGTTATTTGTAACAATGTAGACTCCTTTTGAGTCTATATTGTTACAAATAAAACTGGCTTCCAAAGCAAAAAGTTCTTTTTGAAGCATGTTAGCCATTTAAATTTGAATAAGCCTGCATAATGGTTGTATATTACACAGTGAGAGAAGGCATGCTCCTTCATCCCACTGTAACAGATGCATTTTGTTGAAACAATTACAGCCACCAAAAAAGAATTTCTCTTAACTGCACCTTAGATTACTACCCAAGAGAGAGAATTTCCCTCTTCCTCAGGCTAGCTTCTCAAATACTGTTTCATAGAGGTTCCTCCATCATTAATATTTGATAAAATGCCTTGACAATTGTTGGACTTTAGTGAAGCCAGCTTTCAGTTGATAAAATGTTGTCAATCAATTCACATTTATGATAGAAGAAACAGTCATTTCAATATACAGTGGGCATTCACTCCATCTGAATGTTTGAAGCCAGAAATGATAATAGTAATATTAACCATTTCCTTACAAGGAAACAGCATTCATTGACTGAGCAGTCAGTTCTCCGGGTGAAATTTATAAAATCTTTCTATTAAAACAATTTTTCAGGAAAATAGGTTCCTCAAGTTCAGTAACTGTTATTGCTCTCTCCAGAATTGATAGGAACCTTCTTCCTAAGCTTTTGTTTGAAGTAATGTGCAGTGTCAACATCTTGATTGTATCTTTATTTTATTATCTTGTATTATTATTATTTACATGTGATATCCATTTTAGTTGTTGCCATTGTGGAAAGGCCCTTTTTGAATTTTCTGCCACTATCATCTGTACCTCTCTGGCCTAAGAAAATATAACTATATGCTAATGGAGCTTTACATTCTGTATCTTAGGAGAATACAGCAATGTACCATGGGAGTCTGATGACCCCCAAAGGAGTTTAAACAGAGCTCTCTTTCTAGGTCAGTTAAATTACTACATTGGACTGAAAGTACTGATAGTTATTAAAGGATTGATTAGTCCATTTCTTCAAGAATACATTAACTGCAGCCTTGACTTTCTACAACACTTTTAACCAATTCTTCTCCAACTGGTGACAAGTACTGAACCAGATGCCAAATATCTTGCACTAACCAACTGTTCAACTGGAGGGTCTGATGAGAGGATAACCCCTCTATGAATTCAACTGCAAGCCACTATACTTATACTCAAGTCACCATTTCAAACATCCCAATTTCTTTGAAGCTACTTCAAACTTGTGATTGCTCATTGCAAACCTGGGGCAGTTGTAGGGAAAGGAGTGGTGTGTTTTTCAGATTGTAGCACCATGTAAAAAAAAAAAAATTCTTAATAGACAGAAGTTTGTCATTAACTTGTAAAATAAAGATAGCAATACCTGGATAGAAAGAATTCAGGTCAGGGACAAACAACTGTGATGAATAGATTTGGAATTACATGAAAGGCTTTTATCTATCTCATTCACTTCCACCAATGATTCAGAGAATGTGAAGCATGTAGTAGGCATATCCAGGTGAGAAAGATTAGCTTAAAATCAGGAATCATCTAGAAATGGTGGTCAACTTTGAGGAGAGCCATGATCATCTATGTCCTGAAGGGATATGCTATTTAAAAAAAGGATGTAAAATTAAGATTTATGTGTGTAAGGAATTTTAGTATTGCATTGCTGCTTGTAGTAAGCTTAGTTTCTTTCTTTTTGTATAAATTATCTTGATAGGTTTAAATGTCTTTTTTTAAAAAAATTTATTACATAAATTTTAAAAAGTAGTTTTCAGTTGCCCCCTACCTTCCTTTGTGTTTTTATTTTTATTTATTTTTATTTTTTTTTATTTTTTTATTATTTTTTTTTATTTTATTTATTTATTTATTTATTTTTTTCAGGGTTTTATTTTAACAAAATACAATAAAGAAAAATACAAGAGAAAAAACTATTAAAGCTAGGAGGTACTGACAATTTAAAATGTTCTTGTGCTAACCATGTTGCTGGCCTTTGATAACTTAAGACAAAATTCTAAAACACTCCAAAAATAAAGCAAAAACAATTTGTCCCTACTATGGCCCTGGTGTGTAGTTTTCCACAAAGAGCATGGGAAACTTTTACAAACATTTAATACAGAATTTGAGGATTAGTGTGGGATTCTTAATTTTACAATTTATTTTAAATGCTTCAAGTCTTTTGGGTGGATCAAACAATAATAGAAAAGCCTTTCTCTAAAGCTTTTTTTAATAATCATTATTTATCAAGATGTTATTAAAATCAATAGCCTAAGGAATAATTTAAAATGAAAATACAACAATATTTTTTTTTTTTTTTTTTTTTTTTTTTAAATGATTTTGCAAAAAGATATCCTCAAAATTGGTCTTTGTTTTTTTTTTCCTATTTGTTTTTTATGGAATGAAAACTGCTTTGATATGTTGCTGAAAATGAATAATGATTCAACAATTGAACTATTGAGTTACCATCTGTGAACATAAGTATTATGTTAAGTAAAATTTTGATTTTATTGAGGAGTATAAAACATGTTTAGGAAATTTGAATCGTTTCTGTTCATCAGAAGATATCTGGGTCCTTGAAGTAGTGAAGAGACCCAAATTTCAAACTTTGAAGAAATTTGAAGTGATTAAAACATTTTATATAATTTTACAAGAGGATAAGTCAACAAACCAAATACCTAATTAAAAACTTAAGGTTCCAAATCTGGGAACTAATATTACTTATTGGAGCTATTAGGAGAGTGTAGAATGTTTAATTTGGATTCACTGGGTTAATCAAAGTTTGATACATGGCCAAATTTATGGAGTGCTCAATAACTTGGAGCATACTGAACATATTTGTCAAAAGGGTTCAATAGTATTTTAACAAAATGTTATCTTTTTTTCCCTCTTGTATTTGCTCAGGTTGATTAACTTTTATACTTATTTTAATAAATAAGATTTATCTTGTTTGAATTTTTTAGATAAAATGTTTTCTTTATTAATTTTTGATATTTTTCATTTTACTTTTTTGCTACAAAACTTGAGACAATTTACATTAAAACCATTAACTAAAGTGTCTGAATCAAAAAAAATATAAAGCAACCTTTGACAATTTGAACTTTCGTCCTGTCTATTTACCAAATTGACTATCGACATAGATCAAATCCACATTTTAGTCATATAGTTATTAAATGAAGAAGAATGAGTATTGTTACTCATCTGAGAGAAAAAGAAATAAAAAATAAAGAATAACTCAGTTTATTGTAATTTAATTTCAGACGTTGATATAAGCAAAACATCCACTGTCTCCCTTTGGCTGCAACATGATAAAGCAGAATTTCTTCTTTGCACCCTTGAATATGGTAAATTATATCAACAACCTCTTGATTGTAATTTTACTGAGGGTGAAGAGGTAACATTCTTTGTAAATGGACAAGGTAAGATGTCTTCTTGTATTTCACAATTGTAAATGCTTTTAATTATTTTAGTTTTGTTTTGTTAGGAGGCATGGCTAGCGACTCGGATTGAGGAATCTGAGAGCCGAGTTCAAATTCCAGTTGGATCCATTACATTCACTTATGTGCTAATACTCTTGGGAAAGGTATGAATCCCCCGGCTCGCTATGGCTAAATAGCAGGACAGACTGGGTTCTATAGCCATGGCAACTAGTCTACCACAAAGAAATGGCAACCTACTGTGGGAAAAAATCATAACTAACTGACTGAATATTGACTTGTGTTTATTTAATCCTGTTTATTTTAAGATTGTAAATATTTCTTCACTCGTCTTTACTCAAGATGTAAATACACCAAATATAAATAGTTTATACAATTCTTATTGTAGTAATAGTAGAAAAATATAGCATTGTTTTATGGTTGATAAAAGCTCTCATTTTATTTAGGTGTAGAATAGTGAAAAAGATCTCAAACAATGAAGATTTGGTAAATTCAAATTGACTGATCACCTCCAACAATGGGTTGTGCTTTTTGCACCAAATTCCTGGGTGCTTAAAAAGAAGTAAAAGAGGAATTGCATGCAAATAATTGGAGATTACTTTATGCTTTATACCATATTGCTGAATGTTCTTTGTTCATGTTAATCACAACTCCCTATCTACTTTTTTTTTTTTTTTTTGTCATGTCATATTGCTCTATATGCATATAAAATTTACCAATAGGTTGTTTCCTTTGGAAATATGTGTAAAATGATTCCATAATGAATAGAAATATTTATTTCAAATTTATTACCATTGGCAATTATTTGTAAAGGAACTGATGTATTTGAGGGCTTTTTTCGTTGTAGGGGTGATCCATTTAACAGGTTATTTGATTGAAGATATGTCAATGGCTGATGAATCTATGGCAGAACCAATGATATCATCATCTGAAGATGATGATGATGAGGAGGATGATGATGATTCTGAAGAATCAGGTTAGCAAGAATATACTGTTTTTATCATTTACTCTTTCCTGTTATTTCAATTTTGTTCTCTTGTATTTAGCTATTCTAAACTTCCCTAGTTTACAATGTAAAAAAAACATGCCAAAATAGCGAAACTTCAACTGCTGATATCTCCTTTCGCAGCTGTTTGAGGTTTCCTACAGACCCACTGAACTTAAATAAAGTCAATTCAGGTTTCCTATGGTAAAAATTTTCTTTCCCAAGTGAAAATCATCACAAAAATAGCAAAAGTCATTTTGTCACAGCTTATTTTCTCTCAAAATATGGGTTTTCATACTTTTTTTAGGGGTAAAATATTGAAAAATGACTGTTTTATCATCACCTAAACTAATATCAAGGAAACTTTTGATCTGAACCCCATGAAACTAGGTATTTTCTGAAAGCAAAAGATATATTCTTTCATTTAAAGTAAAATTAGCTGGTGTAAATGACTCAAAATTTTTTTCAGTGGGTAAAATGTGAAAAAAAGTGAAAATTTTGCATTTTTTCTTGTTCTAAACAAATATTTCCCCCATTAATGGGAAATTAACCTTTTTTTTTTTTTTTTTTTTTGAAAATCAGAAAGCCTAAATCATAATCAAACTATTTCAGGCATAAAATTGACAGTTTTGAAGGAAATCAACATTCCTAGGGGTTCAAAATGCGACAAAATCCATTGTTAATTTTCAATTATATGACTGCCAAGGGTTAAAAAATTGACACCTGGCCACGGAAATCTTTAGTAAAAGGCAAGAGATTTATCTGCAATTCCTAACCACCAGAAACCAAAAAATTTTTTTTCCCTAAAAATAGCGATAAGGGAAAATAAACCTAATTGACTTTGATGTCTAGGTCAAAGGTCAGCCAGCCAGCCAGCAATAAACGGACGGCAAACCTTAGAACAAGTTGTAATAAAACCCACCACTCCCAGATAAAAGCAAAGAGTGAAAAAAAGAAAAAAAAAGGGGTTCACAATTACTAGGGCTTCATATAACCTATGTTTGAACAATGGCTTGATTAGTTTTGTTTTGTTTTTAACACCCCGTGACCCGGGTGATGACAACAACACTTAGCAGCCGACATTGTTTTTTTTTTCGCCGATATATCTTTCATTATTTCCCATCGCCAGTCCATTTAGCCTTTCTTTTTATTCAATGATGTTCATGCCAAATGAAAGAGAAAGGAATGAATTTTGAATGATGTTATTTTTGAAGCGAAAATAAATATTTTTTCATAAAAAGGGGATTTTTTCTCAGAAAATTTGGCATAATTTTTTTTATGCTAACCGCCGAGTGACATTTTCCACAGCCAAATCGAAGATTAATTACCAGTGAATAATTCCATGTGCAAAAAATAGCCGTCTGGATCCTATAAGGTCGCCCTAAAAGGTCCAGAAGTTTACTAATTGATCGAAAACCTGTTACGCATAATTGTATTTTTCACGGTCAGTTTCCATTATTTCATCTTGATATTACCATTTTCGGACAGCCAAGTCATCAAGGATTCAGGAAAACAGTTTGGCATAGGTTTTCTTTAAGAACTTTACATTCTATGAGGTGTTTAAAATGTTACTGACGAATGAGATTTTTTGCCGAATATTTCGTTTACGCGCCATGTTGGATTTTCCTATATGACAAAAACAAGGCTTTTAAACAGCTGTGCTTTATTTTTTAGGCTATTTTGATACAATTAGTATATAAACAAAATTTAAACTTTTTCTAAAGATATAATTATTTCTCATGTGGGATTAGATTTTATTTCACATTTCTTTAAATTATGTCAGTGTTTCAATGATGAACAGCGCTTTTTCATTTGGTGTTTTTCAAATTTTTTGTGTCTTTTTACACATAATCAAAATAGTTCCATTGTAAAGAAAAGTCAATTTTGATGGGTTTAACCACATGGTTTGAAGATTAAGTTGAAAGTTTTAGTGGATGAAATACCAGAGAAATTAAACTTACACCTCCTTGTACAACAATATCTTATTAAGAATCAGTTGGTTTCATATATCTGTGCCCTTACAACTCGAAGTGCGTATGAATCAAAAAGGGCATACCATATTCATTTAGTGCAAAAATACAGTTAGGTTCGATGCATCAAAATTTGTATTGTTAAGTGAACACTGCTAGCTGAACCTCATATTAAATCAGATTTGTTTCATCCATGGATATTACAGTTTAAATTTTTTTTTAATAATGCATTTTAAAATTATGCATTTTCTTAAAAAAAAAAACATTAAACAAAATTCATATCGTAAAATAGTAAAATAAATATATAAACTGAATATATTCTTAGTTCTTTTCATTTCACTGTTACGCTTATTCATAAAAAAATTTAAATAAAATTTAAAAAGTGTCCAGTTCTTAATGATCATTCATTTCATTTACATTTATGGTTGACAATATTTTTCTAATTCTTGGGATTTAGGGAATAAATTGAAAATTTACTTTCATTTTCTTTCAAAAATTAAAACTGTTTTCTTATCAGTTAAACTCTTAAAGTCGATATTTGTTCCCTTTTTTTTTTTTTTTAATGTATTAGTGCTTTCCACTCAACAGACACTCCTACCTGAGTGGTTAATAAAATTTACATTTAATCTTCTGTTCAGTGGCTGATGGGTCCTTAGAAGTAGTTTTCTTCAAAGAAGGTCTAAATTCCTTGCAATGTATGCGGGTACAGTTAAAAGCTGTGTGATGAAAGGAATAGACATTACACAGTGATATAAATTTTAATGGAACTTCATCTCAACCTCTAAAGGGTATAGAGGAAGGAAGAAAAGGCACTCAGTAAATCTGAGCATTCAAACAACTCTAGCCTTTGTTATGTAGAAGAACCACTTCAAATGACCTTCAGTTACAAGTGCTAAGGTCATTGATCTCCATCTAGTGCTGTAATCAAAATTTTACTTCCAACCAAAGGTAGAAGTGATTATTTTTGATGGCCTTTGTTGGATGATATTGCACAAGTTGTCAACATTTGTCTTTAAATGGGACTTTGTTATAATACCAGTTTCAAGAGATGCTGGGATATAGAGAGTTCCAGGAATATTGGCTGTAGCAGAAGCTTATAAACAAATTCAGAAAGCAAAGTTGAGGAAATCCAGTTCATCAGTTCAAATAAAATAGGTACCTCTACAAGATTGCTAAAAAAAGAGCATAGCATGATGAAAAAGACGCTAAACTTTATAAAAACAAAATTTTATGTCTAAATGTTCATGATGTTATTATTAAGAGGAAAGATCAAAGTATTTTGGGGGTATTTTTTTTAGATTTTTTAATTGTTCCTAGCACGTCTGAAATTTTGTTAAAAAATTTTTTTTTTTTTTTTTTCTTTTGTGTCATCCAAATTGGCAGATAATCGATCATGACAACCATTTTTTCCACTTTATAAAAAAAAATGAATCTCAGTTTGAAATTCTTTTAAATATCAATTATCATTTTTTCAAAACTTATTTTAAGAAAATCAGAAATTATAATGTTTATTTAAAATATTTTGAACCAAGCTTAACTTAGCTTCTGCACTGAAAAGATGTAATTTGAAAATAAAACAAAGCAGGTGATAACCTTTTGCGTCACTTGACAGGTGATGAATGACATATTGACGGATTCTGTGAGGATAATTTGTTCTACAGAAGGAGAAAAGTGAAATTATTTACCTCGTTATTTTTTCAGTGCTCTAATTTTTTTTTGTTTTTTGTACTTAGCGTTCACCTTTACATTTATGATGCTTTATGGAAAATATATTATAAAGAAATTAAGACTGTTAAGAGTGAGATTAAATTACATAAGAAAGGTATCTAATTAATTTATAGGTACCTTATGAAATTTTATCAGAAGTGTACATAAAATACTATAATTTTATGTACATTTATTACATTTTACTGTCATTTGTATTTCCATTCATTTTATTAATTTTGATATTTCATTTATGGAAAAAAATGTCATAACTGAGATTAATATAAAAATAAAATCATATAAATTTCATAAGATGATACTGATACTTGTAGGTACCCTTCTCAGTTGAAACTGAAAAATCAAATTAAGTTCACACGTGTTTCGCAAAAGTAAAGGCTTTAACAGCAGAGAACAATGCTTAACTCAAATAATGCAACTTAATTGTATTCTGGTTGGTCTTCTGTACTTTATAATTATGGACACTTACGAAAGTGGATGTGGCTTTTAACTAATTTTATAATATTTTAACAACTTGAATGTAAAAATCTATTATAATTAAAGAAATAACAGATAATTGTATTAAAAATTCATCTTTATCGAAAAAAGTTTTTGCTTTCAGAAAATATTGTCCATATTCATAAAAACAACTAAAAGCAAATAAAAGTAATTGAAATTAAATAATATATTTTTTTTATTGGGTTTTGTATGTTACTATTCAGAACTGATTTTCAGGTGGGGGGGAGTCCAATTAAAAACAATAAAAAACATGATTTGCATTCCTCAAAGCCTTGTGCTTTTAACTATTGTAATGACAAAAGTGGACTTGATCGAATTTCTAGTTTTCATAAAATTAGTTATGGTGGAGGGTAATAAATATAAAAAAATATTTCTGCCATAACTTTAATAAAATAAAAAACATTTATAATAATTTCGATCATCTGTGAATAGTTTCTGAAAGTTTCATTAACATCCAAAATTTATTTCTATTTTTGCAAGATTTTCCAAATTAATGTGTGTCATACAAAAAAAAAAAAATGTGCTAAAAATTGTATATGCTATTTTACTAATTCCGTTGATACAAAGAGAAACAAGGATTTTTAAATCAAAATTCAGAATGTTCTAAAAAGAAGGAAAAAAAATTTTTTTTAAATAATTAAAATAAACTGATCTTTCCTCTTAATAACAACATAAACATTTAGACGATAAAATTTTGTTTTTGTCAAGTTTGGCGTCTTTTTCATCATGCTTTTAGCAATCTCATGGAGATAATAAAATGTATTTTTGTTAATTTCAGTGTTTTTTGTTTGGAGATAAAAGAGCTTTACAAAAAGCATTGACCAATGATTCATTTCATGAAACAGTTTCCAAGTTTTGTAGTCATTACTGTCCTTTTTTGTTAAGTTAAAAATTGTATAATTTCACAAAATTTTCCAAAATTAGATACATTTATGAGGAAAGGTATTCATATTAGAGAGAAATGTTTTATTGAATTCTTCAACCCCAAATTAAATTTTCAGACACGGATGGATACTATTTTATGGCAACTTCATAATGGTATATTTTTGATTTATTTTTGCCCTATTGTCAAATTCTGATTATGGCTGCTTTTTACATTTATTTGCATATGATTTGTTTTTGTTTTTTTTCTTTTGTCGTGTTCTGTTTGTTTTTTTTTTTTTTTTTTTGTCGTCTTCTGTTTTTTTTTTTCTTTTGTCTTCTGTTTTTTTTTTTTCTTTTTTGTCGTCTTCTGTTTTTTTTTTTTTTGTCGCCTTTGTTTTTTTTTTTTTTTTTGTCGCTTTTTTTTTTTTTTTGTCGTCTTCTTTTTTTTTTTTTTTTTTTTTGTCGTCTTCTGTTTTTTTTTTTTTTTGTCGTCTTCTGTTTTTTTTTTTTTTTTTGTCGTTTTTTTTTTTTTTTTTTTTTTTTTTTTTTTTTTTTTTTTTTTTTTTTTTTTTTTTTTTTTTTTTTTTTTTTTCTTTTTTTTCTTTTGTCGTCTTCTTTTTTTTTCTTTTTTTTTGTTTTTTTTTTTTTTTGTCTTTCTTTTTTTTTTTTTTTCGTTTTTTTTTTCTTTTTTTTTTTTTTTTTTTTTTTTTTTTTCTTCTGTTTTTTTTTTTGTCGTCTTCTCTTTTTTTTTTTTTTTGTCGTCTTCTGTTTTTTTTTTTTTGTCGTCTTCTGTTTTTTTTTTTTTGTCGTCTTCTGTTTTTTTTTTTTCTTTTGTCGTCTTCTGTTTTTTTTTTTTTTTGTCGTCTTCTGTTTTTTTTTTTTCTTTTGTCGTCTTCTGTTTTTTTTTTTTTTTTTTGTCGTCTTTTTTTTTTTTTTTTTTTTTTTTTTTTTTTTTTGTCGTTTCTGTTTTTTTTTTTTTTTTTTGTTTTTCTTCTGTTTTTTTTTTTTTTTTTTTGTCGCCTTCTGTTTTTTTTTTTTTTTTTGTCGTCTTCTGTTTTTTTTTTTTTTTTGTTTTTCGTTTTTTGTTTTTTTTTTTTTTTTCTTTTGTCGTCTTCTGTTTTTTTTTTTTTCTTTTGTCGTCTTCTGTTTTTTTTTTTTTTTTTGTCTTCTTTTTTTTTTTTTTTTTTGTCGTCTTCTGTTTTTTTTTTTTTTTTGTCGTCTTCTGTTTTTTTTTTTTTTCTTTTTTCGTTTTTTTTTTTTTTTTTTTTTCTTTTTGTCTTTTTTTTTTTTTTTTTTTTTTTTTTGTTTTCTTTTTTTTTTTTTTTTTTGTCGTCTTCTGTTTTTTTTTTTTTTCGTCTTCTTTTTTTTTTTTTTCGCCTTTTTTTTTTTTTTTTTTTTTTTTTTTTTTTTTCTTTTTGTTTTTTTTTTTATTTTGTTTTTTTTTTTTTTTTTTTTTTTTTTTTTTTTTTCTTTTGTCGTCTCCTTTTTTTTTTTTCTTTTGTCTGTTTTTTTTTTTTTTTTTTTTTTTTGTCGTCTTCTGTTTTTTTTTTTTTTGTCGCCTTCTTTTTTTTTTTCTTTTTGTCGCCTTCTTTTTTTTTTTTTTTTGTCGTTTTTTTTTTTTTTTTTTTGTCGTCTTCTGTTTTTTTTTTTTTTTGTCTTCTTCTGTTTTTTTTTTTTTGTCGCCTTTGTTTTTTTTTCTTTTGTCGTTTTTTTTTTTTTGTCGTCTTCTGTTTTTTTTTTTTCTTTTTTTTTTTTTTTTTTTTTTTTTTTTTTTTTTTTTCTTTTTTTTTTTTTTTTTCTTCTTCTGTTTTTTTTTTTTTTTTTGTCGTCTTCTGTTTTTTTTTTTCTTTTGTCGTCTTCTGTTTTTTTTTTTTTTTTCGTCTTCTGTTTTTTTTTTTTTTCTTTTGTCGTCTTCTGTTTTTTTTTTTTTTTGTCGTCTTCTGTTTTTTTTTTTTTTTTTGTCGTCTTCTTTTTTTTTTTTTTTTGTCGCCTTCTTTTTTTTTTTTTGTTTTTTTTTTTGTCGCTTCTTTTTTTTTTTTTTTGTCGTTCTGTTTTTTTTTTGTTTTGTCGCCTTCTGTTTTTTTTTTTTTTTTTGTCGCCTTCTGTTTTTTTTTTTTTTTCTTCTGTTTTTTTTTTTCTTTTCGCGTCTTTTTTTTTTTTTTTTTGTCGCCTTCTGTTTTTTTTTTTTTGTCGCCTTCTTTTTTTTTTTTTTGTCGCCTTCTGTTTTTTTTTTTTGTCGCCTTCTTTTTTTTTTTTTTTTCTTTTGTCGTCTTCTTTTTTTTTTTTTTTGTCGCCTTCTTTTTTTTTTTTTTTTTTGTCGCCTTCTGTTTTTTTTTTTTTTTTGTTTTTTTTGTTTTTTTTTTTCTTTTGTCGCCTTCTTTTTTTTTTTTTTTTGTCGCCTTCTTTTTTTTTTTTTTTGTTTGTCGTCTTTTTTTTTTTTCTTTTGTCGTCTTTTTTTTTTTTTTTTTTTTGTCGTCTTTTTTTTTTCTTTTTTCGCTTTCTTTTTTTTTTTCTTTTGTCGCCTTCTGTTTTTTTTTTTTTTTTTGTCGCCTTCTGTTTTTTTTTTTTTTGTCGCCTTCTGTTTTTTTTTTTTGTCGCCTTCTGTTTTTTTTTTTTTTTTTTTTCTTTGTTTTCTTTTTTCTTTGTCGCCTTCTGTTTTTTTTTTGTCGCGTCTTTTGTTTTTTTTTGTTTTTTTTTTTTTTTTTGTCGCCTTCTGTTTTTTTTTTTTTTGTCGCCTTTTTTTTTTTTCTTTTGTTTTTTTTTTTTTTTTTTTTGTCGCCTTTTTTTTTTTTCTTTTGTCGCTTTTTTTTTTTTTTTTTTCGTCTCCTTTTTTTTTTTTTTTTTCTTTTGTCGCCTCCTTTTTTTTTTTTTGTCGCCTTTTTTCTTTTCTTTTTTTTTTTTTTTTTTGTCGTCTTCTGTTTTTTTTTTTTTTGTCGCCTTCTGTTTTTTTTTCTTTTGTCGCCTTTTTTTTTTTTTTTTCTTTTGTCGCCTTCTTTTTTTTTTTTTTTGTCGCCTTCTTTTTTTTTTTTTTTTCGCTAAATCTTTTTTTTTTTTTTTTTTTTTTTTTTGTTTTGTCGTCTTCTGTTTTTTTTTTTTCTTTTTGTCGTCTTCTGTTTTTTTTTTTCTTTTTTCTCGTCTTCTGTTTTTTTTCTTTTGTCGCCTTTCTTTTTTTTTTTTTTTTGTCGCCTTCTTTTTTTTTTTTCTTTGTCGCTTTCTTCTTTTTTTTTTTTTTTTTTTTTTTTTTTTCTTTTGTCGCCTTTGTTTTTTCTTTTGTCGCCTTCTGTTTTTTTTTTTCTTTTTTTTTTTGTCGCCTGTTTTTTCTTTTGTCGTCTTCTGTTTTTTTTTTTGTCGTTTTTTTTCTTTTGTCGCCTTCTGTTTTTTTTTTTTTTTTTTGTTTTTCTGTTTTTTTTTTTTTTTTTTTTGTTTTTCTTTTTTTTCTGTTTTTTTTGTTTTTTTTTTTTTCGCCTCCTTTTTTTCTGTTTTTTTTTTTTTTTTGTCGCCTCTTTTTTTTTTTTTCTGTTTTTTTTTCGCCTTTTTTTTTTTTTTTTTTTTTTTTTTTTTTTTTTTTTTTTTTCTCCTTTTTTCTTTTTCTTTTGTCGTCTTCTGTTTTTTTTTTTTTTTCGTTTTTTTTTTTTTTTCTTTTGTCGTCTTCTGTTTTTTTTTTTTTTTGTCGTCTTTTCTTTTTTTTTTTTTTCTTTTGTCGTCTTCTGTTTTTCTTTTGTCGTCTCCTGTTTTTCTCTTGTCGTCTTCTGTTTTTCTTTTGTCGTCTTCTGTTTTTTTTTTTCTTTTGTCGTCTTCTGTTTTTTTTTTTTTTCGTTTTTGTCTTTTTTTTTTTTTTTTTTGTTTTTTTTTTTTTTTTTTTTTTTTTTTTTTTTTTTTTTGTCGTCTTCTGTTTTTTTTTTTTCTTTTGTCGTCTTCTGTTTTTTTTTTTTTTTTTGTCGTCTTCTGTTTTTTTTTTTTTTTTTTTTGGGTTCTGTTTTTTTTTTTTTTTTTTCTTTGTCTTTTTTTTTTTTTTTTTGTCGTCTTCTGTTTTTTTTTTCTTTTTTTTTTGTCTTCTTTTTTTTTTTTCGTTTGTTTTTTTTTTTTTTTTTTCTTTGTCTTCTTCTTTTTTTTTTTTTTTTGTCGTCTTCTTTTTTTTTTTTTTTTTGTCGTCTTCTGTTTTTTTTTTTTTTGTCGCCTTCTTTTTTTTTTTTTTTTTGTCTTCTGTTTTTTTTTTTTTTTTTGTCGCCTTCTTTTTTTTCTTTTGTTTATCTCTTTTTTTTTTTTTTTCCTGTTTTTTTTTTTTTGTCGCCCTTTTTTTTTTTTTCGCCTTTTTTTTTTTCTTTTGTCGTTTTCTGTTTTTTTTTTTTTCTTTTGTTTTTTTTTTTTCTTCTGTTTTTTTTTTTTTTTTGTCGTCTTCTGTTTTTTTTTTTTTTTTGTCGCCTTCTGTTTTTTTTTTTTTTTTTGTCGCCTCTGTTTTTTTTTTTTCTTTGTCGTCTTCTGTTTTTTGTTTTTCTTTTGTCGTCTTCTGTTTTTTTTTTTTCTTTTGTCGTCTTCTGTTTTTTTTTTTTCTTTTGTCGTCTTCTGTTTTTTTTTTTTTTTTGTCGTCTTCTGTTTTTTTTTTTTTTTTGTCGTCTTCTGTTTTTCTTTTGTCGCCTCTTGTTTTTTTTTTCGTCTTTTTTTTTTCTTTTGTCTTCTGTTTTTTTTTTTTTTCTTTTGTCTTCTGTTTTTTTTTTTTTTTTGTCGCCTTCTGTTTTTTTTTTTTTTTTTTGTCTTCTGTTTTTTTTTTTTTTGTCGCCTTCTGTTTTTTTTTTTTTTTTTCTGTTTTTTTTTTTTCTTTGTCGCCTTCTGTTTTTTTTTTTTTGTCGTCTTCTGTTTTTTTTTTTTTTTTTCGCTTTTTTTTTTTTTTTTTTTTTGTCGTCTTCTGTTTTTTTTTTTTGTCGCCTTGTTTTTTCTTTTTCGTTTTTTTTTTTCTTTGTCGTCTTGTTTTTTCTTTTTTGTCGCCTTCTGTTTTTTTCTTTTGTCGTCTTCTGTTTTTTTTTTTTTTGTCGTCTTCTGTTTTTTTTTTTTTTTTTTGTCGTCTTCTGTTTTTTTTTTTTTTTGTCGTCTTCTGTTTTTTTTTTTTTTTGTCGCCTTCTTTTTTTTTTTTTTTTTCTTTGTCTTCTGTTTTTTTTTTTTCGCCTTTTTTTTCTTTTTGTCGCCTTCCTGTTTTTTTTCTTTTCTGTTTTTCTTTGTCTTTTTTTTTTTCTTTTTGTCTCCTGTTTTTTTTTTTTTTTGTTTTTTTTTTTTTTTTCTCTTGTTTTTTTTTTTTTTCTTTGTCTTCTGTTTTTTTTTTTTTTTTCTTTGTGTTTTCTTTTTTTTTTTTGTTTTTCTGTTGTTTTTTTTTTCTTTTGTCGTCTTCTGTTTTTTTTTTGTCGCTTCTGTTTTTTTTTCTTTTTGTCTTCTGTTTTTTTTTTTTTCTTTTTGTCGTCTTCTGTTTTTTTTTTTTTTTTTCTTTTCTCCTTTTTTTCTTTGTTGTCGTCTTTTTTTTTTCTTTTTTTTTTGTCTTCTGTTTTTTTTTTTTTTTCTTTTGTCGCCTTCTTTTTTTTCTTTTGTCGCCTTCTGTTTTTTTTTTGTTCTTTCTGTTTTCTCCTTGTTTTCTTTTTTTTTCTTTTCTGTTTTTTTTTTTTTTTTTTTTTTGTCGTTCTGTTTTTTTTTTTTTTTTTGTCTTCTGTTTTTTTTTTTTTTTTTATGTCCACTTTTTTTTTTTTCCTTTTTTTTTTTTTTTTGTCTTCTGGTTTTTTTTTTTTTTACATATATGTATTTTTTTCTTTTTAGGTGAATTGTTTTTTTTTTTTTTCTTTTTAAATGCATTAGTTTTTTTTAATCACTTTGTTTTTGAAGTTAATTTTTAAGAAAAGGGTTTGTGTTTTTCATCTTCTACTTCTGACTTTTTTTTTTGTCCAAAAGATTTTTTTTTTTCTTTTGGATATTTTGAGTTTTAAGATTCTGTTTTTTTTTATTATTATTTTTTTTTTTTTTTTTTTTTTTTTCACTTCTGTTTTTTTTTTCGTCTCCTATTATCAGGGATTTTAAAATTTTTTTTTTTTTTGTCGTTTTCTGTTTTTTTTTTTTGTTTTCTGTTTTTTTTCTTTTGTCACAATATTTTTTTTTCATTCTTCAGGTGACATTTTTTTCTGATTAGTGCTCCTGTTTTTTTTTTTCTTTATGTCAAGATTCTTCTGTTTTTTTTTTTTTGTCCCTTTGTCATTTTGAAACTGACCTTTCATTTTTTTTTCTTTGTCGTTTTTTTTTTTTTTTTCATTGTCCCTTGCAGTTTTTTTTTTTTTTTTTGTTTTTTTTTTTTTTTTCTTTTGTCAGGAAATTTTTTTCTTTTATTTTTTTTTTTTTTTTGTTTTATTTTTTTTTTTTTTTTTTTTTTTTTTTGTTTTTTTTTTTTCAAGTTTTATTTTTAACCTTTTTTTTTTTTTGTTTTTTTTTTTTTTTCTTTTTGTCGCCTTTTTTTTTTTTTTGCATGTAAGTTTTTTTTTTTTTTGTCTCAATTAACATTTCAAGAGGTTTTTTCTTTTGTCGCTTTTTTTTTTTTTTTTTTTCTGTTTTTTTTTTCAATATCTCTGTTTTTTCTTTTGTCGCCTTCCTGTTTTTTTTTGTCGTCTTTTTTTTTTTTCTCTTTACAACAAAATGTCGGGTTCTTTTTTTTGACATAAAGTCTGTTTTTTTAAATTTTTTTTGAGAAGGAAGAGGACAGTTTTTTTTTTTTGTTTTCGTTTGTGATTTTTTTTTTTTTCGTATATATGTTTTTTTTTTTTTTTTTGTCTTCTTTTTTTTTTTTTTTGTCTGAGGTCTGTTTTTTTTTTTTTTTGGCGATAAACTTTTTTTTTTTTTTTTCTCTTGTGTTTTTTTTTTTTTTAAAAATTTTTTTTTTTTTTCTTTTAAGTTTTAGTCTTGTTTTTTTTTTTTTTTGTAGCTTCTTTTTTTTTTTTTTATTCTTCTGTTTTTTTTTTTTTTTGTAAACAATTTTTTTTTTTTCAACACAGTTTTCTGTTTTTTTTTTTCTTTTCATTTCTTTTTTTTTTTGTCGCCTTTTTTTTTTTTTTGTCTTCTGTTTTTTTTTTTTCTTTTGTCGGGATCTGTTTTTTTTTTTATTTACATTTTTTTTTTTTTTTTTTTGGTTATTGTTTTTTTTTTTTTTGTCTCCTTCTGTTTTTTTTTTTTTTTTGCCATAACCTTTTTTTTTTTTTTTTTTGTTTGTCTTCTGTTTTTTTTTTTTGTTTTTTTTTTTTTTGTCGCCTGTTTTTTTTTTTTGTCGCCTTCTTTTTTTTTTTTTTTTGTTTGTCTTTTTTTTTTTTTTTTTTTGTCTTCTGTGTTTTTTTTTTTTTTTTGTCCCTTTCTTTTTTTTTTTTCTTTTCATCCTGCCTTTTTTTTTTTTTGCCCCAGTCGTCTTCTGTTTTTTTTTTTTGTTTTGTTTTTCTTTTTTTTTTTTTGTCGTCTTCTCCAAAAAAGTTTGTTCGTTGTCTCCTGTTTCAGTCTTTGTCGCTATCCTCTGTCCTTTCTCTTTGTCACATTTTTTTTTTTTTTTGTCGCCTTCTGTTTTTTTTTTCATACGTCTTCTGTTTTTTTTTTTTGTCGTCTTTTTTTTTTTTTTTTTTTCTCCAAAAAATTTTTTTTTTTTTTTTTTTCATTCTTTTTTTTTTTTTTTTGTTTTTCAATCTTTTTTTTTTTTTTTTTTTAATTTTTTTTTTTGTCAAACTCTTTTTTTTTTTTTTTTTTTTTTTTCTTTTTGTTTTCTTTTGTTTTTTTTTTTTGTTTTTTTTCTTCTGTTTTTCTTTTGGTTTTTTCAAACAAACACTGTTTTTTTTTTTAATTTTTTTTTTTTTCTTTTTTCGTCTTCTGTTTTTTTGTTTTCAAAACTTTTACATTGACTTCTTTTTTTTTTTTCTTTGTTTTTTTCTTTTTTTTTTTTTTTTCAGAATGTAATTCTCTTTTTTTTTTTTTTTTTTTAAAATGTTTTTTTTTTTTTTTTTTTTGTAGTATTCTGTTTTTTTTTTTTTTGTAATTGAATTTTTTTTTTTTACTTTTGTCGCTTAAAATATTTTTTTTTGCATTTTTAACACAGTTTTTTTTTTTATTTGTAAGTCTTCTGTTTTTTTTTTTTGACTTCTGTTTTTTTTTTTTTTTCTACAGTTTTTTTTTTTGTAAAAAAAAATTTTTTTTTTTTTTTTGTGTCTTCTGTTTTTTTTTTTCTTTTGTTTTTTAACTGTTTTTTTTTTTTTTTTTGTAGTTATTCTGTTTTTTTTTTTTTTTTTTTTGTCGTTTTCTGTTTTTTTTTTTTTTTTTTTTTTTAAAAGTCTTCTGTTTTTGTTTTTTTTTTGTCTTTCTGTTAAAATTTTTTTTTTAAAAAACTTTTTTTTTTTTCTTTTGTCTTTTTTTTTTTAATTTTGTCGTATTTTTTTTTTTTTTACATTTTTTTTTTTTCTTTTGTCCTCATTTTTTTTTTTCTTTTGTCTTCTGTTTTTTTTTTTTTTTTTTCTTTTGTTCTTTTTTCTCTTCAAAACTTTGGTTTTTCTTTTGTGAACCTTCTGTTTTTTTTTTTCTGGGGTAGACTTTTCTAGTTTTGCTTTTAATGGATGTCAGCTATTCCTGTTTTTTTTTTTTTTTTTTCTTTTGTCTCAATTTTTCGTTTTCTTGGATCTAATAATTTTATTATTTTTTAGTATTATATTTCTTTTTTTTTAAATTCCTATATGACATCACATTTATAATGATTTTTAACTATCCTGAAGTTGGCATCTTCAGCCACACACTGTTGGAATTGGTTTCTCTTACAAGGCAGAAAACTTTGTTAATAGGGCTATCAAGGCAGATTTGGTACCATTTTATTTATAGTTTAAGTTCCCTGTGCCTGTATTAAAGGTTTTTAGATATATTGTAAATAAATTTATTTTGGGATACCTACTTGTATAATGCAAAACACACACACACAAAACATTACACACATAATATATAATGATGGTATATTCACGTGTGTGGGTCCTCAAGTGGATAAAATCATTGGTTATGTTAACAGAAAAAAGACCCAAAAACATTTTAGTTCAGTGTGCCTGGATATCCTTGGAGAACTTTCTTAATGAATTAACAGATGATGCTGAAAACTTTCAATTCTATTTGGTTTCTGGTCATTAATGTTTGGAATCATCCAATTCAGTTACTAGCTCTAATCATTTTTATGACAAATTTTTCTTTGCTTTTACATAGGTGACTAAAAATAAATTAAGCATAAAAAATATAGATCTACCTCTTGGAATTGTTTATATATTGTCAATTCTTAATAACAATAAACCATTACAAATTTTTTTTTTTTTTTTTCAGTTGAAATTTAATTCAAATTTTAAAACTGGTGTAAATATAAGTTCTCTTTCATATATTTAATAATTGTTTTCTGAAGGGAATAGTGTATTTAATGAATCTTATTCTAAAAGCAGTTCTTGTATAATCAGGGATTCTTTATAACATTTAGGGCTTTTATAAACTGCTTATTTTATGATTCACACCATAGTTTTGTCTAAATTGAAATACTTTGTGTACAACAATTTCCCCAGGTAAAAATTCTATTTTACCAGGGGAATTTTTTTTACTTTACAAATATTCTATATATTCTATAAGTGACTAATCAATCAGCTACTTTTCTTAAACCATTTTAAAAAAAAAAAAATTGAAAATTTTCTTAAAAGTCTCTTAAAGATATTCCTTATTTGTGAATAAGTGCTAAAGAGTTTGCAAAAGGTAAGCTTCTAAGAAATTTTATGTTGACTTCTTGACTTTGTTTATTTGTAGATATTTTGAAATCATTTTGTGGAAAAGATTCTCCCAATTTCATCAAGAAACAAAGATGTCTAATTTGTTGAATGTCTGTAGTCTGTGTGAATAATGATAGTTTATAAATTTATGATAAACTGTTTTTTGATGATAGAAACTAGTTTTATCAAATTTGGAGTAATTTATAATTATTTTCAGTTGAAATTTGAAGTTATCATGATTGGTATATATTATATATATATAATATATAAATAGATAAACGAATCCTGTCCAATCTATTTTTAAAGTTGTTCAGAGGAAAAAAAAAACCTTAAAGTTTTTTTTTTTTTTACTTGATGCTTGATTAGGAATTACTTGAAAACTGGTGGCCCAACTCTGTTGAAAATTGCTTTATTGTCCAAGTTTAACAGTCTTATGCTAACAATAATTGTGTTATTGTGTTGGAATGTGTCACGAAAAAATAAATGATTTCGCCTCTTTCTTTCCTGCTGTCGTAGCAACGGACACAGTCTCCACTTCTGAGACTGAAAAAAACTGCCTTCCTTCTCATTCCAGCCTTTCACATAGAGCTTGGTAACTCACCTATGCAAAACACCAACAAGCCAGCTACCAATCACAGTTCCATGCCTGCCCACCTCCACTCACTTTGGGGGTGTCAAGTTGACCGACCAACTCATTACACGCCCCCCTGATCTTAAGATCACAAAGCTTCTCAGTTAGAGAGATGGTCGCGTGTCTGTCTAGTGACTGCATCCACATATATACAACTTGCATGCTTGACATATTGGGATAACCACACATGCGCCAACTTGTTTTGTTCCGAGGTGGCAGATTTCCAGATTCATCCCATATCTCGCTGTCATGATCGCACACCATGCAACTTCGGGCAGGCCTCTCCTGCGGGCACTCCTTCTGAGCCGGGATGACAGGGTCCTCATCCTCGGATGAACTCTCATCCGTTGAGCTACCATTCGCCTCTGGACAGCTGGCCACGTTGGCGTCCATTGGTAGAGGTACTGATGTTTCCAAAATACATCACTCACGCTTCTTCAGAGTCACTTTCCATCAGCCATTTTAGTATGTCCAAGTTTTGTCTGCTCCACTGTTGACAAATTGAACCGACTAAGGGCTGACCTTGAACATGCCCCAATCTAAAGCTAAAAGCTGCGGGGTCTTAACACGACCTATTCCATTGATTTAGCTTGCACCTTAATCCGGAGCAGTGAGCAATGCCTCTTTAGGCGTGCACCATGCTTGGTGCTGGAGAAGAGACCCGTCTTTAGGCATCACATCCCCATTCTGCTTTGGGGATCAAACATCCGGCTTCCTGGCTGAAATCACTTTATGACATTGGCTCCATTCTGCTATGCGTTTCCTTTCACGCCCGCGCCAGAACTGAAGCATTGCCCTTCTTTAAGAACTGCAAGAATTCTTTGAAGAAAAATTATCTGTCCCTGGTGTCCCCGGTCGCAAAAGTGGACTCAATTGCCGTATTATGCTGGATGGCTGCGGTGCAATATCCTCTTCTAAGCAAGAGGGTCCACAGTCAATTGGTCAAAACCACTGGCTGCCAACTGGTTCATCTATCCTCAGCCTTTCGAAACATGGATAGCACTCAGGCTTCCTTTTTGGTCAACAATTGATTGAGTGTCATGTCTTCCATTCTGGATGATGCACGGAGTATCTGCTTAACATGACTGTTCATGCAATCCAGACATGAAGGCACAGGTCATCCATTCTTCAGGAACTGGTGTGATCAGTTTTATGTCGAAGCTTCTTTAATTCCGCCATCTTGCTAGAGACAAAGTAAATGCCCGAAATAGCTTGTGTTGGAATGTGTCATGAAAAAAAATTATTTCGTCTCTTTCTTTCCTGCTGTCGTAGCGACAGACACAGTCTCCACTTCTGAGACTGAAAAAAACTGCCTTCCTTCTCATTCCAGCCCTTTACATAGAGCTTGGTAACTCACCTATGCAAAAACACCAACAAGCCAGCTACCAATCACAGTTTCCGCGCCTGCCCATCTCCACTCACTTTGGGGGTGGTAAGTTGACCGGCCAACTCATTACAGTTATAAAGTGTTATTTTTGCTGTGTTACATTAAGACAGCCGAACAAACAGAAATTAGATTATAATAATATCAGTTAAACAAATTTTCACAAAAATGTATTTTATTGCTTTTGTTAATTTAATTAGTTATAGGTATCTTTCTTAGTATATTCTCCTCACTTCTTCCAAATTTGGCAGCTTTGGTGATTTTCATATTTATATTTTCTGGATAGGCGATATTATTATTATTATATTGTACTGAGAAGTGTTAAATATTAGAAAATATAGGTATATTGCAAAAAATATTATTAACCTAATAAGTATCATCTTATTTTCAGTGAGGAAATTGTGAAGAGTAGTGATTATTTGTATCCTAAAAGGACATATTATATAATAACATAAATAAGAACAATACTTAGATGAATATTGAACTACCAAAAATTCCTTTCTTTTTTATTTTAAAATCGCAATTTACACATTGGAAAATGATCTTGCTTAAGCAAATCCTACAGAAAAGTTGCAAATGCAATGGTTAATTCATCAAATTAGGACTTTTATGATTATTTGTTTTATTCATTTATGAACATATGAATGGCCATTTTACACCTGTGAAGAGTAGGGTCAAAAAGTCTGTTTTCTTAAAAACTTAATATATGGCATCAATTTTCTAGAAAATAGTGAAATTTTGAATTATATTTGCCATGTCCGTTCAAATGCTAAAATGTTGTATGGAAATATTTTAGCATCTGTTTACTTCTTAGATATGTTTTTAGTATTTCTGCTCTGAACTGATTACTTAATTGACAATGACAGGTTTCATTGAATTAAATTGCTATTTCTTGTTCTTCATCAGTAAACACTGCTGTATGTTCCCACGTATTTAATATTGCCAAATATTTTATTCATTTAACATGTCAGTGTAATGGCTATCAGCATCAAAAATAGAATCAAAAAGTGAAGTTCAAACTCCAGCCTAGTCTGTCCCATCTACTTTTTTTACTGATGTCCTTAGGAAAGGCATGAAGCCATCTCTTCCTCCTAAAAATGACTTAAATAGAAGGATAGAACGAACTCTCTCTAGCCTTGGATGACAGCCAGTCTAGAGGGACAATTCTGAAATTAAAACCATGGAGAAAGCAACAACAAATTTTTAATATATTTTAATATTTTTTAAGGATTACACACTCTATAATTATATAATTTAGTTATTTGTGGTCATTTTGCTTAATTTATGATAGCAAAAACATGTCAAAGTACTGAAGGATTGTAATGACACATGTATTGGTGTTTTGCAGATAGTCATTTCATTCATTATTTTCTTTGGCTGGTCTGACAAGTCATAGCTGCTGCTGCTACTACTGCTACTCTATTTATATTATATACCTGGACTTAGTTGTAAACAAGTAGGCTCATGTTGAAATTTTGCTCAGAGAATGGACAATTTTTACTTCTTAAAAATTTTGTTTCATGTATACTTATTAATGTACTTAACTAGATGTAATTTTAACTGGGGTTAGCCTTACAACTATTCAACAAACTGTATAAATTTGAATGTGTTAATTATTTTTTTAAGCAGTTTTTAATTTTTATTTTTAAGCTAAACTAGGCCTGCCCCCAATACTCTCTCATCAGCAGAAATGTCACTTTATTGACTGACAAAAAAAAATTTACAAGAAAAGGATAGTGCAAAATTTTACAAAATATTTAAATTGTTTCTGTCTCATGCCTTCTTCTGTTGACGGAAAAATCAGACTCCTGCAAAAATGTTATCAGAAAAGGGGAAAGTCTGAAAAATATCTATAGTGTTTGTTTGGGGTACAACTCTGATTATAAATGTTATATAAGACCTGAGTTTGTTGGACCAATGAACATGGCCAGATTTTGTCTGTTTTGCTGAGTCTGTAATGACATTGTTCTTGGGTTGCTTTGTTATGTCAATTACAGGCATTGCAAATTGTTGAAGAGCTTCTTTTAACTGTCAATTGCTACTGTACCTGTAAGAGCATTTTGCTCAATGCTGAAGTAGTATGTGAAATGGTCCCTAGTGTGTTGAAGAAATTTCTAAAAATGTCTAGAGGGAGAATTCTGAAATTAAAACCATGGAGAAAGCAACAACAAATTTTTAATATATTTTAATATTTTTTAAGGATTACACACTCTATAATTATATAATTTAGTTATTTGTGGTCATTTTGCTTAATTTATGATAAGTATGTGAAATGGTCCCTAGTGTGTTGAATAAATTTCTTAATTGAGTTCCTTCAGATGAAAATGAATTTGCTTGAAGAGAGATACTTGGATATGTAAGTGTCCTTTTCAGCTTTCCTGGTCTTTGTGTAGTGTAAATTGTGCATTGTTAATTTTGGGTTTTGCACCAAATTATTTGTAGATTGTATATCTGGTGTGTCAAAGAAAAATTGTTCCAGCAAAGTCAATTGAGTGACATTGACTAATTCTGACATGGTAAGTCCTTTTTAACAATGGATCATAGAGCTAAGAGGATTAGGCGTCAATTCTCAATCTATTTCATTGAGTTAGGGTAGGCAGCTATCAATGCTTTTAGCTGTCTATGGAAATATTCTACTTGTCACATGGGAAATTGACAGTTGCTAAGCATTAGTGTTGATTGGAATTGCGCTTCTCTATCTGTTGTGATCTTACTTGGAACACTTAAAGTGGATAAAATTAAAATCTATAAGTTCTGTGTAATTACTTTGATTATGGTTTCACAGAGGATGACTGCCATTGGTCATTTTGCAAAACAGCTGATCATCATTTAAATGTCGGTTTATCCATATGATGGTAGTAGAGCTCTAACAAGGTTGACATGTATGTCTACAAAACAATAGTCTGCTTTGATAAATTTTTGATTTTTGTATGATTGTGCATTTTGTTTCTTTGATAAACAACTCTGCATCCAAGAACATCTGTTGATATTGAACCAGATAAAGTGATCACTGATTAATTTCAATGTGGTTTTTCTACCAGGGGCTACCATGTTATGACTGTCCAGAGATTTTTGTTTTTCTTTTTCATGAAAAAATGGTCTGTTTTGATGTGGAAGTATCTCACTGGCCATTTTGGTGAAGTTGCTGTTCATATCTGCAGAGAGGATTAGTCTTGTTTCTGTGCTTACATATTGATAATCTATTTAGAATCGCTTATTGAGATGAACCATTTTCAATTTGATTCTTAAAGCATCAGTGATTATTCAGTACTTCCAGAAGTTATTAGTGGAAAATTGGGCTATTATTTTCAAATTGAAAGTTTTCTTTTGCTTTATGGATGGATAGGGTTGGATTAGAATTTAAATTTTAAAATTTAGAGAGATCAAATGCAATGTTTTTCCTTTTCAAATTGTTACATTTTTTTGTAGGTGCCAAAAAACGAACTAAGGAAATAAAACGAGGATCAAAAAAGAAACGTAAAGTTGAAGGGGGTGAAAAAGACAGTGTAAGTATCAAGATTAGTTGTTTTTCTTATCTAATGGTTTTTGCATCATTTTTCTCTTATAATATTCATTTTTTAATTTTGTTTATACCTTTTGTGTAAATTATATTTTACTTCAACTCATATCTAATAATGTATTATGATGCAACTAATTTAACACCTTCAGCACCAAAGGCAGTTAATTAACATTTACAGTGTCAAATATTAATTACATAATATTTCCCCTTTTGTGAAATTCATGCTTTGTCTTCATTTTGTCTTTTGCAAACTGCTTTGTCAATTATCTGCTTTCCAAAGGCATATACCCCAATCTTTGGGGTATATGCCTTTTTTTAATTATTAGCTTACATATCTCATGTAGAATACAGATTACCATTGATAAAATCAGATGCAATAGATGTAAATAGTTGAATTTGTTACATTATTTCCTTTTTTATTATGACAAAATGTAATTCAGAATATTACATGAATAGTTTAAGGTTGAAAATCACATGTCAGCAATAAAAAAAAAAATGTTGTTGCTGAAAGTGAAATTATCTGTGTAAGATAATGCCTGTTATCAATCACTGAAACAATGTAAGTTGATTCAAATTAATGCCATGTGACTATTAGAAATGAGTTCAAATCTAATCAAAAATAATTTTTCTAAGATATTTACTAAGTTTTGTTTAGTTTGACTTAAGAGTGTAGCATAGTGTATGGCTGGGTGGAGACTCTGGATGAGATATTGCACAATGTTAGAAAATGTCTTTATATTAATTTTTGGAGAGTTAATTCAATTTCAGTATTGATATTTATTTTCCCTACATAAATTTAACAAACCAACAACATTTCATTTTCCTCAGTTAGTTACAATTTTGGTAACTGTCATTTCTTTATTTTCCCATCTATTTTCAGCTTTGGCATTTTCAGCAATTTTTTTTTTTTTTTTTTGAATCCTATAACTATATCAGTAACAATGTTTCATTGCTAAAATTGGGTGATTAATGAAATTGTGACATATATTAGAGCAAACCTAAAAACTGTATAATATTATAATTCTAATAAGTTTTTTATTTATTTTTATCCTCAGGATGAATCGAGCTCGGATTACAGTGAAACTGGTGATGGTACAAACTTTTCTTTGCTTTGCACATTATCAGCTTGAACTATTACTGATCTGTAATTGTAACATTTCTTTTTAATAGAATTTAGAATGTTTTATAGTGACAATAATTTCTATCCAGAATTCCAATAATGCATAGACAAGTTTCTCATATCCTTATTTTCTGTATTCAAACATTTTTTTCTTTTATAAGTGAACACTGTCAGTAGAACTTCATTTTTAGCCAATTCCTATCTTAGAACATACCAAACATTGAAATTGTTAAACTTCAGTTTTTCTGAAAATTCTGAAGCAAAATTGTATTAATGATCTTTATACAGAAACTTAATGGCACTTTGAAAATTTAATTAGAACTTGTTCTGGCTAAAATCCTCCAACAAAATTTTCAAATTGGTAAGAGTTAAAGTACATTCTTGCTACCTTCTGCAAACTCTGAGTCTGGATTGTTGTTTGTTGTTCTTTATAGGCAATCATGGCTCTCCACAGCTTTCTATCTCTTGTAGCTCTAGGCAACATTTTACTTTTTATTATCCCTTTGTCCCCATTCTGCCATCTATTCATACACACTCTTTTCATGCTGTTTCCCCTCTCTCTCTCTTCTTCTCCCAATATGTCCTGTTAATATTCATTTTTCCTAAGACCTCTTTCCTCATAATGTGCCCCCAGAAATTTCAACTATCTTTTTTTTCTCAGTTATAAGTGTCTTTCTAGTTCCCCAATTTCTTTTTTTTTAACTTTCTTGTTCATATGTTCAGTCCATGGTATTTTCAATGTTTGCCTGTACAACCACATTTGTCACTTTTCAATGTCTTCTTCATTTGTGAGGTAATTTTTCCTGCATTCATTGCTTTATAGAAGGATAGATATTACTTTCTTGCTAACAAAATTTTCCTGTCTTAATACTTTGTTAATTTTTGGAAGTCATCTTTTGATATTCAGTGTATCTTGTCACATTTTCATTTATCTGCTACTGCATTATCCAGATTGTTAAATTTCTATACTAATTTGATTCTGATTTTGAAGTGCATACCTTTGTTTGTCTTTCATGACAACTATACAGTCTTTCTTCTTATAGTTAATGTTCAGTCCTTTCTTTTCACTTTTTAGGAATTTTTGCAGTTCCCTTGTGAGTTTGCCATCAACACATTATCATCTGCACATCTTATATTATGATTATGGCTGCTGTTTGTTCACAGTAAATGTTACAGATTATCCATATATCTATCCTAGCAGGTCAGATTTCTTGTGTTATATCTTATCAAATGCTTTTGTGTAATTATGACTAACAGTCCACATGAAGTCCCAGTGGTTTTTCCTTAAGAATATTAGCTCTGAATTATTTCCAATCTTAGTAAAATTGTTCAACCACTCCCTAAAGGAGAAATTCTTCCCAAGGCTATGGAAGGTGTCAAGAATGCAGGTGAGTGCTCATCCCTGTCTCAATATTGGCTCATCACCAAAATGTGAGCCTATAATCAACAATAAAGTTGTTGAGCATCTCTACAATCTCTTAAGTGGCAAACAATATTGATTTTGATTTGCTTGGTCCACTGCTGATATTTTATTACTCACAGAATCAGCAATAAACACAAGTGAGAATGATCACTTTAAACATATTGAAGGCTTTTGACAAGAGGGTTACTACAGAAGCTCTCCAGCTATGGAATAACTGGAAGAGTTTTATCAATTATCAAGTCCTTCCAAAACTGGTAGGTCATTCATATGGTTGTTAATAGCCAGCCCATGAAATCGATGCAGGCATCCCCTAAGGTTTGCTTCATGGTTCAAACCCTCTTTCTACTTTATATTAATGATCTAAGAGTATACCCTGATCTATGCAGATGATACAATAGTATATGGTTGCACCTCCAAAAATCTAGATGACCATAGCCTGGCAGCTGATCTTTCCTCTGACCAAACTCTTAACAGCTCAAATTGGAACTGGCTGGTCACATTCAGTGCCTCAAAAGCTAAACTTGTAATGTTCTCTTATCACTGAGCAAGCCCTAAATTTTCACCTATGATGAATGGGTGTTCTTTCAAGGAGACCCCTTCTTCACCTTGAATGCTCACTCCAGACCAAATAGAATTCACATATGATTTACTGCTAAAGATGCTGGAAAAAGGGTCAGTTCCCTGTACTGTCCCATAAGTACCTGACTCCTCCTGCTTATGCTCTGCCTTTGAAAGATCCAGATCGGGCTGAAAATGGAGTAATGCTGCTATATTTGGGCTGGAGCTGCCCAGTCTTCACTTTTGAGTCTTGATAATTGTTTTCCACCTCACAACCCTTTCCCAATAGATGCAACATTGCAAGCCTCTTGCTACTCTGTTGCTATTTCCATGGGAAATGTTCAGACATGTTACATTCCTTAGTTCCTCCAATTCTAACTCTCCCAGCTAAGACATGCCATGCTGCGTATAATAGGATACTTTCTCGACTACTGAGGGTCTTAAACTTTTGAAGTCTAGGGTTAACCGTTATCTTTCTTACATATCCTTATAAACTGTGTCCTTACTGTTCATACAACTGCCACCTTCAGTAACTCTCTATCTTAAGTGGTCGTTGGACCTTCTATAGGGTGAAAATTTTAAAAATGCAATGAAACCTATGTATAGATCTTTTTGTATTGTTTGCTCTGATAGTGTTTTTGATCATGAAGATAACGTTTCTTGTTTCTGTATCTTGAACAAAACTATTGTTCTTGTTTTATTTCTTGCCTGATTCTGCTATGTGCTCTTTTCATTAGAATTCTAATTCTAAGCTTAGTTATGTGGCTCAAGTGGATGTGCATGCATCAGTTCAGAAAGTGGGATTGGAAAGCCAAGTTCAAATTCTGCCCAATGTTGTTGCAATCACTTTTGCACAAATACCCTTGAGAAAGACATGAACTGTTCTCTTCTCTTCTCTCAGCTAGGAGAGAAGAGAACAGTAGACTGTACTCTCTCACCTTGGGTGGCAGCTAGTCTGAGAAAGAAAACTGAATCCCAAAACCTTAGAGAAACTAACAGGAAACCACTTCACTATTTTCTTAAGAATGCATAGCAATTCATAGATAATAAAGAAATCTTTGGAGAGCCATGATTGCCCTGCATGCAAAAAAGACATGGCATTAACAAAACTGGCTTATTAATCTGATTGTTCGATGGAGCTCAAATTCATTTGCACCTGGTTTCTGTCATATCACAAGCAAGATAGATTGACTGAGCTTTCAGTATATCACCATTGTCATATGTTTTATTTATCATTGTTTTTTTTAAATTGATTCCCAAATCATCTAAGGCTGATAACATCTTGTCCTGCTGCTTTGTTTCTCCCCTTCTGGTCCATTGCTTATTTGACCTCATATTTAAATATTGCAGGTCCTTCTATGTTTTATGTATTGTGGGTTTCTCTTCTCAGCTGTCATAAAAATGTATTCATTCCATCCTTGAAGTGTCTCTCTTTCTAAGTGTTATTTTTTTAATACAATCTCCCTCTATGAGACTAGGGGTTTTCTTTAGAAACAAACATAAATTGGTAAGAATGTTAAAATTCATGTTAATTTTTTTTACTTTGGTTTAGAAAAAGAACAAAAAAAAGGTAGATTTTAGTAAACATTTAAGAAATTAAGGATAGCACCAATGATAAAAGTCTGAAACACTACATTTAAGTCTAAAGTGCTTTCTGCTGCATCACCCACATTTATTAAGTCTACAGTTTTTTGTTATTCTGGGTTAAAAAAAAATACTATACTATCATGAATTCCTTTATATCTTTGTGTCTAATATGTAAGCAGGAATGGTCGTAGATGTTCTCCAACATCCAGATTTTAGATAAGATTTCTATTCTAAAGTTTTTGTTCTTTAAAAAAAAACAAAAAAAAACTTTAACATTATACATAAGTAGTTCTATTCTGTTAGTAATGATTGTGTTAATTTGTAACCACCAACAGCCTCCTTTATTTTTCAATGCATTTCAATACTAAAATTATTAGCAATACATTTACATGATACATAATAATCTAATTTTGCCAATCATGCTTGACTTGATTCCAAACTATTTTCTGATTTTTTTTGGTATATAAATTGTAAAATTCTGTACTTAATGTTTCTCTCAAGAAATATTTAGTTTGTTTCTATAGAAAATGACTAAAGCAAAATTGGTGAGCAATTGTAAGGTCAGCGAACAATAACTAACATTTCAATGTTAGTTATATACTGATATTGGGTTCAAATACAATTGATCCTAAAATACAATTTTGATTTCTCCTTTTCTCTCTCTTAAGAAAATTTTGTTTTACTCTGTATAAATGTAATCATTAGAGTGAATGAAAGTTTTAGCATTTAATAAATCTTGTGATGTGTTACAAAACCAGATAGCAAAATATTTTTATCACTTGAAATCTTTCTCTTTACATTTTATTTTAGATGAAGATGATGATGACGATGATGAAGAGGAAGATGACAGCAGTGAAGAGGATTTCACAGAAGACAGTGATGACAGTGACACTGACAAAATTACTAGTAAGAAGGTGCTAAAAGCAAAGTCTGAAAATGGAAAGAACAATTCCAATTCTTTTAAGCAGAAACAAACCAAAGTTACAAAAGAACAGAAATTGTTGAAAAAATTAAAAAACAAAGAGAAAAAGGTAAGCAAAAATCAATAAGTGTTTTTGCTTAATTTTTAGTTTCAACTTGTGGTAATGAGGAAAATGTTGTACCACAGATACATGTGTATGTTGGTCATTGTTAAAACTTCCTGTTTGCAAGGTGAAACCAAATTTGAATGTTGTGTACAATATTAAATGCATTACAGTGCAAAGTAAAAATATACAGTTGATCATTTTTAAGGGTTGGAAATCAATAAAGATATTTCATTTTCAAGTCACATATTGCAATTTGATTCAGATAAAAAAATTTTTTAAAAATATATTGATAATATACATGATCCAATTTTGATAGCAAAATCATCTTTTGTGATTATCACTTCAAATAGCATTTTTTTTTCCAAACTAGACAACTTTCTATTCAATGTGTGCATGAATGTTTAAAATTGCTCAAGAAGTGCTCAATATCAAGGATAGAGCATTTGTAGATATAAACACTATGGACATAGTAATCAATACTGCATAGAGATTGGCAGTTTCACATCTTAAGGTATCATCAGACCAATAAATTGCACATTCATCTTTTTATAATGTAAAGATGTTTATAAAACTAAACTTCTCCAATTTTTATAACCTTTGCCTCCAAGTGATCACAATAAACAGCTGTTTTTTCTCTCATATATTCACATCACACAAATGAGGGTGTGCTGAAAAGTTGTTTTTTTTTCCATTTTCCTCAATGTGAGTAAATTTTTTTCGTGTTTTTTTTTTTTTTTGTCCCTTCTTGGTTGAACTGAGAATTTTTCAACATTCCCTCAAACATTGATTTAAAATATCAGTTGATTTAAAAATTAAATATGCAACATATTATTTATTGCAATTATAAAAGCAAAAAGAAAATTCCCTTGCTCATTGCTGTTGCATCCATTTCAGCAAAATGAAATTATTTCAAACTTATCAGTTCATAAATTTAGGTATTTGAAAAATAGGCAATTAGTATAAGATTTCTCATTTGTTACCATTTATATAAATCACTTCAATCAGTTGTTAACTGGGACAAGAAATAGCTTGTAAATTTTCTTTTAATCATCATAGAAACATTTTTTGCCTTCTATCAATACTTAAGGAGAGCATCTCATTGCAATTTCATGGTCTTAAGTTTTCCACTGACATGAAGTGGAGTGATTATATTGAATCAATTAAGGTCTACTGCAAGGAAAGTTGGTTCAATGTTGAAACATTGAACCAACTTTCCTTGCAGTAGACCTAGTAATTGATTCAATATAATTGATTGCCAGCCAATCTTTCTTGTCAGAATCCTTTTTACACATTTATAAATCTACCATTTGTCTATGCATTGAATATTGCTGCCATATCTGGTCTGAAGCTTTTTTTTTATTTATTTACAGTAAGTTACACAAGGGCCACTCGAGATAGATTGCATTTATATGGATAGGATGGGAAGATAACAATTGACTCTAGACTTGAAGAGGTTAAGATTGGGGAAGCATCCTCTTGGGAGTCTGTTCCAATGAGAAGTTGTTTGAGAGGAACTTATTTCTTGCTGGTGGAATACAGAGGGAATGTATCATATTTGCTACTATGTAAGTGGTATGGAGGGTCCTAGATGTGAAGGTCAGACCTTGTGGAACCAGGTGATGCCGTTCGTCTGAGCACTTTCCATGGTAGTAGTGATAGAGCAGTGAGAGACTCTCCACATTCTGCCTGTGAGAGAGAGAGAGGTTGGAGTGTGGAAAATAACTTTAACAAGGGCTCTGAGTTGCTTTTGAATTCAATCAAGACTGGAAAGTGAGGTCTGGTCAGCTCTTGCAGAAATATGGCAACACTACTCTAATTTTGGCCTGATCTGGCTTTTATAAAGGTAGGGGATAGCATAAGGAGTTAGATACTACTGGAGTGGTACAGGTAGCTGCATTGTACCTACATCTTTATTGATGGATCGTATATAGTAATTTCACTTGAGATCAGGTGTGAGTTTGTGGCCCAGTATCCTATCAAGGTACTAGGGGACATCCGTTCATTGTGACTGGTGGTTTTTTGGGGTCTGATCGGTGGTGTCGCAATGTAACCAGTTTGCTTTTAGAGATGCATTCTATGTAACCAGTCAGTTTTTTCACCACTGGGAAGTTAGTATTAGATGTCTCGAGATTCTTGACAAAATTCAAAGCAGGGTCTGTAATGTTAATTGTACTGACCTAGCATCTTGAGTTCAATCACTTTCTCTCCTCCGTGACATGACTTTCTGTCTGTCTTTTCTATAAATATTTTTATGGCAGTTGTTCTAATGAGCTCTCCTACTTGATACCTGAACAACATGAAATTAACCATACTAATAGATTGGCAACATCATTTTACTGTTGAAGTAGCTAGATGTAACCAGAAGTTCTATTCTAATAAATTTTCTTGCACTTCTCACCTGTGGAACTCTCTTCTGGTTTCTTGCTTCCCTGTCACTTATGATCTTAAAAAAATTAAATGCCATGTCAATTGCCATCTTCTCATTCTTTTTAATTCCTTTGTGTCTTGGTGGCATTATCACCTTGCTTGATTAAAAATAAAAAAAAAAAAACAAACAAAATCTGAACCATATAAAAGACTACAATTTTCTTGAGAGTTCCATTACAGCTTTGTTCAATGCATTCCATTCATGGTGGCTTGTATTATCTGCCAAATTTGAACAGCCTAAAAACATTTTTTGTTCCATCACTTTATGGTCATTTATTAGTACTTTTTTTATTATTTGTAAGCCACTCATCAATTATCAGTAATTGTTAACTTTAACTCTGCCTAAGACAGAAGAGGTGGAAGTTGTTTTTCTTGTATCTGCCTCTTAATTATTTTTTTTATTGGACTGAGATAAAGAAGTATTACTTGATTCCTTCATCATATGACTTAGAAAATGGATACCTCATTGTGGAGTGGTGAGCTACTCCATCATACCATTGTTATTTTGTAATGTGTTTGATCCTCACTTGGTGTTTCATACTTGTGACTTTTTAAAAATATTTGTATTAATATTCAACTAAATGAAAGTGCAGCATGTATTGAAATAACTGTGATTGTGTGGGAACCTGAGAAAATGAGTGGCTGACGGAATAAAAAGGAAATATAAATACAATGGGGTTATTGAAAAGATCTCAACCTAACTTAGATGACTGACCTAGACTTATAATTAAACACACTTGTAATATCTTTCAAGTTCCTTTTAACCCTTCAAAAATAAACATTTAGTTGTTGAAATATTTTAGGAAAATGGGTTGGGCTGAGAACTTTTCAGTGCCCCCTCAAATAATTTAAACAAGGCTTCTTCCTTATAATAGTGAAATTTATGAAGAAAAATTTGAAGTATTTGGTAATGTGACATCACCCTGGTCTCTCTCCACGCAGTTGCCGTACTATCCTGAGACAACCAATGTGACTTGGTATTGGTCACGACACTAAATGTGACGTTCTAACCCTTTGCCGATTCGGATGGGAATCTGGTTAGATTCGGTATCAGCTTTGTTGTTCCCAGCTTGCCTCCAACGTCTGGTTACTGAAGTAACTACTTTGATTTCTAGTCTAACCTATCCACGTTGTGATTTGATCTTAGGTAGACGAAATCAATCAGTCACCGGGCCGCAATGCAAGCCAAGTCTGAGCAAAGGTAACACCACACAAGTATATGTAAAAGAAAATAAAGTAACAACTCAAAGTTCAAATGTGTTAAAAAAAAGAATAACAAATATTTTTATATCTGGTTGCTGAATACAGGACTGCATCTTTCTCCCAAACCGCTAATATGGATTCGTGATACTTTGTGTTTGTTAGGCGAGTCTTAACATCTTAAGTTGTTTTTTTAAGAAACTGTTTTTTTCTGTATCTTCAGGTGATATTCGTAAAACTTGTTTTGGTGGTGTGAGTCTAAGTCATTCTTCAAAAATAAATTGTTTTTGGTTAGAAGTTGAAGTCGGGATGCGTGGGTCTTCAGTCAGCTTCCTGCGAGGTTGGTCTCAGAGCTCACAGCTCAACTCTGCGTCTGCGTCTCTCCAACTACTTTCTCTTTAACTACCTTCTACTCGCTGCAACTGTTTATATGGACGTCGACCAAAACCGGGTGTGGGCTTGTCGTGGTTTGGGGTTCCTCGATAATTCTAAATCCACAATAAGGATTTTCTTTGTTTTTGGACAGGAAAATTTATTACTTTTCATTTTTGGAAGTCCATTACTTTCTGCTTTAAGGGAATTGTCCTCCCAAATTCTTCCTTTCTCTCACACCAATCCCATCAGATATTTTATCTCACACCAATCCCATCAGAGGGTGTCAACAGGTTTCCTTCTCTCTCTCATAGTGGTATCTCACACCAATCCCCTCAGAGGCGTCAACAGGCCTTCCCTCCTTTCTCATAGTTTGCCTTCAGCCTTCCGCTCACGCCACCATTCAGCCAATGAACGCCCAGCAGCATGGGTGTGGCTAGACTGGCCTCAGTTTAAAAATTTCGCTCAAAGGAAAAAAAAAATTATCTTTTTTTTTTTTTTTTTTTTTTCTTCTTTTTCTTTTTTTCACCAGACCCCTATGACTCTTACTGTGGTCCTTAATCTCTATCTTAACCGAATTTCACCTGGAATTCAACGACGAGATTTTTGTCAAATAATCATTGGGGTTGGTCAAGTGAATCTTGGTCAAGTGAATCTCTTTGTCTCCTTAATGCCTACGTGCTCTCGTCACCAAAATCTGTCCAGGCAACAAATTCTTATCATGGCCAGCTCTGACATAAAACAGGTGTTTTTCCCAAAACCAAATGATATCTCCGAAGGATAGTTAATGGTTTATTCTTTTCCTTTCTCTTTTCCCTTCCTTTCTTTTTTTCTTTGGCGGTGGTCTTCAGCTGACGTCTTTCTCGGTCAGTGTGAGACCTGATTACCATTATCTCCCAGCTTCTGTTTCATAGGGGCCACTTGACCAATTTGAAATTTTCATTATTGCCATGGGCAGATGGCTATCTTTTATTCACCGCCTTGTAGCATAAATTAATTCGACAGATCCGAGATCTTATGAATTTCCTATCTTCCGCGAAAGAAAAAAATACTTTTTCTTTTCGCAAAGGAAAATAAAATCTTTACCACTTTTCTTTGTTAAAAAAAAATAACATCGCTCAGTATGTCTTTTCCTGATAGCTTCTTATCGCCTTAATTATTTCAGCTTCTCGCTTTAATTATTTCTCGCTTTTAATTTTCACGCGACCGCTAAATAGTGTCACAGTAACAAAGAGTTCATTCAGTTTAAGTAAGATGACTTTATTTTTTGTATTGATATTGTTGTCCAGCATATTCACCGTTTTGTTCCTGCCATCTTTCAACCAACTTCATAAATTCATTGTCAGAATATTTTATTGTTCACAGCAAAGAATTACTCTCACCACTTTTGCAGTCTCCTAGGAGTGATTTTTTTTTTTTTATATATACAGACAATTCTGTAAAGTCTGGAATAAATGGTAATTTATGCACTATTTAGTGACAACAGCAAATGAATGAAAAATTTGCAGCCAACTCGTAAGAATTTTTGCCTGGTCACCAAAGAAATGTGTGGTCTATCATTATTATACTACCTAGAGTTGGTTTAATTGGGAACAGCACAAGTTTGAATGAGTTGTTTGCTTCTCTATGAGGAGCTTATAGCAAATTCTCTTCCGATCATTTCATATACACAGCATCACTTGTTTAAAAATGAAGGATTTGGTATGATTTGTAGTGTTTCTTTTTACTTGATCCATGATCCAAGTATCCTTTACTTTTAGTTGCATATGGGCTAGTAGAATTTTTTTTTTTTTTTTGCATGTGTATGTGGAAGCCACACATCAAATCACCTAACATAACCAAGCTGGTGTAAATAATCTGGATATTTTAATGCTGTTGGCCCTCTCTACAACAACATTCACTTATAACTAGTCTCTCTGGACAGTGAAATAACATTCATTGATAAATCTCCATTGTGCTAAGCACTTTTAACATATTCAGTCTTTCACATTATCTTCTCCTTAGACTACAGTTATTCATTTTTCCTTTTATTTGTATTTCAGTTGCATTTTTACCTTAAAATAAAACAAAATTGTAATTTTCCTGAAAATGTTACTTTTCTTCTATCATAACTGTTGGAAACAAACACTGATGGCTTTCAGAATGGAGTACAAAGGAAGTTTTCTGAATTAAGTTAAGACTAAATATTCTTACAAAACACTTTAGCTTAGCATGGTACAAGGACACAAATATAGGGCACATGGGATAAAGTTTATTTTTCATTTCTATATTACACAAAAAAAAAAAATGTCACCATTGATCATTTCACCCACCGCAATATCACGTATAAGCACTGGTTCCTCTATGATCACTGAATTTAAGCAACACCAAGCCTAGTCAGTACCTAGATGGGTGACCACTTGGGAGTACCAGGTGTTTTCTAAGCTTGGATAGTGGGGGTGTAATTGGTAACAGTTCAAAACTGGAAATCAAGGAGCTGAGTTACATTTTCATTTGTGTTCATTATATTAACTTACGTGCAAATTCCCTTGGGAAAGGTATGAATGCACCTGTTTTCCCTCCAGCTATGGGTCATTGTTAAAAATTCAGGATAATAAAATATTATATTGTCTATAATTAGCATTAATTAATATTTGTATGTTCTTTTCCTCCATTAACTACTAAAAACCAAAATTCCAATAGTTTGTCATTTATTGATTTTCTGTTAAAAATGTAAGTAAATTTGTATTGTGCATCAAAGGGAAGGAACAAGCATAAAAAAATTATCGTAGTGCTCTCCCTTGTTTTTACTGTTGTCTCAATTGGTTGGGGATTAAATATTAGTTTTTTTTTTTTTTTCCAACCCTATTTCTCTTTTGCATTTTGAATTAATGATGCAATTTTATTTTTTTATGTATAAGTACAAATTCTACTTAGACTCTAGAAGTTTTCGTTAAAAAATAAATGTTCATAATTGGCATAATGCAATTCATGTCATAATAAAGTTCATGTCTACAAATTAGTATTAAACTTCATTACATCTCCAACAGAAATACAAATATTTGGTTACCTAGTGAGGATAACCCTCAGCAATCGTTAGTTTGAATAATTTGTTAGTCATTACTGTGTCCAGAGTTAAATAGGTAATTATATCTCTGATGTGCATATGTAGATAAAACATTTAACAATATTTAAAAGTTCACTAATATAGTTTTAATATTGGTGAATGTTTTCAGCATTAAATTGTGGCTGGTATATTATTTTTGTATATTTTGTTTTTGCTTAAATTGTTGAAATAGGTGAGGGTTTTTTTTTATTGCTGTTGCTTAGGTTGAAAATTGATTTTAGGATCAACGCTAAAGTTTATTTGATGTTCTGATACAAAATTATTAAACTTGTCAGATCTTTTTTAGCAAGAACAATATTTGCAAAGAAAATTGCAATGTTGTTTCATTTTTTTTTGTTTTGCTACTTATCAGTTTCTTTCAGTCTACAGAGTGGAAGATTCATGTGCTGATTTAAAAAATATTCATAAGTTTTCTTCATTAAATATAAAAATTTAATGAAACATGACATTAATTTTGCTATTACTAACATGAAGCAAATGTTGTTTAATTATTAAATAAAAATGGGCTCTGTATTCTTTGTCCTTTTTGTATTTGGAAAATTACACAAAATATTACTAAAAAAAAAAAGACACAAAATTCTAATTTGAATGTTTTTTTTTGTTTTTTTTTTTTTCAGTATACATTTTGTGTTTAGATTAACATTGTGTCTTTCAGATTTAATCAAATTAGATTTTGATGAGTGAAACAGAAAATTTAAAATATTTATTTTTAGACAATACTACAAATTTCATTTTGATTTTAATCAAAAGAATGGTAACTGATTAAGCTTTAATGCAATTATGATTGTGGATATTTTCTAAGTTTCAATTTGTCTTGTACAGGACTGCTGAATTGAGACAGTTATTGATGATCATGTAAAACACCAATGAATGGTTTGAGACTGCTAACTATTATAGTTTTTTATTCACTTGTTAAAGAGGAACACTCATGAAGACAATGTTTCTTGGAGATTGTTTTTAAAATAAATGTATTTTTATTAGTAAAAAGGTTTAAACTTTGAAACATTTTATTCAGAAATGATAAAAATAGGAAATATTTTAGTCCGTGATGTACTATGATTATTTACTTTACTCATTTGCTTGTGATTCATATTAAACTCTTTTTATCTCTTTTTAAATAAAGATAAAAATCTGTTTCTATTGTAAAAATTTCTAAATATTAAAATTTTAGCATATATTACGCTTAGTGCTATTAGTTTCAAGAAAATAATAATGTTGATAATGCCAGTTTTTATTTTGGGAACAGACATAATATAATTCAAAAAGTAGATCATTTAACAATTTGTGATCTGCTAGAAAACTTATAATTTCAGAGATGTACTGTGAAGATAGAAATTCTTCAATGGACAGCAAAAGGTCTACATTCTAACAACCAACACATGAGTGCAAGAAGGTCATTCAATGAAACTAGTTACCAAAATAAGTCCCTATCATTCATTTTATATTTAAAAAGAAAAAAGTGGAAATTTATTATTTAATCACTGAGCTTAAAAGGAGTTACCTCTAAATAGTCAATATTTGATTTCTTATTAAATTTTAGCCTGAGCCTGTTAATATTATCAAATTAATACTCATCAACTAAAAACAATTGAAATGGCATTGATTCTATTTTCTGATTTTCTTGTATGTTTCCTTGTTCGGTTTGTCAATAGTGGTTTTCATTCTTGTTTTAACAATCTGCTGAATAAAAATGAAAATATATTAAAATCATTCATGGTCCTTGTTAATCAAAAGTGAATGATGACCATGTGTGTACTTTTTTTTTTTCTTTTTGTGTGGAGTTGGCTATTTGAAAATTGTTCAACAAACAAGGTCCCAATTCTATAAATGTTTATACATTTACAAATATACATAACTGAAAAAGGTACAAGCAAATTATATTTAACTGCTATATAAAATAAATCAATAGTCATTTATTTATTAATAAATTTCTGAGACTCAGACAAATATAAAATTATAATCGTAATGCTGTCAAATTTTGTAATTGATTTACAAGATATGAGGGCTAATTTTTAATATTTTAATGTTCAGATTTAATGATGGGGATTTTTCTCCAGAGAGTGAGGAAAATGTTTTTTTATTCTATTTGGTTTTTGAAACAGGAGAATATTATTTAGCTCTTCTCTTAAAGGAAGATTTGGTTGATTTTATTTAGCCGCATATCAACATTTATAGGTTATTTAATACTGAAATCTAAATATTTTGTATGCCTTCAACTACAGATAAAATGTATTGTTGGTAATTCTATTATAAATAGGTATTGTTGGAGGTTGTGTGTGTGTGTGTGTGTATATATATATATATATATATATATATATATATATATATATATATATATATATATATATATTATTAAATTTTTTTTTTTACATAAAAAAATGTATTACTAGTGCCTGTCTATATTTCTGAGATGAGTTATTATGTACACTATTTACATTATAAATACTAGAAATACACTACTTACATTATTCGGACTATTGTCCTCATCTTTATTGCCATATTTATCACGTTTTGACCGTTGTATGCTCTGGCCTTCAGGTGGTTGGAATGGGTCCTGTCACTGGATCTAACCAACGCCTGACAGAACTCAAAGAGTTGAGTTCAATACCTGGAGAGGTAAAATAACAGGAGATCACTGATAACTGACATCCATTAGATATGGAACTAGAACGATCTACCTCAGTGAGCAAAATAAAGGGTTCTGTTCGACATTCCAACCACTTGAAAAAGGCCAGAGCGTACAACGGACGAAACGTGATAAATATGGCAACAAAGATGAGGACAATAGTCCGAATAATGTAAGTAGTGTATTTCTAGTATTTTTATACTTTTATAGTGTTTTGCTTTTTGTGTGTGTGTATGTGTGTGTGTGGGGGGTCACTATTTGTCCATAGCTGGGACCCTAACAGGTGCAATCATCCCAAGTCAGGGTGAACTGGGGAACAACAGCAATGTTTATTTGCTGGTGTATATTTTTTAGTTTGGCAGGTAAGTAAATGTGGGATGGGATTCATTGGGACATTGTCTTGCACTAATTTATTATTTTTTTTTAACTTAGACCCTAACGTCACCACTGGTGCCACTGGAGGACAGACTATTACTGTCTTTTTGAAGCATCTCTCTCTCCCTCCCTCTCTACATGTACTTGAAAATTGAAATATTTCAACAAAGTTATTAAAAAAAGATTTATTACAACACTAAATATTTGTCATATAATACTAATACATTTCTCTTGTTTTTTATGTTGTTAGTTAATTACAAGCAGAATTGAAATTGTCAGTGTAATTTACTATTTGATAATTAGAACTTATTCAACTTTGTAAGACTTGTAGTAAATTTATCCCTTACAAGAGAGAGAAAAATAAAAAACACTTCAGCTTACGGGGGGGTTCAATTTTAACTTTGAGATAACACATGCCAATATTGCAATTTCATGAAAGTAATTTTTATTATATATATATATATATATATATATATATATATATATATATATATATATATGTATGTGTTATTATACAAGAGAAATTAAATTGTCTTAACCAAATTAAAATTTAAATTAAATTAGAAATGAAAATTTATATAAAAGTATTTATCCCAGTCACCTTGATAACCTGCATGATAACTTAGAATGAAAAATTTTTTTTTCTTTTAACATTTAAATCAACCATCATGTTTTCTTTCACACACAGCAGGATGTGTTGTTACTTTAATTTAATGAGTATACACTTTTTTTTTTTTCTCTCTCTCTCTCTCTTTCCATTGCTACTCATTAATATGCTGAGAAAACTGCAGGCCTTAAGATACGGCTATAAAACACAAATATCTGTTTGTCGATTTCCTTCAATCCTCCACTCCTCCTTGAATTGCAGGAATCCCTAGAGGTTGATTGCATAACAAGATACAATCAAGGAACTTATCAGTTTGCTTTAACTGATGTGTGATAAAGGGGCTTTAATAAATTGTGCGTAGCTCCTTTGGTATGTGGTGTTAAGGCATGATGATGATGGAAATAGGTGGAAAATTCTGGTGGTTGTCTGTAGGTGTTTTTGTGATGTTTGATAGCCCACTTGGGGGAACAGGGATTTCAATTAAGAAACTTGGGATAAAATTTGAATTTATATATGCATAAAGGCTATTTTTAATTATTTCAACATGGATTCTTTTACTTAAAACATTGTTAAAAAGATATTTGACTAACTTATCTCTCTGACTGTTAAGGTAAATGCTATAAATGTGAAACATTCAATATTTGAGATATACTCTTTGAACATTTAAGGTTTTTTTAAATTAATGTTTAAGTAAAAGAAAAGATTTTCAACTGCCTTTCTCTTTTAAAAGATGTGACTTTTTTTATGTGTTAAGCACATCATATTCTTTTAGAAAAATTTCTGATGTTTTGTCTAAGAAGTAATGAATACATACTTGGACTATGTTGCTGTAGTGCTTATCCCATTTACTGTGCTTACAAATTGAACTAAACAAGTACAATTTTGACAGCAATAAGTCTGTTGTACTTTATTTAAAAAATGTATCAAATATAAAAAAGAAAAAAAACAAGTTTGGTGGGGATACATTTACTAATCTATGTAAAGATTAATAAATCTGAATATTTGATATTAAAATGTTTCTACAAAATATGATTAGCATTTTCTCTTCTAAGCATTTGTTTAATAATAGAATTTGATACCTAATAACCAATTCTAGCTGCATTTTAGAAAATGAGGTATGGAATTGTTGAACAGTCTGTTTGGGGCAGTTTGTTTTTATTCTGTCCTTAGTAAAGGCATCAATTCAATTTTCCCATAGTTATTGGTTAATAAGATAGTTGGAGCCATTTATCTTTGCCTAAGAATGTCCATCTTGGGTGTTAAGCTAGCAATTTTGCCTTGTAAAAATTTGTTACTGAAGCTGCAGCAGCATTGCTTGGTATAATTGTAGCTGTGTGCTTGCAAGGGAGTATGCAAGAATAAACACACATGCAAATAAAAGTAAAAGTGGACATTGAAGTCAACTCCCAGAGGCGACAGTCTGTTTCATGCTCTGGGTGTTGACTTCAATGTCCATTTTTATATTTACATACACTATCCCTGATATTGAGCACTTTAACCCATAAGTAATTAGTTATTAGCTGAATTTTTATCAGGAACTTTCACTGTATAATGGAATAGTGAAAAGTTCTTGGACCATGTCACTTTAAATATTTAGCATTTGAATGACCACATAATTTAAAAAAAATACCTTTTTGTTCAAGTGGAGAATTTTTTAGCACCTTTTGAGTATAATGTTTAATTGAGGATTCATATTTATCAAAGGAAGTAGAATGTGGTAAATGTGCAAAATAAATTCTGGTGTAAATGTTAAGCAGAGTCTAAAAATATTAAAGATCTATAGAATTTTTATTGATTACTTATTGGATTTGACAGCACTTTCTTCCCCAAAATTGCTAAAAACAAAACAAAAATTAATTAAGCATTTTATATGCAGAAATGAACCCTTCTGTAGGTTAACTACACTCAATACAATTGGTTATAATTTTATCTCAGCTTGATATTTATTTATTCAAATAACATTATTATTAATACTGTAAAAGCAATTATTCTAACAAAATACTGGCGATGTTTGTCAATACCAACTGATCCATCCTACATACATTTGCCTCAAACACACTCCTAGCATTAACCAGCTGGAAACTACAAAAGATGTGAGTGAAATGAAAACACTCCAGAGAAAATATGTCCATTATGTTTGTGAGTTTTTTTTTTTTTACACTTTATCATAAGCTGTACTACTAGCTTGCTTTTTATATACACTAATGTATATAAATTATTATAGCTAAAGTGTTTTTGTAATATTTTTTTAATATACTGATAGCTTGTTTTAAACTTTAAATGGTTAAATTCACTAAAGTCTTTTTGTTCTGCATGTGACCTGGTGGGGGATGCATATATACCTGTGCTTATTTTAGCAAATGTGGTCATCTGTTTTGACCTCACCAATCTCTTTCATATATAATATATATATATATATATATATAGCGCCACATACAAGGGGTGCTAAAAAATTTCTTGGCCCACTGAAGAAGGGGATTACCTAGATTCATGAACCCTATTACATAATATAATTCAGTTGGCATGTGGCACACTGTTTCTAAACTTTCTTTAACTCTACAAGAAAGAAAAATATTCTGATGTTTGGTGATTGAAATACTGCTCTGTTACATCTCCCCCATCTCTTTCAGACATTTTTTAAAGTATAGAAACAAGAAATAGATGGAGCAAGGTCTGGTGATTAGTGTGGGTGGTCTTAGCACTGAAACCACAAATTCTTTAGCACGGCACTTGTCTTGTCATCCTTGAGAGCAGAGGTGCATTATCCTGCAAAAAATAAAGCATCTTTCCACCGTTTCCCTCACTGTTGCTTTTTTTTTTTTTTTTTTTTTTTTTTTTTTTTTTTTTATGTGTCAATTAAAGTTGGACATTGAAAATTGGATTAGTATTCTGCATTAATTGTTTGGCCTTTCTGAAGATCATCAGCCAAATATTTTCATTATACCAAGAAACTCTGGCCATGATTTTTCTTGCTGACTTTTGAGTTCAAATTTCTTTGGCTGTAAAGAAGCAGAATGCTGTCATTGAACGATTGTTTGGTGTCTGGATCATAACATCTAATTTGGTGTCTGGATCATAACATCTAATTTGGTGTCTGGATCATAACATCTAATCATGTTTCATCAACAGTGACAAGTTGTTTCAAAAAATTATCGCTCAATTGTTGAAAATGCTGCAAAATGAATTTGGAGGTGTTCATTTGATATTTTTTCTGATTGGCATTCAAACATTTTTTCGCATCCACTTAGTTAATAGCTTCTGCTTATATTTTTAGTGTCTCCATATTTTTTTTTCCTGAAATTCTTTCATAACCAAAATTATATTATTACCATGTAAACAATTTCAAAAATTGAAACCATTAAAAAATCTCTCAGACTGTGCTGCGTCTAAGAAGTTGGTACATTGCTTCTCCACAGTTGAATATGATAGACATTTGTCACCCAATGTTTGCATCATAGATTTCTTTTGAATATTTTTTTATGCAAAAACAAACTTCATAACAGCTTGGTATACAACACTTGAAAATTCCACATTTACTATTGATATGGTTCAGTCAATGCTTTGAAATAAAAAAAAAAAAAAAAAAAAAAAAAAGTAAGCATAAGAATTCTGCAAATTGGTACTTTACCTTTAAAAGAACATTCTTTCCAATTAATATGCCAAAATAATGCTCAAATTTTGGGAAGTGGGTTGGGCCGAGAACTTTTCATTAGTTCCTTGATGTAGGTTTCAAGGAGGCTTCTCTTCATTTATGGATAACACATGACAAAACAACAAATACCATTTACTTTTTAAGCTTTTCTTTCCAGTTTCTTTTCAATAATTATGACATTGAAATTGTTTATTCTAAAACTGATAACATAGAAAATGAAATTAAATTTCTGATGAGATTTGAATTTGTATCCTGTATTGTTGCTTGGACATTATCCCAGTCACCATTATCTCCTTTGGGACAACTTGTTTTTCAAAAAGTAACTATTGTCTCCTCTTTACTGTGACTAACCTATATATATATATATATATATATATATATTTTTTTTTTTTTTTCTGTCCATAATGCCAGTTTTTTATTATTATTTTTTTTTTTATGGTATGGTAATCAGCAATAGGTAAGATCCCCTTACCTATTTCAGTGAAGAATATTAAAAAGAAAACATGTTGGACAGTATCTTGAAGATTACTGAAACTTCATGTTCCCTGGTTTCGTTTTGTGCATTTATTACAAAATTATGGCATTGCAATATTACTAATATGAATAAAGAGATTAGTCAGTGAGAAGTATGCTTGTGTGTATAAAACTAATATAGCATGTAAAATAAAATAAGATAGCATTATAGGAAAAGGGAATGTTAAAACAAAAAATAACATTTGTGTTGGTTTCATGGAATATTGTTGCTTGAAGGTAGAGAAGGTTGTAAGGATTTTCTGATGGTCTGCACTTCTCTTCAACTGAAATATTATCAAATAATAGGTTACATATAAATATTTGTGTACCTCTGTATACATGGTTGTATGCATATTTGTGTATATGTTTTAAGTGTTTGATATAATGTATTTCAGGTGTTGATTTACATAAATATAATATTGATTTTCAGTATAGATTTAATGTATTATTGATCAATTGCGTCTTAATTTCTTTAAACTCTGCCGGGACAAAATTTAATTTGCTAATAAAGATATTTTAAATTCAGATATAATTCTGTTATGCTGATATCTAAAAATTACTTTTCTTTCTTTTTCTCTTCCTTTCCAAAGATCTGATACATAAGAATAAAGAGGGGGGGGAAACAAAAAAAACCCTGAAATGAAAGAAAAAAACAAATTTTATTTTTTAAATCTTTCTTGTGATAAAGATCCCCAGACTGGCATGTCTACCTTTCAGCTATGAATGCATCGAGCCAAGTCGGCCATTGCTTGGTGGATTAATCTGTTTTGTAATAGACCTCTAGGGTCTTTTCTTGTGCAGTGGGAAAAATCGACGAAAACAGATATTTGTGTTTTATAGCCATATCTTGGGGCTTTCAGTTTTGTGAGCATGTTAATAGTGTTGGAAAAGCATATATATTCATCTAATTATTGTTAATAACACATCCAGCCATGCTCGAGTGTGTTTTCTTCCTTCCCTTTTTCTTTTTTCCTTTTGTAAAGAAGAGATTGATGATTTTTAAAGATGGAAATAAGAAAGACAGAAAGAGATTCCTTATTATCTCGTAGGTTATCAAGGTGAATGAAATAAATAATTTCATATATCACTAATTTTTCCAGATTTTAATTGAATTTAAATTTAATTTAGTTAAGTCTAGTTCTGAAACATTAATTTTTTTCTTGTAAAAATAATATGAAATTTTTTTTTTTTTTTTTTTTAAATCAATACTAAAGGAAATTGAAATGAAAATTTACTTGATTTGTAATTTTTTGTTCTGTATCACAGATTTCCTTAAGATTAAAAATTAACTAATTTGATTAATCCAATATTAAAAAAAAAAAAAGTTTTTTTTTTTTTATTTTTCCCCTTTCCTGAAGATGATACTGTTTCATAGAAAAGTTGTTTGACATATCTTTCCATATTAAGTAAAAAAAACAATTTTTTTTTTTTTTTTATCTTTAACCAGAATACTGCCACTTCCATGCCATCTGCTGAGGATGAAGATTGTATAGACAAGTCTTTGCTGGATGCTTCGTTGACATCAGAGAAGAAGAAGAAAAAGAAGAAAAAGAAAGCAGTTAAAATTTCTGGAGCATCAAACAGTTCTACACCAAATAACAAACAGGTCTGTAAATTATTTACAACAAATTTATCCTTAAAAGCTGTTTTAAGACAGCAGAATAACATTTACTTAAACTTTATTAATGCCAATAATTTATTAGTTGACATCATGATAAAATAAACCATAATGGAGAACTTGTTGCTAAACTAGAGGATTTAATCCAGCCTGTTAATTGTGATGCTATTGCAATTATGCCTGTCTGTGTACAAGCATTATGGAAGCAATTAAGTGACCAAGGAACTTTTTTTTTTTTTTTTTTTTTTAGCAGATTTAGAACATTGTCAGATTAAAATTTATTTTCATAAATAATCATTGAGTTTTAAACTATTTGATTAGTATCTCGTTTTTTAAGCAAGAATTTTGACTTGAAATATTTTCTCATCAAATTTTACAACTTATTTAAAATTGGCCTATATTTTCAATTTGCTTTTGATATTAAACCTAAAAAGATTAAATCTTGAGTAACAACTTTGAAAAGTCCTTTACTCTAGACTCATGTATCAAATGAATTGGTCTCTGATCTTTCACTTGAATAGAAGTTAAAAAGAACACTTGGCTGGCAAAGAAAAAATTTTATTGCACTCTTAAATTACATTTTTAAAAGATTTCTGTTATTACATTTCTGTATTTAAAAAAAAATTAATTGCTTTTTGAAAATAAATTTGATGGAATTACAAAAATAAATAAATAAATTATATTTAGATCTTTGCAAATTTGCACCACTTTTAATTTGGAACAAAACAACCCAAAATTTCTCATTTTGTTAAAATTTTTGTTTGCTGGATTTGATACAGTTGTATAAATTATGTACGTGTAAATTTTTCTTGATATTTTACTTGATGTTTAGAAAGTTCGAGAAATTTTTGCTCAATTGATGAGCTATAAAAAACAAAAAAAAAAAATGTAGAGACATATTTTTGGTGAGTGATCTTTAAAATATGCACAAAATAAAAATGTTTAAAAAATTTGCAGCAGTTCAACAATTAAAATTATGCACATGAAAGATATGTGTAGACATTTTGTGCCACATTTAGCATTGGCAATCTTTCTTAAATGTGGGAAGAGAATGAAATCAACAAAAAGATTTGAGTTCCCCATTATCTTTTGCCCCCCCCTCCCCCAATGGTATCATGAAAAAAGATATTGCTGGCATTCCACAATGGTTGGTGGACATTAGAATGCATGAGTGAGCATTTGTTTCTGATTCTTAGTCTTATTTTTCTTAGTATTATTCTTATTATTAGTCTTATTATTTTACTAATTATGCTTATCTTTAATCTTTTAAGTCTTTTTTTTTTTTAAATTCATTCTATTTCTAACAAACAAAAAAATCTATTATTCAATCAATACAAGGGCCCAATAGCCACTCAAGGTAGAGGTTTACTAAATGAGGTTTATGTAAGCGCAGACAAGGAGGAAGCAAGAGGTTCACATTATGGGGATATGTAAGATAGATAATGGTTGACCCTCAGCTTGAAGAAATTAATATTGTAATGATTGGGAAGCATCCTTTCGGGAGTGTTCCACAATGAAAAAGGTCTGAGTGGAATTTCCTCCTCACTAATGGAATATGAAACCAAACGTGTTTATGTTGTTTGGTCTGTTGAACTTAGACACCCTCCTGTGGAATATAGCTTCACCTTGCTAGGTGCTGGTGTTGTGGTTTCTAGGGTTGAGTTATTAGCCCATGCCCAACCAATTTTGAATTCAGAATTTTCCTTCTCCTAGACTGGCTGCCAACCAAGACTAGAGAGCTTAGTCTGCACTGCTTTTTAACCCATAACTTGGTGGTAGTGGGTGGGGAGGGAAAAGTAATGCCTTTTCCAAGTAAATGCACTGGCTTTGAAATTTGAACTTGGTACACTGATCTTACTTTCTATGCTGATAGCAGGTATACTATACAAATATACGTGTGTTTATTGCCATCTTAATTTTTGTTAATGTAAATTTGTATTTACTGTTTTGCTTTTACTATAAACAAAATCAAAACCAACAAATATTGTTTGCAGTTAAAAATGTGATTTCATTTATGTTTAAATGAAACGTTTTAGACCTTAAATTTTAGATCTAATCTGTATAAATTGAAAGAATTGTGTTATTTTTACTCTTAGGTGTTAAACACATCATCTGGAGACCCAAAGAGTAACAGCCGAGTGTTAGCTTCTGGACTGGTAGTTGAGGATACCCAACTTGGCCAAGGTAGTGAAGCTCGTATAGGTAGACAGGTATGTAATTTAATTTTAATTAATTTTCTTCTCTTTCTCACTTATGTTTGTAAAAGGTAATAAAAGTCTGGCTTAATTTGTTTTCATTCCATTGTCTTGCTTGATAGCCTTTGCCTCCAGTTGTCTTTTGTTTATTTATTTATTTATTTATTTTTTTTTATATCCATCTTTTTATTGACCTATATGCAGCCAAGTCTGGCACAAGACTACATTTATTAAGTGTTTGATGAAAACAGAACTCCATGTTTTTCATTGAATGATGAAATCCATTTTGGAAGATTATGTAAAGTTAATCTGTCTTCTGCTGTGAGTTGGGTTTGAGGATATTGTACCAGGCATTGTATCTGTTATAATTGGCACTTAATCTCTCTCCCAACTCAAGCTATAACAACATAAACAAAAGATAGGATTGAATTTTTTAATAGGGCTCGTCTGTGAATGAATTAGATCAGTGCCATAATTCCTATCCTCTGATTTCCTTTTCTGATTTTCAATGTATTTTTATAGAAAAATCAAGTAATACATTTACATTATATACATAATAGCCCCTATAGTAATAATTATATTTAATTCTTGGCCTACTGAAAATACCTTTTTTTTTTTTTTTTTTTTTTTTAATACAAACTGAGGGTCAAATCTTTGTAAAATAAAATCAAGTAAACAAAACAAAAAAAAACTCCACAAAATTCAGTGTTTAATCATTAAATTTTTCCTCTTGTCACCAGAAATATTTAAATTTCTAGTGCATAAAATGAATAGGCATAAAGTCAGTGGGCAAAATTAAAAGTTAAAACTTTGATCAAGTAGTTAATACAATCATAATTTCATTTTTCTTCTACCACCAGAAAATAATGTATCATTTTACATAAAATCATTTGAGTAAATAAAAGTTTTGGCATGTTCATTTTATAAATCCTAATGGTGACATTCCTGATTACATAAAGTTAATTCTTTTAAATAATATATTGTTTTTGTTTATCACTGTCTATGGTTACATTACGATTAAATAAAAATAAGTGTATTTCTCTTCATTAAATCTGTTATTGTATTGATTGTTTTTCATTATTTATGCTAGAGGAATCTTTATATTTTTACTGCACTAACATCTGCTTCTTCTATCACAGAAGTCATATAAGGAATGATTGAATATCCCTTAATTCCCCTGTTCATCTACATACACAGAAAGTAATTTATTATCATTATGGTTAATGTTATCAAAATTAGTTGATTACAAAGCTTCTATTTAAAATGAATTACAAATTTTAATTTCAAATTACTAAATTTCATATATATTTCATATTTTTTTTTTTTATAATGTAAAGATTTTTATAAGACTAAACTTTTCAATTTTTATATCCTTTGCTTAATGTTATCAACCAGTTATTGTTATCTAAAAGATTGTCTTCCCAAAATGATCACAATAAGCAAATTATACAGCACAGTTCAAAATTTAAAGACAACCTCAAACTTCCGTAAATTTTTAAATTATCTACTTGTAAATGTTTTGTGCCCCATTTTTTTTTTTTTTTACAGAGAATATATGTTGACATCATGAGTGTCATTTACATTGCTAAACTTCATAGTCTGTTGCAGGGCATTATATTTGAGGGGAAAAATAACTGCTAATCAACAAATATGTCTGCGTATTCCAGAGACAAAAATACTAGCTTGTGAGTAATTTGTATGATTTCTTAGCTTTAATCAACCACAGGAGAGAAGTGTACAAATCCTTTATTAATTTCCTGATTATATGATTCCATTCTTTCTGGCTATGTTACTATAATTCTTCAACTTTCTAGGGTAATCGTTCTTTTGTTTTTTTAATCCCCCAAAGCATTATACTCTGGCCTCCAAACTTTACTGTTTTTGTAGTAAAGTGAGGGTCAGTTTTTCATTTTGGTCTTCTAACAAATTCTCTCTTGTTAGAATTTAATAAAATTTTTATTATAAAAAAATACATTTCATGCATCTTTGACCATTCAATTCTTGTTCAACACTTAAACAAAAAATATTTTTACCAAGATTTTCTGAAAAGGAAATAATTCTAAAATAATTTCATTCATTTCTGAATAAATCCTGAAAGTTTCATTAAAATCTGCCACTTATTTGATTTTTGCAAGAATTTCCAAATCCATGTGCTTTTTCACCACAAAAAAATGCTAAAATTTCCTATATTAATCTTTGGTCCTCCACTGATGAAAAAAAAAAAAAAAAAAAAATTTTAATGTTCTAAAAAGGATCAAAAAATATAATTTAATAATCAAAAAATCATTTGGACTTTCTTTTTAATCACACAAAGATTTTAATGATAAAACTGTTTTTTTTATTAATTCAGGGGCATTTTTGGTGGCATAATTAACTTAGTTCTGACTATTAGTTTGGAGCTATACTCAGTAGTGGTTGGACTTCAGTAAAACTAGCTTGCTTTTTTTTTTTTTTTTAAAGCAAATTACCCCAAGCAAGGTGGAAGTGCCATTAATATGCAAGGGGTCACAGAGAGTAAGAGTAAAGTGCATTGTTTGGGAAAAGGATAAAGAGGACAGGGATCGAGGTCAAGGCATCAGAAGATGTCGATTGACATTACATTTGAATATTTGAAGATTATAACTATTAGGGAAGCAAGTGATAGGAAGGGAGTTCCACTGAGGGGAGATGCGAGATAAGAAGCTGTTGAAGTACAAGAGATGGCTACATTTAGTTGTTTCGACAATGAAAGGGTGGGACCGAGATACCAACCTAGTAGCACACTTGCTAATCATTGTTCTATAGAAGGTACCCAAGACATATTTAGTAAGTTTAGTCTACCTGAAGTAAGCAGTTATAGGACACACTGTAAGGATCAATTTCAATATTAATGGTTTGTAGTATCAGATAAGTATATAATTTAATTTTATATAATTTAATTTTTTTTTGTTAGGTCCATGTTTATTACAGTGGAAAATTGGCAAAGAATGGGAAAATGTTTGATCATTGCATCAGTGGGAAACCTTTTCGGTTTGCATTAGGAAGAGGAGAAGTGATTCCAGGATGGGACAAAGGACTTGTTGGTAAGTTATGAAGAAACAATCTAATTTAATGCAAGGAGTCAGTATTTTAAATATTTTTTAATAAAATATGAAACAAAAAAATTGAGAATCAGCACTTTTGTGAAATATTTGAACACACACGTTCACAAATTCAAACTCCAAATATAATGTTGCAACATATGACATAAAAACTTTGAATTCAAAATGATCAAAATAAACTTTGCTGAAAGGAGATATCTACCTTTATTGAAAATAATTTTACTTCTTGAAGATGAAGTGGCTGAAAGTGCTTCGAGAAATAATATCAGGATATATAATCTTGAACCATTAAAAACATTGTATGCCTCTGTGTGTGCGTATGTGCTGTAAAACAATTAGTATGAAAAGATTATTTAGAAAAGCAAACAACATATTTGCTTTTATTTATGCAACTCATAAACGTGAGAATAGATGTTAATGTTGTTTAAGCCAAATCTATTACAGCGTTACTTCCCTTTGATCAGTTTTAACAAATACCAAATTCTTAGCAGACGTTCTTTTTATGGTCCTTAAGCAGCAAATTTAGAAATATTTACTTCAATTATTCAGCTGTAAATTATAATTACTAATTTTAAACTGTAGATCTGAAAACAACTGAATATTCCTGGTTAGTTTTAAAGATTTTGATCATAGAACAAACTGTAAAAATATATTTATCTCTATTTAAAATCAGAATCTTTTTCTTAGTCCTTGGTTATTATTAAGGTATTGAATTACTTTCTAGCATTTTACCAATTCTTCCCATTATTTTTAAGTTGTATCAACAAATCCTTTATAAATATTTTATAATATTTGTTTGTCAAAAATTGTTCATTTTTTAAGATTATGATTCTTGTATTTAAATTTATGCAATATAAATCCGTTATATTCCTTAATTATCTTCAATGTTGTTATTTATCCAATGCTTATTTGTGGTTTTTTAACATTATTGCTTATCAATTTTATTTTGATATAATTTTATTATCTCTTTATGAATTTTTAAGATTGTAAATGTTTCATTAATCATTAAAAAATTTCTTTTTGTTTTAGGCATGAGAGTTGGTGGCAAGAGAAAACTTACTATTCCAGCAAAATTGGGGTAAGAATTAATTTTTTTTTTTTTTTTTTTTTTTTTAATTCAAGTCATACCTTAATTTTTGTTTACTTGAATATCTGAACATCTCTTACAGGTGCAAGCATGTTCATTTTGTGTCCTCATGGGGGTGAGGTATAGTTTTCAACCCTTTTCCTTTGAGGATAAGAACTTGAGATGATTATGCATTAGATACAATGACAATCATTTCTTAAGAAAACTGTTGAAGTTACAGCATGATTTTGTTTTTAAATCTGTCTTAAATTATGGTAGGATATTCATACCATAAAATACTGTAATTGAGTCAACATGTTAATGTTCTGGGAGATATTTGTCAAAACAGATGATATGCTAAGTTTCAAGCTAAATACATTATTACAATCATTCAGTGAGATTAGAATGTTTCTTCCATATAAAAATATTATAGAAAAGCACATTATTTATATTATTCAGACTATTGTCCACATCTTTGTCGCCATATTTATTACAATGTTTTGGCTGTTGTATGCTCCAGGCTTCTTCGGGTGGTTGGAATGTCGAATTAAACCCTTTATTTTGCTCACTGGGGTAGACTGTTCTAGTTCCACGTGCCATATTTAATGGATGTCAGTTATCAGTTATCTCCTGTGAATTTCCCTCTGAAAGTTCTCCACTGCCTTAGCTGGGTATTGAACTCAGTCTTTGGGTCCTGTCACTGGATCTAACACCTTTATCCTCAAGGACATGTCACAGTGGATAAAGGCGAAGAATCACTGAAGAAGCCTGGAGCGTACAACAGCCAAAACATAATAAATATAGCAACAAAGGTACATAATACCTCATCTCGGAAATATAGACAGAAAAAAAAAGAAAGTATTATGAAAAAGCAGAATGTTTGTAAAAATGTTGAGATTTATAAGTAGCTAAAACAATGAATTTTAATCATCTGAATGTTTTATAAAATAACTCTTCTCAAAATTGTTGCCAGTATTTCAAGATTTATTCTTTAGACAAAATGTAATAATTATTTCTCTCAAATATACCTAGTTCAAAGTCTAGTTCAAAGTTTTTGTGTATATTTGCTTTAAATAAATAAAGCTTGCATGTTATTTAAATGAAATTCTGTTGATATTTCTTCATTATGTGTATGCCAAACTACAACAATTTCCATTTTCAAAGCAATTTAGGATTGATTAGACAATAAATAATAAAAAGTTTAATTATAAGAAGGTTACAAAGGACATGGTTTTCTCCTCCTCCATCCAAGGCAGGGTTAACTTTGCACAATTATAGATAATGAATATGAATGAACTTCTAGATAACAGACATATTCAACCTTGTTTTGGCATTATGTAATAGCTATAGAGAGAGAGAGAGAGAGAGAGAAGGATCCAGGCATTTGAGAACAAATGCATGAAATAACTCCTTCACATTTTCTATTGGGAACAAAAAAAAAACAATGAGTGTGTGGAAAAGGGCTGAAAGTTTTGTGGGATACCAAGAATCTCTTGTCAAATGGAGAAAAATATTGTGGTTTAGACACATTACAAAGTACGACATGCAAGGCACTGTTGAATGTGGATGTAGGAGAGGTCGGCAACGCAAAAACTGGTTGGACAATGTCAAACAATGGACAGGTATGACTGTACCAGAATTGCTGATGGCTGCTGTTGATAGACCATTGTGGAAAAGAGTTAGTGATTTCTGCATTCGAATCTGCCCTATGATTACGAAATTCAAGGGCTGATGATGAATGCCTATACATTAGTTGTAGTGTATAAAAGTAGTTTTCATGATAAATTTAATATTACTTTATTTATTAATTCACCTAATGTATCATTACTTGTTTTCTTTAAGCTGACCTTGTCATCAAAGTAAATGTAAAATGTTTAAAGCAGTTAGATAACTAAATTGTTTCATGGCAAATTTTAACCACTTTGTAATTTTTATTTATGGGATTTTGTTATTAGGTCTACAAATGATTATAATCTTTTGTAGATGCACATCTCCAATACAAACTGGGCTTTCATAAAAGCTGTCACTTTCTAGGCGATAAACTGTAATATGGCTCAGTTTGACAGTCATCTCAAGATTTATGCAATTGTGTTTCTCATTTTCTGCTCTTTATTCAGCACAAATGAACTTTTTTCCTTGCTTCCTTCTCATTTAAAACATCAACCACTTTTTTTTTTTTTTGCTTGATTTGTTTCACTCTCTCAAAGAAAAAAACAAAACAAAAAACAGGTGGGGGGAACGGAGAGGCTTCATTGAGTCTTGTGATGACATTTCCACCTATTTGAGAATTATTGACTGACATGTAAAAAATAATAAAGAAAGGAAATTTTTTTTCTTTAAAATCTGTAAACATTTAATAATCAGGCTTTGGTAAAAGAAAACATTTAAAAATAGAAATAAAAAAATAACATAAGAGGAAAACATGAATTTAAAGAGAAAGAATTTTACTTAAAAAGAAGCTTTACTACAGTTCATTGAACAACTAACTGTCATACACTGTTTTTCTCCTGCATTTTATGATTCATATAGCTTTGCCTCATCCACTTTATTATTCCAATTAATTATCATCTTAAAAAATTTTAACTCTTCTTTTCCTTGTATCCATCCCATTCTAGTGTATAGAATTGAGTGCTATGATGTCTTGACACTTCACAATCTACTCAAATATTTAGTTTAAAAAGTAAATAAACAAAAAGAATCTCTTCATTGTAATAAGGCTAAATGTTTCACACGTGTTACATTAATGCATTTATTATGAATACTGTAAAGTGACCTGGTACAGCCTGGATTAAATAACAGTCCATTTTCATATATACTTTTCCTTATTGATATAATTATTGTAGCGTTTAATTCAGTGTTGATTTTGGTTAGTTCCTTTATTGCTGCTTGTTTTTCATTTCTTCCTGGGCTGAGTTAGATACATATTTAACATCAGTGCTAAAAATACAGGATTTTGAATACTGAGTTTTCAAGACAGGTATTCTGCACTTGGGTGATGGGCACAACACAATCTTTTTTTTTCCCCCAACTCTGCCTATTTAACTGAGAAACCAATTCAGAAACTGTTAGATTGGAATATGTAAAATCACAAATTAGAAATTTAGTTAAATATATATATATATATTATATATATATATATATATATATTTTCTTTTTCTTCCTAGATTTAAAATAATTGTAGAACAATCTTAGAAATATCAATTATGTTTTCAGTTGTCACAAATAATTTTTCTGTTTTCTTAAAAGTGACATTTATGTTTGCATTACCTGATATGATGTGCATGCTACATTTTCTTCTTTTTAAAGCTAAACTAAATATACAGTTAAATCACTTTTACTCTACAAACTTCTGCTATCATCTTTATCAAAATACCAGATCTACGTCTACAATTATTCATAAAGAGTGCAGTTTTTTTTTATTCTGTTTTTAATGGATGTGTGGGTGGTGGTTTAGAAGAAGAAATTGAAGAACTGAGTGTTTCATTTCATTTACATGCAGATGCCCTTGGGAAAGGAATATATCTCTTCTCTCCCCCGACTATGAATTAAAACTTGTATCTAGAAAAAAAACAAAAAAAAACATTGTTATTACTCATCAAAATTGTTAATGTAATATTCACTTGAAAAAAATTATTCTTGCAATTCCAAAAATGTTTTGGCTATAAATAATCCACAAAGTGTTAATAAACTGTAAGAAAGCAAATAAACAAATTATGGCCACATCACATTCAAATACTGATTGCTGTACAATCACTGAAGTTAAGCAACATCAAACCTGGTCAGTAGCTAGATGAGCGACTGCTTGGATGTGCAGCAGGGGCAATGGATAATGATTTGGAATTGTTAATCGGAAATCTGAATTCCAATTCCTGTTAGTTTTGTTATATTCACTTATATGCAAATACCCTTGGGGAAGATATGAATCCACCATTTAATTAGTTAAGATGTGTCACAAAACAATCATTACAACCTAAAAATATTTTCTGGCTTTAAATAACCTGCAAAGGGTTAAGATATAGAAAATGAATCCATCAAAAAAAAAAAAAAAAAAAAAATATCAATCACTTATGTTTTTAATACTTAGGCTTGTGTAACATTGACAGATGTAAAAACTAATGTTTCATTTATGTATTAACTCAGTAAAGCACAAACTAATTTGTTGTTGTTTGGAGAAAGTTAAAAATTACTTTCCAGTTGATTCAACAAAAATTATTTTTTTTATCTTTTCTCCTTTAGATAATGTTGCCATTGAAGATTGTCATATAATTAGACATGTTTCTCATTGTCATTCATTTGTAAATTTCAGTTTGTAAACTGCTTTTGTTTGAATCAAATTTGCTATTATAGACTACCCCCCCCAAAAAAAAAATTATATGAAGGGAATCTGTTCTCAGATAACACTTTTTCAGCAGATACCTGAAACTATAGATAATACAAAGCCATATATATATATATATATATATATATATATGTCATTTGCAGAGAGTGCCGTAAAATTAGGATTTGGTATTTTGTCTTTTACAAATGTATATTTGGAATGTTTCTTTTAGATTAATGAATGTTCTCAATAACATAGGTGTTTTCACTGTTTATGCAAATGCATTATTCATCATGTCTTTTTAAACAATTCTTTTAAATTGTTCAGTATTGACCTATAGTATACAGATGGAAGTAATAAGGAGGAAGATCATAATGACACATTTCATTAAAAGCATTTAAAAAAATTTGATAAAATTTAATTAAAACTAACAAATTTCTTAGTATTTGGACAAAGTCTATAAAGGCTATTTTTAAAGCAAGCAAACTGGCAATAATTGCATATATATATATATATATATATATATATATATATATATATATATAAAATAAAACGTGCATGTACACACACATAAGACCATAAATTGGCATTCAGTTGTACTTCCTGCAAGAAGACACAAACTGCCTAAAGATCTCAGCTGAATGTAAGCTTTTACATGTATATCCACTTTTTCTTCTCGCATCTTTCATGTTGATTAGATTCCAGTACCAGAATGATTGTTTAAAAAAAAAAAATTGTCACATGTCAATCACTTTTTAAAAAACTCTTCCTTTGTGTGTCACTTACCAAGTGTAATGGAAGCTACTCATAAAAGTGTCACAGTAGAGCAGGCTTTGTGAGACACTAAGAGCTATTTAATAATGGTAATTTCAAAAAAGGCATTTAAAAAAATTTCCCATCTTTTTAAGAAGTTAATAATTGTGATAATAACAGATGTCATCTGACACACTTGTGGCTTCATATGACTAGCATATTTTCCCATGATTCTTCACTAATACAGCAGTCATTATAGGCACATTAAACTTCAGTTAGAATTCTTTCACTACAGAAATCAAGATTTATGACTTTTTTCAGTAAAAATGCATGTAATGCAACAAATGTATAAATAATGATGTAATGTATGTAATATTAAACATTGAATTCAATTTAATTTTTTTATGTCCTTTACAAAGTATTTTTTCTTTTAAAGAAAATATATATATTTTTTTTATTTGCTGATATTTATACAAATACATTTTGCAGTATATTTGAAAAATATACTTTATTTTCAAATTTTGTGAAATTTAATTTACAATCATATTTATAAAATAATGAATTGAAACTTAAAAGTATTAAAATATTTTAAAAAAATCTAAAAATTTGTAAAAGGTTTTTTGGATACCTGTTTTTATACTATTACCTTAAAAATGTTAAATATTTTACATTTTAAACATATGCAGTCTGTTTTGTACTGTAACCTTTGGCAGATGAAATATGAAGATAACCATTTATTATAGTTAAAGATAAATGTTATTCAGTTTTGTTAATCAAGATCAGACAAATTGCAAACATTTTATTTAAAACAAATGAAAAGTAATTTCAAGTTATACATTTTTATATTTAATATTATCTGGTTAATGCTAAAGTGATAAAAATAAATGGATTCTGTATATAGGATATAGCCGTGTTGGTAAATAAAAATTATCTGCTAATTTCTATCTAGGAATTTGATTTCTTTAAATGCTATTCAGTCAAATAGCGAGTGAGTAAGTTCCTAAATTGCCATGAAGCTTCTAAGCATTTATTTGTCTCTTATTAGAAATTCAGTGGCTTTGTTTAGACTAACTGAAGATTATTCCTGGTTCTGGGATTATCTTTACTATGTACTTGGTGGATTTCATTTTCTGCTTTTAAATTGGGAATACCAATTAATACAAATGTAAAATTTTATAAAATAGGAGAAATGTTGTATTGGTTGAATTTATTAGTTATTGTCAGTTTTTATTTCTGTTTTTATTTTTGTTTTTATTTCAATTGTGGTTAGTAAGGAGAATGGATAGAAAAAAAAAAAAAGATATTTGATCTTGCATCTATCTTTCTTGAAAAACTTGCTTATGCAGCAAGGAATTGTCAACAGTTAAAATATTTAAAAATTTAAGTCCATATAGAGTAAGTTTTAGACTTACCTGCGAGTTTTCCACTTCAGTTTTCTAAAAAGTGATCTAGTTCAATTTAGAACTGATGCATTCGACTCTCCACATGATGATTTAATTATAGTGGTGAATATTTTATTGTCATCACAGTTTAATAATGTGAAAGCTTTGGGACAGTACATGTACTTAAACTGGAAAGATGTCATTTGAATTCAGAGTTTCTTTCTCTTAGACTAGATGCCACTCAAGAGTACTTTGTATTTGTTTTCATTGGTCAGATAGATCTCGTGTTTATATCTTGTAGAGTTAGCATGTGTGTGTATTTGTATCTGAAAATGAAGTACTGCTGGCATATTTCCACTGGAGCTGCCCAATCTTCAGAGTCCAAAAGCCTCTCTCTGACCTTGTGGGGACAAATTATCTTTTCCCACAGATGAAATGTTGCAAGCCTCTTCCTAATCTATCATTATTACTATAGCAAGAATTCAGAGGAACTACATTCCTTACTTCTACCAGTTCTAACCTTCACAGCTAAGACCCCCACCCCATGCCAGGCACATTGTAGTTAACCACTCATTTCCTTCATATTCCATTGGCGACATACAAGTTCGACTTGACCATTATCTTTCCCACATATCCCATAAACTGTGGCTCTTATTCTGTAACCCTATGCCTCAAGTGGCTCTCGGGCTTAGTACAGTGAACATTATTGTAAATATATAAAAAATACATTTTAAAAAAATCTTGACAAATATGGAAACTAATATTGTCATGTGACTTTTGATCCTTGTACAGGGTAAACATTATTGTAAATAATATAATTGAACAGATTTTAAAATGTTTTTTTTCTTTTTTTTTTTGCTTGTCCCCAATTATAATTTTTTTTTTTTTTTTTTTTTTGTTGCCTTCATTTATTTTCTTTCTTTTTCAGTTATGGCAGTCAACAAGCGGGCCCAATACCTCCAAACAGTTCATTGATTTTTGACATTGAACTAAAAGCTGTCAGTTAAATAGGCAAAAATCAAAGGAATAAAAATAATTTGGACTTACAGGTTTTTTTTTTTTTTTAGTATTTCTATGACTGGTGGCGCATTTCCTGCATTTTCAAAGTTGACAATTTTATATCAGTGTTTCTAAAACTTGTGCTTTGAGTTTTGACTTCCTACAAATATCAAAAATAGTTTCGCCTTAAAGAAAGACAATCATCAAGTTCATATTCAGATAAGGTTTGAAGTTGTCTTTCACAAAAAAATTTCATATTGAAAAATTTATTGGATAAAATACCATAGAAATTTAACACTTAAAAAAAAAAAAAAAAAATGAAAATTGCAGTTTCTTGTTGAGCAATGTCTCATCTTTCATAATCACTCGGTTTCATATCTATGCATATACAACATGAAGTGCGCATAAATACATTCATTTTCTGCAAGACCATTGTATTTGTATTGCTAAGTGAATGAATGTCGCCAGCTAAGCCACCCATTTTAAATAAGAATTGTTTCATCAATGAATATTACACCATTTAAAACTTTTTTCCTTGTATTTTCTTTAATGATTCATTTTAAAACTACTTTTGTCCAAACTGTCAATCACTTCCACGTCAGCTGTTGTTTTTACCCATTTTTTTTAAAAAACATTAAATAGAATTAATGTTATAAAATAAAAATAATAAGTCTATAAACTGGATGCATTTTTGTTCTTTAAAATTTATATCTTTGTTTGTAAGATCATCCCATTAGCTAGGACTTCAGAATATGCTAACTGCACCTCTGCAATGAGTCCACCTGTTTGCCATGGGTAGTAATCCATATTGTCTGGAGATGTGATCCTGTTAGGTGTCTGGTTTAGATACTTCTATTCCCAACACACCACTTTGGCTCTTCCTTGGGCTAGGCAGGCAGTTGGAGTAGCTAGATTTGATTATCAGCTGGTCATGTCAAGTCCTTATTTGGTTTCTCCCAAATTAGAAGGTGTAGCGTCAATCATGCCAAAGAAGGAATGAGGTTAGTAGTAATCTTGGGCATCAAAAAAAAAAAAAAAAAACTAGTGTGAGTATACTGACTAGGTAGCCCCTGATAAGCCAAGGTAAATGGGTTTCCCCCTTGGTATATCCCAGTGTGGAGCTCTATGTTGGGTGGGGAGCCCAGTTAATGAACTCCAAATAATGTTTTATGGCTAATCTCCCAAACTTCTAAGCAATTGCACACACAAATAGAATTGGATGAGGAGAGAGCATATCCTCCTCAAGATGCATAATCTTGGAATCAGAGAAGACTCCACTCATGAAACACCCTGTTTTTGATACAAAAAGTAATATCTTCTCCAGTAATGCCAAACAACATTAAAAGCCTAAAAATGGAGCAATACTTGAAGTAGAAAAAGACACTGACACATTTCGGAAAACGAAATAATTCCATGAATTAAAAATCAAGGACAACCCCCACAAAACATTGAACACCTCAAAGAGAGTGATAAGAAGCAGGGAGCTGTCTCACTGCTCCATGGAAGAAATAAAAACTGGATTAAAAAAAAATATATCATGACCATAAAGCACACTAGAAATATCTATCAGGAATCATTCCTGATAAATGCTTCTAGAAAACCAGGGAAGGTTATATAAAAAAAAATGTGCCCTACTCACCGATCACAAAAAAATAATACAAATAAGAATAAATATGAAACTGATAAAAAAAATTAATGCAACTGTGTCCAAATGATTGGCCAAAATTTATACAAGAAATTAAACCTAATTTGAACAATAAAAGGGAAACTAATGTAAAAGAACATTTTGTCAGAACCCACTCCCAAAAAATACCCCCAAAGATTAATGCTACTGAACAGAGATCAAAGATCTCCAATCTCCACCACACCCCACCTGCCAAATCCCACTCAACAGAATACTCATCATCCAGGATCTCACAAGAGAGATCCTCTAAAGACTCTAAACAAACAATAAAAACAAAGACACGGATGAAATTGAAACAAAAAAAAAAAAAAATTGATTTGATTCCATAGACTAAATGGAAATAGAGGAAGTCCTTGCACCACCAAAAACAAAACTAAAAGACAAAAACACAAAATCCTATTCCACAAATTAACAATCCACTTAACTATTAACCTAAATTCCTAAACAACCAAAAACAATGACAAACAACAATGCAGTGGAATATAAGTTATTTTTATTGAATTAACACAACTGACTACAACTTATTACCCAGCAATAATATGCCTACAGGAAACCTATCTGAAAGAAATAGATAGATTTAACATTAAATAGTACTCAACATACAACTATATAAAAAAAAAAAAAAAAAGTCTCAGGTGGCACATCAATAAACTCCAATGACAATATCCTGCATAGTGACTACAAAACTAAGTTGGACCAGCTGCCCAAACAACAAATTATACATCAAAGCCACTATAGAAGAATGGCGCTAAAAACAAGGAAGGATGAAGTAATAATATCCAGACTTCATATTGGACAATCTGTAATATATTCTAAAACAGCACCACCTACAATCTGTATGGTATGTCAAAAACTATGCACAATAAAACACATATAAACAAATTATAGCAATTTCACCCAAATCTGTTTAAAATGCTACCAAACAACCAACAGGAAAGAACTTTCATGACATTAATCCATATGATATCCTACAATTTCTTTAAAAAAAATAAAAAATAAAAATAAAAATTTACAAAAGCTGAGCATCTACTGTGAAAGCAGAATAACATTTTTATTACTTCAAAGATACCAAAGAAAATTAAATTTAGACATTAAATAGCCCATAAGATATTGATATGGTGTTAAACAAATCAGTCTATCAAATTTCCATAAATTAAAATAAGATATTTTTAAAGTGTCCAATTTTCCTTTTAATGATCATTCATTTCATTTACATTCATGGCTGGTAATATTTTCTTTAATTATCAGGATTTGGTACCTGAAATTTATATTTTCATTTAAAAAATGAAACTGAATACATTTTATAAAAAAATAAAATAAAAATGAACTGACTATATGCTTTGGCTTATGTTTAGGTGCATGGGTCTGTAAAAATTGAAATGTATTTAATTTTCAAAATCTAATCAGTTTTTTCCCAATTATTCTTTGCTTTCTAATTTTAGGGATTATGTCCTATTTCAATGTTAAAATGAAATTTTTACATTTTCTTAAAAACAAAACAAAATGGATGCATTTCTTCAACTTTTGCAAACATTCATCGTATTTTTTTTTTTTTTTTTTTTTTTTTTTTTAAACAGTTATAACATTGTATGGAAGATAAGCTTACCATCTTTTTAAGCTGGTATCTGTTCCTTTTTTTTTCTCTTTTCTGTATTACTTTTTTAAAAGGCTTCATGGATGGGCTGATAAATTTTTAACATCTTGTGTGAGTATGTGAAATATATATATCACGCACTCACACGCGTTCACTGGCCAATTAAGGACATGAACAAATGCTCTTTTATGCAAATTTCCAGTCAGCCTAGAATGTGGTGGCAATTTAATGGATGTAAGCATTTAAACGTTGTAATGGTGACCTATTGAATTTCATTTTATATACATGAATATAGAAAAGAAATTTAAGTGACTTTGAACACAGAATGGTTGGGGTCAGGCAAAAGCAGGTTTGATTATTTCAAAAACTGTTGATCTGTTAGGATTTTCATGCACAACCGTCTAGGCAGGGTTTACAGAGAATGGTTAGAAAAATAAAACAAATTCCAGTAAGCAGCAATTCTGTTGGCAGAAATCAGTTGTTGATAAAAGAGCTTGGAAGAGAATGGCCAGACTGGTTGAAGCTGATAGAAAGGCAACAGTAGCTCAAATAACCAATCTTTACAATGGAAGCATACAGAAAAGCATATCGGAGCACACAATGTGTTGAACCTTGAAACAGAGACTGGTTGAAGCTGATAGAAAGGTAACAGTAGCTCAAATAACCAATCTTTACAATGGAAGCATACAGAAAAGCATATCGGAGCACACAATGTGTTGAACCTTGAAACAGAGACTGGTTGAAGCTGATAGAAAGGCAACAGTAGCTCAAATAACCAATCTTTACAATGGAAGCATACAGAAAAGCATATCGGAGCACACAATGTGTTGAACCTTGAAACAGATGGGCTGCAGAAGACCATGATGGGTGCCGCACATATTAAGAACAAGAAATTGAGATTATAATTTGCTATTGATTCATGGGATACAGCAATGAGTTTTCCTTCACAGTCACCATTAGAGCATTTATGGGATGTGGCGGAAAGGAATATTCGAATCCTGGATACAGAGTCAAGCAATCTAGAAGGATTGCATAATAAGAGCATAGACAAATTTCGAAAGAATATTCCATATCATCATAGAATCAATGTCAAGAATAACACAGTTCTAAAGGCAAGAGGGGTGGTTTAACCTGGGCCTAAATAAAGTGACTGGTTAATGTATATAAAAGAAATTTGTTTGACCAAAGCATCTCCAATATGATGTCCACCATTATTGAACCCAATCTGCATAATTATTGTTTGGCTCTGGATTTATTCATAATCATCCTGATATTATTTATCCATCTATACAACACTTCAAGCAGACAAATCAGAAAATTTCAGTTATAAATCTATTTTCGGGAAAAGAAAAATTTTTTTTCTGCATAACCTACACAACGACGTGATCATTATAATTATTTTATTAAAATATCTGAGAAATAAAAAACAAAAACTGCCAAATTTTCTTGATTGTATCTTCAAATTCTCTAAAATTTTTGTTATTTTCTATTTTCTTACATACATCCATTTAATCATCAAATACATTCCTTCATTACTGTTTTTCTTAGCTTTAAAGAAATGAAAGATTCAGTAATTGTATAATTACTGAATCTTTCATTTTTTTAATTTTTTTTTCAAAGAAAAGTCTCCCCTCTGATTAATATCTCTTTCCTATATTCTTTCTATATTTTCCTTCGTTCATTCACACTCAACATTTGCCTTTTTTTTTCTTTCTTTTCTTTCTCAAGTACAAGTATTATTTTTAAAAATCTGTTGTCCTGTTTGACTATATTTTCTTATTGTCTCTCTTTTCTCAGGTTTCACTTTTAAAAAGAAATTACCAACCTTTAAGAACCCATAAGACGAGTTTGGAGAATTTCTGCAAGCTATTAATATTTACAAAAAAAAAGAAAAAAAAAAGTAATGTGATTGATATAGGGGGAAAAAAAAAAAGAAAACAAAAGAACATTAAGAACAGGAAAGACAAATTATATTTATTTCGATCAAAAGTTTGTAATCGGTCTTTTTTTTTTTTTTTTTTCTGTATGCCTTTTTTTTTATTTGCATCTGAAACTAATTATTGTTAAATCGACAACGATTAACAGTATTTATCATAAGGGAACAACAGAGTAACATTCTAAATGCACATTTATCTTCCAAACTTCAGGACTGTTCTTATTATTGCAGCAGTCCTGGAAGTGGGGCGCCAATCGTCGAAAAATGTTCACTACGTATGTCAAATCTCTTGTGTGGTGTCTTATTTGGTGCTCTTTTTTCTATTGCATTGTGTCAGACTAAAGCTTCGAAAATAATGAAGTAGAATTGCTTCATTGTTGTAGTTTCATTGTTCTAAACAGTTCATGTTCAAAATGAAAACTTGGATATTAATTACGGGTATATTTTTTAAGAGCAGACATGTTCATTCCAGTCGGAATGTTCCCATTAGCAGACTGCCTGTTTGCTCCTCTGCTGAATGAGGTACATCGTTATTACTGTTCAGTGGAGGCGAAATACTGTAATTTTCTAACAAATGGAAAACTACGGACATCTATAGCTTTATCCCCAGGTTGAGCACTATAACAATATCAATAATAACTTTTATTTAACTAGAAAAACATTTTAATTTCGTAATTGTTTATATATATATATATATATATATATATAATAAAAATAGAGAGAGAGTGTGTTATACAGTCAGTTAATAACTAAGTGTTGGGCTACGGACGTATTGATTCAACATTATATATAATGTACGTGTACAAGTATGTAGATTAAGAGATGATGTAAATAATACAAAACATTTTGTACAATAAATATTAATCCTCTTCTGTGTTGATAGGCTTAATTCGGCAGTAAATATTGATCAAAAGCGCGAACATTAGCCAGTGAAAATGTAAAAGAAAAATTCAGCTAAAGCTATGTATCCGGCATCAGGTTTCATACAAAAAGGGCATTGACCAAGAATTCACGCTAACTTGCAAGTAAATAATGCGATTACGAGTATGGAATTTTTAATGACTCCCACATGAAATCGGGCAGATGACGAAGAAGAGAGAATTGAACAGGTAATATTTTATATATAACATAGATCAAAAACATGAAATAAGAGGGTTGCTAAAAAAACAACAACAAAAAAACTACTTTTAGTGGATATAATGAAACAAGTTGATTCCAGTACATTTCAGGTAGAAATAGTTTGATACACTTATCTGTCATTCAAATAAAGGTTGTTTGTCTTGGGGGCCATCTGAAATGTTCAACCACATCTTCTTTTGAGAAGCTGGCCTTCACGATCGTTACTGGTTTGGGTGACGTTCCTGGGAGTCAGCTAAAGACATCTATCTCCTTCGAGATCTTGTTTTGTACTAAACTCAGCGTTTGTAATTACGCGCCAAATTTTATTTGACACGAAAACTGGGTCATACCATTAAAAGTAGATAATAGAATCTTCCAGTGGCAACAGGAAAAAGTGTAGGTAACCTATTTTTTTTATGTAAGTTAAGTAACTGAAGAGTAAGCGTTCTCAAAGCAAATTTGTGGCTTTCACAACACAAAGAAAGAAAATCACTTGTAACGCGTCAGGAAAATAACTCACGAACGCCGTAGCCAAAACTGCCTGAATTTTCTTTTTCCCCGAGTCGACAACACCAACTGCTTTTATCGGCAGAACCTATTTTTTCCATTAGTCGGGATAGGATGCTCCGTAATTTGCATATTAATATACTCTTATAGCGACTCCTCGCGATTCTTTTTTTTCGTCACAGAATACACGCGACGCTTCGCTTGGATTGACGAGGTAAGTCGCTATAAGAGTTTTGCTGACGACTTTTTGGCAATCCCTCCCCGGCAGATCGCACACAAAAAACACGAACTTTTTCCGGGGTACTTGATTATCTCGTTCACTACACTCCCCCTGTCACATAAGTGACACTCATGGGCGGGCCTCTTTATTCTTAAGCTTCTCCGGAGCGGGGTGACTGTTGGAGGAGATTGTGTGTTATATTCTGAGGTTTCTTCTGATCTGACAACCTCATGCGCAGAGTCTTCATCATCTGAAGAATGTTCTGAAGCTTCTTCTTCTGAGGATTCTTCTGGTTTGACAACCTCACGCACAGAGTCTTCACCATCTGAAGAGGTGCTAGCCCTACCTCCGATGGTAATTATTTGTTCACTTTCTGAGCACTCACTGCTAGTGTCACTTGTTGACGTATCTGTACCTACATAGTGACGCAAGTCCTTTATGTGTCTTGGTATGCCATTAACCAGCACAGAACACGAGTTACTTAGTCCAGTGACATGCCCCACCCGGTACCGGGTTGTACACCGGCTATGTGGAGATTTCACCCACACGCGATCGCCCAAGTCATACGGCGCTCGTTCGTTTATCCGTTCAGTTGAACGCGTTGCGTCAATGCCTCGTAACCGGACTTTGTACTGATAAATCATGTTGGCTGGCGCAGTTGAGGGCGATACATCATTGTCTCTCGGAGTAACATTGTACCAATACACCGCCTCCATTATGGAACACTGCTTCCTAGCAGCGATTCTTTTTATGCTCCGATGGCATCGCTCGATTATGCCATTCCCTGATGGGACATACGCGCAGCGAAATCTGAGGTGTACTCCCCACGAAGCCACAAAATCTTTGAATAGTCCACTGCGGAATGCAGTGTCGTTGTCAGTGAGGAGTTCCGTCGGAGGTCCACGTTCAAAGAACATTGACCCCAAGTGGTCAATGACGCTTGCGGAATCCTGTCGACGCAGACGCCGCCAAATAGTGAACCGGGTTGGGCCACAATCAATCAGGGTTAAATAATGATGTCCGTTATAATGGGTGATGTCCATTCCAACACGGTGCCACACCTTGCTTACACTCACTTGTCCTTTTTGCCATTGCACAGGTGCTGGGTCGATGGACTGACACTCCTTGCATCCTCTGACCACTGCCCTGACAGCAGCTTTGGATACGGAGGGATAAATCTGCCTCATAAGGTCCGTTTTACACCGGGATGTCCGCTTTGGCAATGCACAGATTTTAGTAAATCTGAGTTATAGTTGCTCGTTGATGTTACACAGACATGTTCTACCGGCTCTACCTCTTTCTTAATAGCATCAAGCCATTTTTGGGGTACCCTTGTTAAAGTATCGGCCTTGTTCTGCTGTGATCTGACCAGCTGTATGTCTACGGATAAGTGGTATTCACTTACCAACTTTCCCAGTGTGTCTAGCCTCCTTCGAATGAGCATCTCGCTCGCAGCCTTTTTATGTATCCTAGCCTTCCCCGTAAGAGTGTCTTATATCCACTTATACACGCATGCGGAATCCGTGAATAAATGCAATACCTTTGCATTCCATTGAAGGGCCGCGATGACTCCCCTGATAACGGCGTCTAATTCTGACAGGTTGATATGTTGCGTATCCTTCTCGGGACACAACCAACACGCATCTTCCACGACAGTGTCACCTACTTCAAGAGACACTCCTGTTGCAAGGGAGCTCGCGTCGACCCAGACGTTAAATTCACATCCGTCAACGCACCATTTACCACTTACGGGGTCGTCTTGACGCACCCTAGTAATGACTTCCGCTATCATGTGTCTAAGGGGGCATCATTTGTTGTGTCATCCCAGCCGGAAGTGACAGCAGTCACCCTACGTTTAATAAATGCAGTTGCAATGCGGATCCACCCGCCCACGGGAAAATGTCCCACCAGCTTTCCACATAACGAAAACACGCTGCGTCGTGTCATGTGTTTGGGAATGTCCGGGAGCTCGCTTCCGCGTTTCCGGTAAAGCATGTTGTGCTCCCCCCAGACCTGTAAGCCGAGCACCCGAGCACCATCCTCCAGTCGTTCTGGGTTTTTACATTCGAGCCCAAAGTCAGCAAGATGCTTTCTCACCTGTGAAGCGGGTACTAAGGTTTCGTTGATGTAGATGTCGTCAATGTAGGCTGACGTCGCTTGACGAATTGTCTCATCCTGGGATAGCACAGCATCCACGATGGCTTTCGTGATGGCCGGCGCCACATTGAGTCCGAATCCCATTCGGGTTAAGCAGTACCTCGTCCCATTAAGAATCACCGTCTGAAATGGCCACAGTGACCGGTGCACGCGTACCTGCAAGTAGGCCTTTCGAAGGTCAATCACAGAGACATTGGATCCCTTCGTTCGCCATTCTCTCAATTTTTGTGCACACACATCAGCATGAGCTGTGTATGTGTCTACATGTTCGTTCAGTTCTCTATAATCAAGTACAGGGTGCACCTTTCCCTTGTTCTTTTGTACCACGGCCATCAACGGGATGAGGCCTCTTGGAGAACCAAGCTCTTCCTCGGGATACGGAGTCAGCCATCCGTTATCCAGCCACACCTGCAATTCGCGCTGGTATTCTTCCTTGACGCGTTCGGGCACCGAATATTCTGACACTCGGTTCTGGAGCTTTTCTGGTGGGTTATTTTCCGACCATTTCCAAAATGCTGTCCATGTCTTCGTCCTTTGGTCGAACTCTGCGCTAAAGTCGGGCTCGTTGATCTTCAAAGTAGCACAGATGGGCGGATCAGAAAACTTGACTTCGCCTGCCTCTGTAATGCGTACGCCGCCCAGCTCCTTAATAATGTCCATCCCAAGGAGCAGATCGAAACCTAATAACGCGCTGTCCACGACCAACACACTGACTGTGACAGGGTCACCGTTGTTAATACTGAGTTTGATGTTTCCAACTCCCCGGCTTCTAAGAGCCTTTCCATCAGCCGTTAGTACGTCCATCTTTTGTCTGCTCCACTGTCGGCAAATCGAACCGTTGGTGAGTGACCGAGAGCAGCCCGAATCTATTAACGCGGTACGCGTTATTCCATTGATGCGTACCTTAATCACAGGGAGCCGCGTCGCGTCCCCCATTCCATTTCCCGGGCACTTAGAGGCAATATGACCTACTTTCTGACATTGAAAGCATCGTAGATCGAGACGTGCCTTTCGCGCCGACCCGCTGCGCATTTCTTCGCGTTGATAGCAGCAGTCTCTGGCAAAATGATTCGGCCCAGAGCACCGATAGCAGGTGGCAAGGCCATGGTGACGAATGGCTGGGGTCGGACCTTCTTTGACTTCAATTGGTTGAATAACTGCGGCCACTGGTACATCAGCCTCTTTTTCGTCGATCATGACAGCACGGGCTCTGGTCAACAATTGATTGAGCGTCAGGTCTTCCATTCTGGATGATGCGCGGCGTATCTGCTTAACATGACTGGGCAATCCAGAAACGAAGGTACATGTCATCCATTCTTCAGGAAGCGGTGCGATTGGAACGGCGAGCTTCTTTAATTCTGCCAAATATACGTCTACTGTCTCGCCAGGTCGCAGACGCCGTGCCTGGAATTGGTCGTAGGCCACGAACCGGTCAGTTCCAAACGCGGTTAGTAGAGCGTGCTTTATTTGCTCAATGTCACTTTTCTGTTCTTTACTCAGCTGCCTATACACAGCAAGGGCACCGCCATTTAATCGCAGAGGAAGAATCCGATCACTCTTCGATATCTCGCATAATTCGCAGACCAGTTCCACCTTTTCGATCCATTCAACCACAGACTGTCTACTAGTATCACCACTGAATTCGGGGATCAGTTTTATATCGAACGGTCTTTCCGCCATCTTGCGAGAGACAAAGTAAATGCCGAAATAGCTTGAAGAGTAAGCGTTCTCAAAGCAAATTTGTGGCTTTCACAACACAAAGAAAGAAAATCACTTGTAACGCGTCAGGAAAATAACTCACGAACGCCGTAGCCAAAACTGCCTGAATTTTCTTTTTCCCCGAGTCGACAACACCAACTGCTTTTATCGGCAGAACCTATTTTTTCCATTAGTCGACAGCCCGGATAGGATGCTCCGTAATTTGCATATTAATATACTCTTATAGCGACTCCTGCGATTCTTTTTCGTCACAGAATACACGCGACGCGCTGTCGCTTGGATTGACGAGGTAAGTCGCTATAAGAGTTTTGCTGACGACTTTTTGGCAATCCCTCCCCGGCAGATCGCACACAAAACACGAACTTTTTTCCGGGGTACTTGATTATCTCGTTCACTACAGTAACTCTTTTTGAAACGTGCGCGAGTATATCAATTTAATAAACATGCACACGAATATACCACGAAGATAGTATTTAGTAAACACCCACCCGAATATAATACGTAGGTAGTATTTAATAAATAGCTAGGTGAGCCTATCACGTAAGTAATAAAAATGCACACGTGTATACTGCGTAGGTAATATATAATAAACATGCGGGCAAGTATACCACGTAGGAGTATTTAATAAACATGCACGCGTGTATACCATGCAAGGTATTATTATTATTTAATAAGCATGTATGCGAATATACCACGGAGGTAGTATTTAATAAAAGGTCGAAACTCTCGCTCATTCTTCTGATTAGATGGTGATATGATTTATTCAGACAAAGAAATTAAACAATTATATTTTAACAACGATTGCATCTATAGCCTGTTTAGGAAAACGAAATTTAATGTTTTCTTTTCGTTTCCCAGTGTTTAGGATGCTAATGGTTGTACATTTCAGTCGATGCATTCAGGTGTATAATCCGTAGAAAGGGGATCGTAACATTTACATTTTTCATTTTTTTTTTTTCTGTAATGTTTTCTAGGTATTATATATCTGAAGAATTGTGTTCAATGGATCAGTCGAAAGGTACATCACAATACAACGAGTTTAATTGTCCATACAAAATTTGGAATATTAATGATTCTTCTTAAATTTATAGATAATATTTTTTTAATGTTTATTTGTTATGCTTAGGCAAGAAAAGAATTTTTGGTTCGGGAATGGCTTGAAGGAAATGAGAAAATAATTAAAATAAATTTTACTCCATGAGGATAATAGTCCGTATGTAAATGGTAAATTGTTATCATAACGTTTCAGATGTTGTGCTCTCCGGGCTTCGTCGGGTGTATATCGATTTGGGTAACCTACAGGGAATTTGAACACTTTATTTAATCTACGGGGGTAGATTGTTCTCGTTGTTGTAGAACTGGGATGGACAATATTTTCAAATCTCTGACATAATTTTTTTGAGAATATATTATTTGATATCTTTTATGTATGTGAAGAACTTTTTAAATGATAAAAAATCATCCCAGAGCAATAAAGATACGGTATGTAATGTAAATTATGTAAAACTTACTGAATGAAAAAATTCTGACAGGTTTTTACGGAAAATCTTTTTAGTAATATTTTCTATTAGCCTGTAGTATAAATGTAACTGTCATACATACACAATATAAATATACTATTAACTATTATTAGCATCAACACAAAAAGTTAACGCTTTTTATTTTTTCAAATAATCATTTTTCCTATTTATACATTTTTTATAATTAAAACACAGTAAAAGGTTATTAAAAATAATCTGTTACTGATTTTAAATCCCTTATAAATTATGTATAAAAAAGACAAAATATATTTATTTACCTTTAAAACTACATGTAAACAGCCCTGAACATTAACTACTTTTAAAAGAAAACATCAGACAAAACAAGATAGAAAACTTATTGACAAACCTTGAGTGATATGCATGCATTACTAGTTTCATCCATCAGGTGACTCCTGTTAAAAGACCTAACAAAGTTTATCACCTAGAACAAAGATTCACAAGTATATGTAGATGCAAAGGTTTTAAACAGACAAAATTTTCTGGAATGCTATTCCAAGTTGTTTTCCGCATTTCTCTCTGATACTCAAATCTCTAATCGCTCCTTTCTAAGGTCAACAAATTTCTGCTTCCAAATTGAGCTACTCTGAAATTCAATCAACTGCATTTCAAAATCATCCATGTCAATCCATGAAAAAATTTGCAAGTTTAGTTTATCCAGCTTGATACTGTCTGGAAACTTAATGAATTTTGCTATCTCTTTTAGTTCATTGAATTTATTAAATCTTGTAAAGAACTGCTCAATAGTTGATTCGATGATATTTACACAAAACTTTTGAAGACATTGGCGGTCTGTTCTACCATCTACGTGACTAAACAGACCGAGGAACCTAAATGGTGAACTGAAAGAAAAAAAATCTTGATCAAAATGAATTGGACTGATTTCGAGAAATAAGTAAAGTGTCCAAAGAGACACGAGAAACGTTGGGTAATTTCATAGAAAAACAGCTTAATGAATCTGTTCAATTTTCCCGAACTTTTAGGTAACATCTCCGATTTACAGGGAGCTGCAAAAGTAGGTATCCAATCTTTATTTTGACAAGAAACTATTGTAATAATCATAACGTTGCATGTTTTTCCATAATAAAAACCTCTGGAAACTAAGTGTAATGATTTTTTATGATCAAATTCTTTGGTCAAAATCTTTGGTTAGCAACTCACAGATATTGTCACGCTGAAAGTTATCCTATGTCAGTTTGAAATTTGGTTTTAAGCCTTTAAAATATTAATAAAATTCATCAGAATTCTATAAATGTACAAAAACTATTTCGTGTTTCTACATGGACTACTTGGCACTTAATGTTTCTGTTAAGAAAAACAGAAAGCATATAAACGATCAAAGAATGATAATAAAGGCAACAGAGAAGAGATGAAAGAAATATATGTCAAAGATTAATAATAGTAATAATAATGATAATAACATACATGCATACAAAGGTCTTTTAACGATATGCGTAAGAGTATAAAATCTTTACATTGGATTTGTTTAAATTTGCAGTAGAATTCAAGTTTTGCTTATATTCTAATATCAGTTTACATCCACCAACTCCGGGACTGTAACAGGAAAGTTTTAAAAAAAAAAACAAAAGGACTTTTGTACTTTTCGGAGTCTCAATTTAAAAAAAATATTTTTCACGAACTTTTATATTATCTCGAATTCTCTTCCATCTCATTACTTTTGTTCTCGCCGCTTTCTCTCTCTTTCTCTGCCTCCCACCTCTCCCTCTCTCTCTCTCATACACACACCTGTATATCGCAAATTTTTCACCATAAAAAGTTCAAGAACGGATATCGGTTGGGTGACTTTGAACTTTGCTCACGTTAAGATACTTAAAAGATTCCTTCGAGCATTCGCTTGCATATACCACTTTCTTCAAAACTTTGGCTTCCAGGAAGAAGAAAAAATCAGAAGGAAAATCATCCTTGTTTCATGTTTTTATTTGCTTTTTAATTACTTTTAATTGCCGTTAGATTTGAAATCATCAAATTCTTTGTTTCTTTCGATGCTTTGCTATTTCTCGCATTTATTTTGGCCTCAAGTCTGTAATGGCTACCAAACTTTTAAACGGCAAGTCGCTCAAAATTGTGACTTGGGGAGAAGTTTTATTTCTTGATCAATGAAATCCTTGAAAAAAAAAGTAAAAGAAGAATGAAGAGTAAAGAATACGTTCCAAAGTATTTTTCTATAAAATAAAATGGCTTAATTGGCGAAGCCATATCTGATTATTCCTTTAACGATGAATAAAGCGTTTATTCATCTGTCTTTGGTGGGCAGCCATTTTTTCTCCTTTTTCCTCCTCTTTCTCTAATTTTTATTTTTTCTCTTTTAGGCTAACAGAGCATAGCGGCCATTTTTTTTTCTTCTTTCTTCTCTGGGAGTCATTGTCGAACCATTTGTGCTAGGTTATAATGATAACAACGGACGATAAAAGGGAAGAACGCAAGAAAAAGGAAGTGAGTGAGTGAAAGAGAGAGATATTGAGAGAAAAGAACAACACAATTCTGCCGTACTTTCATTGCTTAAGCAGACGCTATCAGGGTTGGTGATCTTTCCTCAAGGCGTATTATGCGCTGATGTGCACCCGGCGTTCACAAACGCTAAGCACACACTCAGAGAGAGAGAGAGTGAGAGTGAGAGAGAGTGAGTGTGTGTGTGTGTGAAAAGTCAATTATATATCTCAAGTATTCTACTTTATCTCAAAATGCCTGCAGACATTGTTTTTATATTTGTGAACCAACGGCGAACGATGGAGTTCGGGCCTATGGCCAGGTTAGAGATCCTTGGTTGTGAACATCGAAGCATACAGAATGTTTATGTAAGAGCGGATACGCGTATAGATGAATATGCTTCTACAGGACTTTATGTATGAAATCATATATTTGTATGTATATATGTACTAGTTGGTCTGTTATAGTGTTTGTTTGTTCTCGATGTAAACGTAACTTTTGACCTAAAACGACAAAATGTAGCAGGGTAATGTCCGATCATTTATCACCGTTACAATTATCAATTCTGAATGTTAAATGAAAAACGTCACACAAATATTTTGTTACTGATATATATATTGCTTAAACGTTATTTATAATGGATGTCCAAATTCGAGTAGATGTTCTGTTTTTACTTATTAGGCAGTATATCTATTTCCATCTACCGGCCTGAATATTCGAGAAATCTTAGTAGAAAAATATATGCTCTCCGGCAATAAAAACAGAGCATCTACTCAAATATAAATCAAGCTATGTCGGATTAATAAGTGAAAAATCCATTCCCCTCTCTCGCTCTCTCTCTCTCCATATATATATATATATATATATATATGTATATATATAAAATACATTTTTATGTTTAACGTTCTTTTTATAGATACAAGTATTTAAGTAAATGCTCTGTTTATAATAAACAGTATTAAATAACATTTAATTTCTCGGACATTCAGGCCGGTAAATGTTATTTAATACTGATTATTATAAACAGAGCATTTACTTAAATACTTGTATCTATAAAAATGTCTTTAATAAATAAATTGTCGGACTTTGTCCATTTCTTAATATATATATATATATATATGTATATATATATATATACACGTACCTCCAACATTTAAAATTTATATTTATGCATTTTAAATATTTTTAATATATTTGTATATATATTTATTATGCATTTGAGACATTTAAAACATTTTAAATGTGGAAGGTATTTTTGCCGCATCCTGTATATATGTGTGCAAGTGTGTGCGTATCCATTGAACTATGCCTAAAAGCATAGTGAATGTAACAAGAAAAAATTGAATATATTTGAACAAATATTCGAGATAAGTATGTATCATCATCTTTTACTTTTGTCTGCAAAAATATTCGAAAAATAAAGGTTTTCAGGGATAATTTATTAAATTATTGAATAAAATGAGTGAATATTAGATAAGATAAATTTCCTACCAACGTTTCAAACTTAACTGGGAATCCATTGAAAGCGAACCACGTACTTCACTCGTAAAAATTCTGGACTGAATTGGGGGATGCATTTAAATTTCAAAATTTTATAGAATTTATTTATTATCCATTATTCACGTCTCGTGCAGTGACATTTGGCAAAGTATCTTATCTCTAGTCCAGACCTGACTTTTGGTTTTTCCCAAATTTAAAATTTTCGTTGAAAAGTAGGATATTTCGGACTGTGGACTTGATTAACGCAAACACAAGACAGCTACCGGTGATCACAAAAATGGAATTTGCATGATGTTTTGAACATTGGGAAAAAAACTGGATGTGTGAGGTCTCAAGGGAAGTACTTTGAAGAGAACTAAGACACTACTGCTTGGAGTAGTTTTTTTTTTTTTTTTTTTTTAAATATTAAATCGATTATTTTGGGGCATGTTCTCTATGACAGTTTAAGAACAAACATTTGCCATTGTGGATAATGTCAGATTTTGTAATTTTTTCATTCAAAGGTCAGTTGTTTCAAGATAAGCACGTAAATTTAAGCGAGTTTTAATCACAGGAAAACTGACTCAATATCCAAACGGCTTTTGAACGCAGCTAACAGGTGAGGGCCATTTACGCTTTGAGAGTTAAAAAGCAACGAACTCTGGCTTTTATACCCCTTCCCACACAGAGGAAGGTATAATTACATAGTCTAAAATATGCCACTATATCTGTGTTTTCAACAGTATGTTTGTATGGAAAAATTGGATATATTTATGAGAATAATAAGTCTATATATTTGTATTAAAAGAAATTTTATAAAAGAGTAAAAATGTTTTTCCCATAGAATTCAATTTCTGGTTTGCGAAAATAAAAAATTATCACTGAAAAGCTTACTTACTACTGTTATAGTCACTGAACGATTCATATAAGTATATACAAATGTGAGTGCGTGTACGGTTGTATGCGTGTATGTTTATAATTCATTCTTATATGTATGCGTAGGTAATATATTTAGAGACGAATGCCAGTTATCTACACACACACACACACACACACACACACACACACACACACACACACACACACACACATATATATATATATATATATATATATATATATATATATCACGAAAAAAAGAACAAGCTAAAGGGAAGTTGTGTTGGAGCAGAACTCTTCTGGTTGTAGAGGTAGATCGTAAGATACAATATGAAGCAGAGAAAAAACGTAACTTGTAATAAAGTAAAAGTAAATAAAATGAAGTTGTGTAGGAAGATAAAGAAGCAAGTGTAGAAATTTAAAAAAAAAGAATAAAATGAAAGAAATAACCTCCGCAAGTGTGATTATTTTTTCGATATAAGTGCTAACGATGGCCATATATATATATATATATATATATATATATATATATATATATATATATATATACATACATACACATACATATATATATATGAAACGAGATTTACAACAGCGTCCTGTAGCAAAAGGAAAAAGCAAAGATAAAGAATATAATTTAAGGGTAATAACTTTTCAAGTTGTTACATTTTAATACACACACACACACATATATATAATATGATAAAATATAATTTTAAAGTATCCAAAATTCATTGGTAAAAGTGCTCAATATCAAGGATAGAGCATGTGTAAATATAAGAGAGGACATTGAAGTCAACACTGTTAATTTCTTGCTTGAACGCAATATTCAGATCACACACACACACACACACACACACACACACACACACACACACACACACACACACATATATATGTATGTGAAGTGCGATACCTTGGGGAACAATGAAAAAAATTACGCTTAACACTTTCTTTCCGTCTATACATTCAAAGTAGCTCACATGTGAAGCAGCACACATATTCACAAATGGTACTGCTCATAAAAGGTAGAGAAAATGACAGTACTGCATTCAGTTTACAGTTAACTCGTGCACTTCGGATAACTTTGGGGGGGGGGTAAATGGCATGGCGATCAACACTCTTCATATTCTCTTTTCCTTATTATTTCCTTCAATTACCATGTAATTTTGGGAAAAACAGAGAAATGGTTTCTTTTTGCTTTCTCCACGGTCTGGCATTCAGTGTTGTTCTTTTTCTAGACCGTCTTCCACCGAATGCCACAGAGGCCAATCTACAAATAACCTGTCTAGTGGAGATGGATTTTTGCTTCTCCCAAGAGTATTTGAGCCGAAGAGAACATAACAGATTCTGTCGAAATTTTAACTTGGCTCATCGATTGCACTTTCTGCGTGGATAACCATTACGCCAGCCATACATCCACACTTATTTATATATGTGTGCGTGTGTGTATGTGCGTGTGCGCGCACGCGCGTGTACGTTTGTGTTATTAACAAAATTTGGTTTATGTAATTCGAACCACAGTGTGTATGTGCTATGTGACATACAATGACAAGCAAAGTTACAATATGCTAATGTTTTTAAAGAAGGTGATGAATTTTTTTTCCGCATGCCGTAAAAAAAAAAATGTTAAAAATCGACCAACACTCTCGGTTTTAAACTTTGCCGAAAATGAGCAAAACGGATGCCTGGACTTTACACGGAATACACGGAATGTGACCTTGCAGGTAAGTTCGAGTGTTAATTATTGCGCTTTATTTACAACATACAAGTTGTATTAGGGAATAAAAACATAAAATTCTATGAAAATTGGAAATTTCCGAAGACCAGATTTTGTTCATGTAAGAAAAATGATCGGAAATTGACTGTCGCAAAATGAATTTGAATGAAAGTGAAAAGCTTGGGAAAATATCTTGACATTGCAGGAGAATTGAAATGACGGAACAACAATATTGATATGTTTCTTTTTAATCATTTTACCCCAAGCAAGGCAATAAAGCCACTAAAACACAAAAGGTTACTGAGTGTTAGAGAATATGAGAAAAACTGCTATTAAGGAGAGAGAACAATAAAAGAATAAGAATTAAGTAAGACAGAAGATAACGATTGACATTGCATTAACATTTTTGAATAACAAACTTAACTGGCAAATAAGAAGCCGGAAGAGAGTTCCACGAGCGAGAAGTGCGATAGAAGAAACTATTAGCATAGAATTTACAATTACATCTAGCGGCCATTTTAATTGTAAATTGATGAGACCTTACCGTTAATCTAAAACTGCGCTTAAATTCATAAAGTCTAGGTACCATAGTGGAAAGTTCACCAGAACAATTACCCTGCAAGTATTTATAGAAATGGCAGAGGGAAAGTACGTGAAGCCGAGATGCCAGGTCACGTGGCTTCCCTGTGTATTTTCCATAAATACTTTCATGAAACATTTCCTAAAGATCCTTGAAAATAAAAGAATTGTAAAAGAAATGAAACCATACTGAAGAAAGAATTAGTAAAGTCAGGTGGGGGGGAGAGTGTCATTGAGCATTGAAAAGGGACTTGATCGCTTGTGTAAACAACCTGATATTATTATTAATGTGAAACACAATGGATATTATTATTATTATTAATAAGGTGAAAACAATCTGGAGAATATATATATATATATGTGCGTGTGTGTAAAAATATATAGAAAATAGGAAAGAACTCGTTAGGTAAATAATCCAAAGTTCTTTAGTATTTTTGTTATTATTTTCAAAAAATAGTACTCGATACAAAAGTAGAGCATAAATATAATTATTTATTTAAAAATATGATTCCATCGCTACATAAGAGTTCTCATGTTTCAAAACAAGAGCCCAAAACTTCAATATAATTATTTGAATTAAATTGAATTAAAATACTGTTCCATCTTCAAGCTAAATTTTTTTGGAATAACTAATTCCTGAAATTTACGCGTTTTATAAGCATATTCATTATAAAATTAAAATTTATTTAAAGAAAAGGGGCGTAAGGGTTAATAATTTGTATCAATATCTCAGTTACATTCAAGGAGGTCAAGTCAGGGTAAGGTTGGGGTGTCTAAATTTAAAGGGGAAGATGACATCGTCTAGTCTGGTTAAGTGTCTATGGAGATTTATTTTAAAAAATTTTTTTTTTGAAAGGGTTTTGTGTATATACAAAACTGTCATAATTCACAACACACACACACACACACACACACACACACACACACACACACACACACATATATATATATATATATATATATATATATATATATATATATATCAAAGCATGTTTGGTTAAATAATTTAGACATATTATGTCTATTTATTTTAGTTTTAATCCTTTCAAGTCTACGAATTAATTTCTTGGTGGCTGTAGAAAATTGACGATGAAAAATTCCAAAATTTTCTTTCAAATAATTTTTATTTTTCCAAGTACTTTCAATCTTATCTGAGACCATCTTCAGGGGTTGCATATCTATGGATGTGTTCTGCATTAACACCATAAATTCAAAATATTTCTACCTCTATGCAACGGAGGTAACTTATGTGATTTTTAAAAAGAATTTTTAATTGTTGTATTTTAAATTAGTATTTTTTATAACACTTTGCTGCTAAGAACTTTGTTGCTATACTCGTAGTTGACTTTATTTATTTTTGGCCGCAATTCTCTTATACAAAGAGCTTCCAGAATTTTAAGTTTTTGGTTATTGTCATCTTGATGAAGCACTGATGCATTTTCTTCTAATATCTGTCTAAACTGTGAATTTGGACATGAGTGTTCCTTTAAATGTTCTGAGATTGAACTATAATGGTTCAAGTGAAACGTAAGCCTTCTTGTCATCGTCGTTGTTGTATAACCAACATGATGCAATCTCCCCAAATTTTGATATACGATGTTGGTTTTTGTAAGACGCTAGTTGACGGAGAAGAGTTGTTATGGATGACTAGGTTGGTTGTACCAAATTTAGTATAGTATATAATTAATTTTATTTGTTTTACTTGAATCAGTGGGGTATATATTAGTGTTTATGCGTTTTTTTATTATCCCCTCCTCTGCTTATAGTTAGAATGCATTTGATTACGGTATAGTAGTTTAATGATCGGTTTAACAACAGGAAACTTTTTGTAACGCATATACTTAACACGGTTTTAGCATGATCACCCCCACATACAAAAGAATAAACTGGTGACATAGTAATTATATATATGTGTGTGTGTGTGTGTTATATTAACACCAATGAAATGAAATAATTATAAATTAAACATAAAAAATTAAATAATTAAGAATATGCTGATTAAAGAATTTAATAGAACAGTAAAATAAAAAATTATGTAAAAAAAAAATCACAATATGACAATAAAATGAAATACAGACTAAATATGTTTACTCGAAGAAGCCATGTGTAGTGAAAGGTCATAAAGGGTCATGCTTTTTGATCGATCATTAAGCGTATGAAGTATTTTATTTAACTGGTTTCTAAAATCGTGATGATAAGAAGAGGATCTGTGCTTTTCGGTTTACGACGTTTCGCTGGTGGGAAATTACAAGACAGTTATCGTATTTCACACGAGCCGATGCTTACATGTTTATTAAAATAGAGAATTGAAACAGTGTGAGTTATTTGAGTGAGTTGAGTTAATTTTATTGAAAAAGAGCGAGTTGAGAGTGCGCAGAATAATAATAATAATAATATTAACCCCCAGTTTATGTTATATCAGCAGCGGAACAGAAACAGTCTACGTAATAAAGATTGGCATGTTGTTGTCTACTTATTTTAACATAGAAGATGAAAGAAAATAAATAAAATTTTCGACATATTATGCTTTCTGATGGAAAAAAGAGAAGAATTGTACAATTTATGGAAAAGGAATTGTAAATGACTGGAAGTCTTCAAAAAAGTTTTTCAAAGCTCCGTGTTTTCAATAAAAAGAGATCTACTGTAGGGCAGACAAGTAGAAGATAGAATAATAGAAGGAGAATAATAAACATTGATATGATATGAGGGATACATCCTCAAAAATTTCAAAGCAAACGTTGGAAATCATTTGATTAGATTAGTTAGATGAGTCGCTTTAATGTGTGGCATCCACAGGAGTTAAGTAATAAAAAAAAAAAAACACGAACAAAAAGACAACTAGTGTGCGATTCACTGCATTTTAACGCGATATCCCTTCAGGATTTACGCGATCGTGGCTCTCCGCACATTCTTTATTTTTAGCTTTTCTTTATCATCTATGAATTACCATGAAATATTTAGAAATATTGTGAAGTGATTTTCTGTTACCTTATTCACGGTTTTTGAATTCCCAGTACTCCTACACCGAGACTTGGCTGCAAGAGAACCCACTTTACCCTGCTATATAACCTATATCTAGAAGAAGAAGAAGAAGAAGAGATGGAGTCAGACCTTTCAAAGTAGCATTAGTGCGAAAGTGAACGCAACAAACACGGTTGGAATTTGATCTCGGCTGGATGACTCCGCTTTCTAAGTTGATAACTATTTTGCTACCCGCAAATCCCGATGCACAGTTTAGTAAAAAGGCTTCGTTTTTTAAAGAAATTACGGCGAGCGAGAAAATTGAGCATTTTGTAAGCACGTGACATGCAAGAAATCGTTGGCAGGTAAAATGAATCACTACTAACCGTACGAAAGTCTGGTCTTAACCCAAACCAGGATTTATTCCGACAAGTCTAACTCCCAACCAGACTAATTAAATGTAACAGCTGAGAGACAAAAATAGTTAAAGACTATAATATTTCCTTCACTTTTCTGCAGACTTTTGTAATACTGAATTCTTAGGTTTCTAATGATACAATAGTTCCTCATTCACGGACTGCCGAAACAACTGATCATACTGATATATATGTATATATATATATATATATATATATATATATATATATATATATATATATATATTGTTTTGCGTAGATCGATACATACATACACATGACAAAGTTTAATTCATAAATTAGGCACGATAACAGATTAACAAAAATATCTTAAAATAGAGAAATTCTAACGATTATACTTTAATAACATTTTTTATGGCAGAGAAGAGATTCGTATTTGCCGTAGATCTCAGCATGCGATTCTTGTCGAGACTTTTCCCTTAAAGAAAGCACATTATCATTTTTCTTTAGCATATCCGAATTGCCAGTTTCCCTACTTTTAGAAAACATTTTTATGTAAAACTAATGAATTGATTATTTCTAACGTTGAATGGGAATAACTAAAACCGCGGATAATGGGGCGGGGGCACCGGATTTACTAAACTTTGAGGAGCACAGTATAAAGTGAAATATGTTTAGAAAGATTGAGTTACGCTAATCTCTCAAAAGCAATGAGCCTACTATTCAAAATTCTCGCTTATATATACATCAGATTAATACGGGACAAGTTCAGATAGAGGAAGTGAGGATATATATATATATATATATATATATATATGTATATATATATATATATATATAAGTAATAGATTATGTTTCATCAGTCTTCTAAGTAATGTGGGTACATCTACCTAAAAAATCAGCATGTGAAATTCTGGACTTTTTCAAGGATTGAACACAGTTCACTTTTAGGACAATATGAACTTCCAAGTCGGTCAAAATGCACGTCTGTATTAAAGGGATTTTGATTATTAAGCGATTGATTATTTTAGCATTTACGAGGAAGCAAAGTTATGTACAGATCTTACTTATTATAAAACGCAGATTGTGTGTGTGTGTGTGTGTGTGTGTGTGTGTGTCTGTAACGTTTATATATTGGATCGAATTTCCTACATTTTTAGCCGATTTCAACAAAACTTCACAGGACTACATAAAATTACCTTGTGGTGGTTCTAACGGCGCCGAAAATGGGAAAAACATAATTGTTTTTTAAGAAAATCAATTTGAAAACACGATCAAGACACATCGTGAGAATGAAAGGGGGACAACTCACCCGCGAAAATGTAAACAAATGAGCATAGCATGATGAAAAAAAAGCCGAACTTGACGAAAGCAAAATTTTATCGTCTAATGTTCATATTATTATTAAAGAGGAAAGATCAAAGTATTTTGGAGGTATTTTTTTACATGTTTTAATCGTTCTTAGCACGTCTGAAATTTTCGTTAAAAATATTGTTTTTTTTTGGTCAAAAAAAAGGACAGATAATAAATGATTTTCAATCATTTTTTTCGATTTGATAAAAAAGATTAAAAATATTCTTTTAAAAATCAATTATCATTTTTTCAAAACTGATTTTAATAAAAACAGAAATTATACTGTTTATTTAAAATATTTTGAACTAAGCTTAACTTAGCTTCTGCGCCGAAAAAATGTAATTTGAAAATAAAACAAAGCAGGTCATAACCTTTCACGTCGCTTGACGATTGACGAAAGGCACATTCATGACGTTTAGATAACTTACGGGAGGATAATTCTTTCTACGGATGGAAGGAAGTGAAATTATTTAAGTGAACAAATTATTTACCTCGTTACTTTTAAGGAAAACTTTCAGCGCTCTAATTTTTTATTTTTTATTTTTTTTTTAGCTTTCATTTTTACGTTTACGATGCTTTAAGGAAAATATAAAGAAATTAAAAAATAAGACTGTTAATAGTGAGATTAAATTTCATAAGAAAAAGGTATCTAATTAATTTAGGTAACTTTCTTATGAAATTTTATCAGAAGTGTACATAAAATACTATAATTTATGTACATTTATTACATTTTACTGTGTTATTTGTATTTCCATTCATTTTATTATTAATTTTGATATTTCATTTATGGAAAAATGTCATAACTGAGATTAATATAAAAATAAGATCATATAAATTAAAGTTTAGCAGTAGTTAAATTTCATAAGATGATACTGTTACTTGTAGGTACCCTTCTCAGTTGAAATTGAAAACTCAAATTAACTTCTCTATACGTGTTTCGCAAAAGTAAAGGGCTTAACAGCGGATAACAATGCTGAACTCAAATAATGCAACTAAATTGTATTCTGGTTGGTCTTCCGTACTTGATAATTACTGTCCGACGATAAACACAAAAATTACATTTCTTAATTACCATGGCTAATCTGATTGGTCCAAATTATACAATTTTCAAAGCGCTAGACAATGACAATCTCACACGGACATTTTGAAAGGTTGATGTTGCTTTTTAACTAATGTTAAAATATTTTTAAAAATTCAATTTAAAAATTTAAAAAAAATCTTTTTAAAATTAAAGAAATAATTGTATTAAAAATTCAATTTTCATTGAAAAAATTTTTTGCTTTCAGAAAATATTGTCCATATTCATAAAAACAAATTAAAACAAATAAAAGCATTTGAAACTAAATAATATATTTGTTTTATTGAGTTTTGTATGTTACAATTCACAGCTGATTTTCAGGTACGTTGGCCAAAAAAAAAACAAAAAACAAAACAAAAAAAAACATGATTTGCATTCTTCAAAGCCTTGTGCTTTTAACTATTGTAATCACTAAAACCGATTGTCTCGAATTTCTAGAATTTTTCATAAAATTAGTTATGGGGGTGTTAATAAATATAAAAAAAAATATTTCTGCCATGACTTTAATAAAAAAAAACATATTTATAATAATTTCGATCATCTGTGAATAGTTTCTGAAAGTTTCATTAACATCTGACAATTATTTTTATTTTTGCAAGATTTTCCAAATTAATGTGTGTAAATACAAAAAAACGCGCTAAAAATTATCTATGTTATTTACTACCCCTTGTTGCGACAAAGAGAAACAAAGTTTTTTTAAATCAAAATTTAGAATATTCTAAAAAGATGGAAAAATTTTAAAAAATAATTAAAAAAAAATTTAGTCTATCTTTATAAAAACATAAGCATTTTGACGATAAAATTTTGTTTTCATAAACTTTGGCGTCTTTTTCATCAGACTATGCTCTATGTTTTAGCGATTCCGTGGAGTGACTTAGGTTAAAAAAAACCCAGGTTGTTTGTGTGTGTGTGTTCCTTTATATATGGGATCGGATTTCTTACATTTTTCAGCCGATAAAACAAACATCCACTTTTTTTTTGGCAGGTAGTATTTCTTATTGTCTTGCATACTTTTTTTTCTTTATTTATACATTCAGAATGCTTTAAAAATTCCATTTACAAGACAATTGTTTATAATAAAATTCTAATTCTATTCAATCAGGGGACTCATCATAACGATTGAAAACAATGTTTTTGTTTGAGTTTGGGTTTGACCAATTCGTAAAAAAAAAAAAAAAACTAAGACATGCGTGTCCGTCAACCTAAACAATAATCTAACGATCTCTACTGATTGTACGAATCGAAAAATCGGATAATTCTTTATCTTTAGGGAAAGATAATTCCACGTACTTTAGGGCCGTTTTTACAATTCCCTTTGCAATTCGTTACAAGGCAGATCAATAAGGCATTGGTTCTATTTGAAATTAATTCAATATTTAAAAGAAAGTATTAAGAAATAATTTAAAAATGCCGACGTAAGAAATCTGATAGACAAAAAACAACAATATTTCGAAGATGATAATTATTAAGGAAAGAACACAGTACTTGTAATAAATTAATAAACCCAAATAAAATTAATATTTTTTGTATTAGAAACAACGAGTGGAAAATATATTCAAATCAGAATTCTAATTAGGAATCATCACAAGCAAAATATGCAATTTTTTTTACTGTATTCAATAAGTAAAAATCATGAATTGTAAAAGATTACAGTGAAAGGCTACCTACATTTTTCAACCGATTTCAACAAAACTTCACTTTTTTTTGGCAGGTAGTGTTTCTTATTGTCTTGCACATTTTTTTCTTTATTTTTACATTCAGAATGGTTTAAAAATTCCATTTACAAGACAATTGTTTATAATAAAATTCTATTCATCAATCGATAGACTCATAACGATTGTAAACAATGTTTTTGTTTGAGTTTGGGTTTGACCAATTCGTAAAAAAAAACAAAACAACAAAAAAAAACTAATTAAGACATGCGTGTACGTCAACCTTAAACAATAATCTTTGTCAATTTTATTTTTCAGTCTTTATGATGGTCGATACTTGATCTATCTCTTACTGTTACATCCCCGGGCAACGCCGGGCTCTACTGCTAGTATTTACTAATCTTAGCTTCGTGTATTTCATGATGTCGGGATTCGAACACTATCTTCTCATCCAAGTAAAAAATAAATAGAAATGGGTGGCTTTCAAAATATATAAACTTTTGTTAAAATAAATCAACAATAACTAATTTTACAACACGATTGAGGAATGGTGAAAAGCTGATCAAAACTTTGCAAACTTTTGACGTGAAAACCAAGCGAAGAGTCCAAATAAACAATTCAATAGTTAAAGCTATCAAAGACATCGAACAGGAAAAAGTCTTTTCTTTTATTTTCTTTTTGCTTGCAATTTTCACTGTTTTGTATCAGCAAAAAAATAATAAAAAAAAGATTGCACCAAAACTGTTTTCTGAAGCGTTGTATGAAAATATGTGACCCCGACATTATCTCTTTCTTTTATGATGTGAAATATTTAGAAGATCGTGTGAAAAGTCGAGTGAGTAAAGGAAACGGAGTGACGTTTAGTTAAAACGCGAACAGCATCGAGAACGTTTCAAACACGCCACTAAAGTTTCTAAAACTCTCAGGCACCAAAGGGAAGGCCAACCGAGGTCTTTGCTCAATACAATATAACACACGGCATAACACGAACTTACTGTAAATGTCGCTGTTTCTAGTGACACTAAGCAAAGAGGAAAAAAGTAAGAAGAAATAATAACGGTCAAGGTTGCTATTCTGATACATCTGAGAACAGAGACGACACTCACTGACGAAACTAATGCTGTGGAACTCTTAGATGATTGAAGATGGGTTTCAGTGGTGGCAAATTTTGGTTGGGTGTGATGATGGTACAATCGATAATGGCTTTTTTTTCTTCTTTCGTTGATCACTGCCCACCCATGTTTGGATTCGGTGAGAGAGAGGAGGTATTATGGTATTCCTATAAATGGTAGTTGTACTGACACAACAGTCGGAGGAGGTAATAGCAAATACCGATTGTCTTTGAGAGTAAATTTATGATGTAGAAGAGAAAACTAAAATAACCGGATATATTTGATGGAAGAAGTAAAAGAGTAGATCGATGCTTTGCTCTTTTTATACTAAATTTATCCAACTTCTTTCTTTTCTTTTTTTTAATAATAAATTGAATATTTTTTCCTTCTTTCTCAACGTCTCTTTTTCGTCATTAAATTTTACTCATATTTTTTGTATTAGCTTTTCGTCCATTTTAAGATTTTTCTTTCTTTCTTTCTTTCTTTCTTTCTTTCTTTCTTTCTTATCATCTTCCTCTTCTTGTTAAATTTTCTTTTGTTCCTTTTTAATGTTTCTTTTATATTTTATGATAATAATAATATCGACGATAGTGTTATTTTATTTTTTAGCCTAAAGAATTCCTTGTTGTCACACAAGCGAAAGCCAGAACCCCAAAAGGCAGAGGAAGATGAGCGTCTGAGACAATCTATTTCAATCGTGGAACTGTCATGGTGCCTGACTTCATCTTCGCGCTTTGCGGATGACAAAAACTTAATGTTGAAGACTTCCTTTTAGCCCAACATTCCTCTTCACATGTCTTTTGCCACAACCCATTTTTTTCATCCAGTCCACCACCTTCATCTCTTAGCCCCGTAGTCATTGTCGTCATTACTACTACTACTACTACTGTTACTACTACTACTACTACTTACCACGACTACCATGGGCACCTTTTCATCCCCCTTCGTTTTATCTCTTTGATCTCTTTGACAGTGTCTTCCTAAATTATTTATTGGTCTCTAATTTTTTTCGCTAAAAAGAAAGAATGAATGAAATGATAGAGTAAGAAGCATAGGAATATATATATATATATATATATATATATATATATATATATATATATATATATACAAATAAATTAAAAAACATGTGTGTGTGTGCGTGTGTGTATGCGTGCCTTTGTGCGTCCGTAACACACACACACACACACAAAGAGAGAGAGAGAGAGGGGGGAAGGTACAGGTAAAGCAAAAGCAGAAAAAAGAACAACGGAAATAAAAAAAACAAGATCAAAATGAATGCGAAAAGAAAAATACATTTTTACCAAAATCTTTTCCCTTTTTTGCAGCTCCATCGTTCAAATCTTGTTGTACATTCCTTTTTTAATAGCCATTCTATTTTTTTAAATTTTTCCATTGACTGTTATCTAATTCAAATTTCATTCATTCATTCATTCATTCATTCATTCATTCATTCTTTCTTTCTCATTAATCTAGAAATTCTTTTCTTTTTAGGTATGATTCGCTAAACAGATTTTCATTTATTACTCTCTCCTATTTTTCATTTGTTCCATCTCACTTTTCTATTTGTTCCCCTCTTGAAGAGTAAAAACGAAGAAACAAACAGAGGTTTGTTTTCACTCTTCTATTAAACTCACTATCTTTCATTTGCTCGTCTCTTTTCTTCAATTCTTTCATGGCTAACCATTTTAATCTATAATTCCGACATTATTCTTCTTGCTTCTCATATCATATCCATCTCTCTCATTTCCTCTGTTATTTTGATTTTTTTCTCTTTGTTTTAGTTGCTATCGCTTTCTTTCTCTTTTCGCGTGTTCCTCACCAAGCATCCCTTTTTAGGGTTGATTAATAGTGCGTTATATTCTGCTGAACAAAAGATGTTCAACCCTTTCATTTCGTTTTTTGTAATCTTTATTATTATTATTATTTTTTTACTTTACCGACGCTACTCGAAAAGCTGAATGTATTACATATCGGAAGTTGAAAATTTCCTTCTCTATACGCTAATAGCTTTATAATATGTGCTTTCAAGCTAGCATAGAAATATAAAACACTTGGGAGTAGATGGTCATCATAAGGGCTTACTGGAAATAGTCGCAAACGACTGTAAGGCTAAAGAGAACTAGATAGAAAGATAGAGAGAAAACTAACTCTTTTTGAGTTATTACCATAGAAAAAACTATTTTTAAGATTCTTATCTAAAACTGTGACGTCATCAAATACTTTTTAATTAAGATTGCACGTGAAATACCTCTCTCTCTACGACATTTTGATTGTAAAAAACTCTCGAAAAAAAGGTATTTTGGGAAATATTTTCGATTTTTTTAAGTAATATCTTCAGTGTTTTGGTAAAAGTGAGTTCTCTAATATAAGAGTCAAATTATTATTTCGCCGACAGATTTTTTTGTTCTTTCATCATTGCCTGTTTAAAGAAATTTACAGGTAACATGTGGTCATTTATTTGATTCTAGAAGATAATTTGCCTACCGTCAGCTTCATTCAATATTTAAAGCTAAGATACGTATTTAAAAGTTATTGAGAAAAATTACCGTATTGTGTCCAATTGCTGTATTGTGTTTTGTTTGCAAACTAACAGTTTAAGTATCATTACTCTTGTAAATAATTCCTTTGGATTCTATTGCTTAATATATTTTAATAAATCCATATTTCTTTCGAGAGATTAACAGTAAAAAAATTACTTTCAATATCATCTGCTCGACAATTCATTCAAAACATTCCTTATTGAAAAACAGTGTTCCTTTCTATTGACTTTTTTTTGTTGTTGTTAAATCAATATTTATTAAATCTTTATCTCCTTTTACAAACTTGAGTATTCTGCATTCTATTTACCTGAGAACAGACGTCGATCATTAGACCATTGAAACTAATCCATATATTGATCAAACAATACTACTCTGTCAAGTGATCAAGAGCAGACATTATACCTTTATGACCTTGACCCTTTCTTCATTGCGTCACCCACTCGCTTCAATTTAAATTCATTTAGATTTATAATAAACCTAATGTCTTTTTAGTTGTTTCAGTGTTACCAACCTAGTCTGAATTCACTTTGTGGACATTTTTATACTTTTATATTTCGTAGCACCGCTGAATTTATTTTTCTTGAGATTTCTGGTACTTTGCAGGACCAGTTAATGTTTACACTCCCTTATCATATAACTGCCTCCTCCACTTTTAACATTTAGTCACAGTAAGATTATCTAAATCTGCTTCCATTACTTGATTTTTTGTTTGCTCATGTTCCTTTAAACGAATCACTACTATTGTATACAATGTAAATAAATTTTATACTAATTTTCGATATCACCATTTTATTATATTATTATGAATGTATAATCTTATATAATTATTAAAATGCAATTTTTGTGATAAGTCTTGGTATACATAAATTTCTTTATCTTTTAAAATAAGTGTTATTTAGCAAGTTTAATTTAGGAGGAATGTCTCACTAAGAATGAGTGAGAACATTTAATAGTTGGTACGAATAATTCTACTCTATTTATATTTAAGCGTAACATTTTTCTTTTTAATGATGTAATTTTCGAAATTGTACGAAAAGTAATAGTAATGTTTTTTTGCTTTGTTTATCTCTGAATATTCGTTCAGTATCATTGATTTCTTTCTCTCTTATTTATCATTGAAGCATTTACCTATAAATTTATTAATTTATCCTTTTCTTATTTATTGATTGTAACGTAACATTTTTATAGATGATTATATACCCAATCATAGGAAAGAAAAAAACAAACAAACATACAAATCACAATTTACAAACAAAATTTCATACCGGATTGGTCGTCACCCGGGTAAATAAGGGCGTGTCCCTCAGAGAGTAATCAGTTTCGGGTCGAAAGATCTGTCACTGGAATAAACATTTCCACCAACATTGAGACCAAAATCGAGTTAACTCAAACATTAGACCTGGTGACTTAATGTCAAATAAATTAATAAAAAGAAAGCGAAGGAAATGGAATCGTGAAGCGTATAAACAAGTCATGGTATCTTTTTTTCACTGCACTCGAAAATACACAAAAGAACATTACGGATCAAACATACTAAATATGATGTGATATGGTAGTAACTAAAATAAGACCCTATCTTGACTCAAATATGCTTTGCCAATGTCCACAGGAACATTATGTGAAATAAAAGACTTTCAAATTCAGAAATAGATAGGATACAACTAAATATAAGACAAGGTACAATCAGACATAATCCAAACAAAAATGAGGCAAGAGTGGAAGTAAATAATATGATAGAGGATGAGATACAAACTAAAATAAATGAGTTATGAAATAATAATCTCTCAGGAAACAAAACGGAAGAATCTAGCTGCGACATAAACAATTGCACTGATTCAGATTCTGTCACTGATGAAGAAGATGAATCAAACGACATTAGAGCAGAATTTCTTAAAAACATCACATTGAAATCACTGATGTGAAAAACCACATCATTCAAATAATAAGCATTGTAACTCGCACAAAATGTTAGAAAGAGACCAGCTTCCAAAAATTCATATGATAAAGTCAAATCAACATAATTTGCGAACATATAACGCAGCATTGTAAACATTGTTAACGGGCAGACCACTGGAAAATATCACGGAAATAAATAATGTCATATGTGCAACAGCTTTAGCAGCTACTGAAAAACTTAATGCCAAGACAAATAAAATATTACACAACGGAAGGCAAAATTAAAGCGAGGAATTGAGGAAATCAGATACTAGGTGAGATTTCAAGAAATTCAAATGTCTCAACACAGAAAAGCAAGAAGATCACGCGGAAATATAAAATTAAAGCAATAAATGAAACCCCACCAATCAAGGAAATACTTAAACAGAAATTGCAATTAAAGGCACAGAGAACAAGACGATATGTAAAGCGTAGTAGGTTCTCTCGGCAGAATAAGATATGCTAAACAGACCTAGTTTTGGGGGAAATTGGAAAAGTAATTATAGATGCCAAAAAGCCACCATCGATTGAAGAAAGGCAAAAAATGACCAGGTACCCAACTTTTGGCTCTATCATCTGTCATCAATCTATAAAACTCTTGCGCAAACTTTATCAATGCTAACTAATAATTCCAATGAAATTCCAGAATGGATCACGGAAGGTATTATATATATCTTGCCAAAAACGTGCGAAACAGATGACCCCAAAAAATTATAGGCCAGTAACATATCTGACCACATCCTGTTCTGACGAACCGTATTTACTCTTTTCTTGATGAAAACATTGGTGGAAATTTCAGCACAGTTTGTATAGATTACCGTAAAGCGTTTGGATCCTTAAGGCTTTGGAAATGTAGAAAATCTCCCTCGTGATTGTAAATTTCCTTAAATATAGCATGGAACTGTGGAAAACCAGATTTATACGTAACTCATTCCAAAGCTACTATCACTTTTAATTGATTGAATATCTGACGAGGAATCTTTCAAGGAGACTTCTCCATGTCGCCCCTTTCTGTTATGTCTCTCTTTAATCCACCTTTTGTATGAACTAAACTGTAATAAATATAGATACAAAAAAAAAAAAAAATGTTTAATCATCTATTCTACATGGATGATATCAAACTTTTTGCTAACGAAGACAATGAAATGAATGGTATCCACAATACTGTAAAACGTTTCAGTGATGACATGAATGAATGGTATGAATTTCGGATTAGATAAATGTACAAAAGTAACAATCAAGAAAGGAAGAATTGCAGAAACACACTTAATACATTTAGATTTTTTCACAAAGATTAGGAAACTGGAACAAGAAGAAGCCTATACCCAGGAGTCGGTGAAGGAGATGGAATACAGCATACCCAAATTATGAAGAAAGTAAAAAAAGAATACTATAGTCATGTGCGTCTCGTATAAAATACCTAGTATAATTCAACTATAAACATTTTGGCTGTCCCTGTAGTGCAATACAATTACAACATCCTTAATTGGACCATAGCTGATATTAAGGGAATGAATGTCAAAACGAAAAAGCGTCTCACTTGCCACCGCATGCATCATCCTAAGACTGATGTTGATCGACTGTATACGTCCCGATTCGAAGCGGACAGAAGATTAGCTCAACTAGAATTGCCTTACAAAACCACAACAATCGGTCTTCAAAGATAATTGGAAACTAAGCAGATTGGATGATGGTCTGCGTCAAAAACCATGAAAGAAATAAGAAATTTTATTCAGTAATGAAGGAATTAAAACAAATTCAAAAGAGAATTTCAAGCGCGAAGTGCAAGTAAACCATAATACAGCCATTGTACGAAATGCAGAAACAATAGCAAGATAAGACTCTTCAAGCTCAATACTCTGCCAGTATTAAACAAGCCGATGTAGAAAAACCCTGTACCCATCAGTGGTTACGTAATGCATGGTTAAAAGCTGAAAACGAAGGTTTTATTCTTTTTGCACAAGACGAATGCTTGCGAACTAGAGATTACCAAACACACATACTGAAAAAAATATATAGTGGTAGGACACACTGAATATAAAACTCGGCATGATTCAATATCTGAACTGGAAAATATGCAACTTTTACGGGAAGGAAACTGCAAGAAACTTGTGTTCTTGCGTTCGATTTAGACCATTTTAGTAAAAAATAAGGGCGCAACAATACATAGTAATGACTGACATGCTCGTCCCATAGACTATTGATACTAATTTGGGGTTAATTTTCACTGGTTGATGACCCACACATGTCGACTTGTAACAGCTAAGTGTAGTAGATAACCGCAACAATTCTATATTTAAAAAATCTTAAGTTGATAAATACAAATATCTCTTCTGAATATCAGGCCAAAGGCTGAAGAAAATATCAGTCAAAAAGCGTTGCGATAAATAAAGTGCGCGCATCTCCATAAGCACAGAGCAATAAAATAAAGATTTTAAAAATAAAGATTATAAATCTATATATGGCATATCTGACAGCCGTAGAACTGAACGTATTTATTAATTTATTTCATTCTAAAACGCATCTACACTTTGGCTTGAATAAAGCCTAGCTGTTTTGTTTTTTATTAATAGTAGTCGTTTTATGATCACACTCGTAAATATGTTTTATGATTTTTTTCACAGACCAAACAATTACCTGATTACATTTTCATATTTGAGTCATCTTCGCTATCATTCAATTCGTTTATGATACAAATAATTTCAAAAACATGTTAGGCTCATTTTTTTTAACACGGAATATTTTTTCTTTCTTTTATCGTCTGCTAAAAGAAAAATTATAACTCCCCAGCACCTCCGCAATGGGAAACGAATAGAAACATGAAAAAGAAAGTGGAAATTATATCAACAGTAACAACATGTTTTCCTTCTAACTATCTCTCTCTTCTTTGTTTTAGTTATTATATGTTTAATTTTTTATTTTATTTTTACAAATTTGTTTTTGATCTAGCGGCTTGGGAACAGAGACATCTCCCCTTTTATTTCCCCTCATGAAACAAAGTGGAAAAATAGCATCTATTAAAATTAATTGGCTGATTTGTCAAAACGCAATAAATGCATTGGTATAAAATATTTTATAATACGAATTCTTTAGTGTTGTTAGAAGACGGGCGCAGTTCCTTCAATTTGGGAGGAAGACGTTTCCGTTTTCCTTCGAAATCTCATACCCCGACCTGTCCCATCCATCACTACTCTCAAGTGATTGAATGAATAAATAAGCGGCTCCTATTTTTTTTGTCAAACGAGCCAGCTATTTTTTTTCACAAAATGGCTAACAAAATCTTTTCGAATGAAACAAAATAGAAAATAATTGTGTTGACCTGTTATCCTTAATGTAGTCGAACAAATGATAAATCCGGCAAATTACCAGCTTTTTATTACCCCCATCAACCTTCTTCCCTGTTTTCAAAACCCTTCCGATATTTTTTTTCATTTTACCGCCCTTACATTTCCCAATCCACTACATCTTTCCTCAGTTTTATGAAGAAACCTCTTTGTGAAATGAAAAATAAAAAAAACAATTAAAAAAATTACTGTTTCGTCTTTTCTCCACAAACTCACTCAGACCTGGAGTTCTTCTCTAACCACACCCGTTATAACAGTTCAGTCATTCAAATAGCTTTCATAGTTTGTACACTATACATTGCTCATATTTTTCTTTTCGTTATAAAAAAAATAACATTTTTGGGATCTTTTTCAGTTTTCAAGTTTAACAAGAAGGCGGAGTGATACAACAGTGAGTGAGCAGGTTGTCAGACAGATACACACATCGTATTTTGCGGGATTAACAAAACGCACAAAAACAAAACAAAACAAAAAAATGATGAACTTATTAATCTGCATTTAATACAGGAAGTCTCCCACTGTTGTTTTCTTCAAATATTCATTGCTAAAAATTGCCTGCTACCGGGGGGTTACTGAATGTTTACATCATCATCATCATCATCATCATAATAAAGATTTTGCATGTTTCATCTGTACGTGGAGTTCCGGGTTGTTTCTTTAATGATTCATTTAAATGTAAAATTTGAACTTGTGTAAATTTCGTGTTCATAATTAGGTATAAATGTCCTGAACATTTTTTCGCAATTTGTCCATACTGGTAGATTGGCGCTCTTTCAAAATTGACAACGCGGTAGAATAAGTGTCAGGAAAATTGATAATTGGAAATCTTGTTTTTCTCAATATTTTCTTAGCTTATTTCGGCCAAAGGCTAAATATAGGGGAGAAAAAGAAAGATAAATATGTTTTTCTAATTTTCTAAGTTTTGGGATAGCTGGCCTATAAAATCAAAATTTTAAATTATACATTTTTACTTATGGAATTCGTGAGAATGAGCTTGCATTTTTTTTGAGAAATACTTCAGTTCTTGCAAATAGATTTATGGGAATGGGAAAAGAATACTTAATTAAACTATTAGGCTTGTAATTGCCTACAGAATAATGTCTTATCAAAATAATTGCGCTGTACTAATTATCAACGCCCCCACTATCTGGGAAGATACGACACTTGTTAGCAAGTGGAATTATATATAACAGTATAACAGTTTTATATATATATATATATATATATATATATATATATATATATATATATATATATATATATATATGTGTGTGTATGTATGTATGTATGTGTGTGTGTGTGTGTGTATATTTCTGAGATGAGGTATTGTAATTATTTACACTATTTACATTGTTTTGACTGTTGTCATCGTTGCATATTATTGTAAATGTGTGTGTGTGTGTGTGTGTGTATATATACGAAAAGGTATTGAAACGCTCTCAGCCAAACACACTTCCCAAAATCTGGCCAAATGACCAAACCTCATAATTTAAAAAAATCTTCTGCGTCGGACCAAGAACTTTTCGACATCCACATCTATCTATCTATCTATCTATCTATCTATCTATCTATCTATCTATCTATCTATCTATCTATCTATCTATCTATTTCTGTGTATGCGTTCGGGCACTTAAGGTGCAAAAATGGTTCCTCAAATTAAGAAAAGAAACTGATATGAAACGAGAATCTTTATTTACTATTGTGTTGATTTCGGGGGATGTATGAGCAAATTGCATGGAGACACACAGGAAATGCTGGGCAATTTGTGATCAATCTGTTCCAATTCTAGCATACCAGCGCACATTGTTAAAAATTTTCTATATGAGGGAAGAAGAGTGTTATGTATCGTGGATAGAATGTTTGTAGATATGAACATTGTAGACGAACAAATCAACACGATCATCAGACGATCTGTTGGTTATACTGACAGCCAATTTGCAGTGTTGATTTTTATAAACAAATGACAAACATTATTTGTTCGTTAGTTAATTAGTTAGTTAGTTAAATAGATAGATAGATAGATAGACGAGTTTGATGGTATATGTCGATAAGAAAAATCCAATCATATACGAGCCCAGATGACCAACTTGGAATCCATTATTCCTACATTTTACCTCCTCCATTTGATCTTAGTAAACTTCACTCAGCTTAAACAAATCTATCTATCTATCTATCTATCTATCTATCTATCTATCTATCTATCTAACGAAGAAACAATTCGTAAAATGTTTGGCTTTTTTTAAAAAGCTGAGTTAAATTTACTAAGCTCAAATGGAGGAAGTAAGATGTAGGAAGAATGGATTCCAAGTTGATTGTTACTCATTATTATTTTGAGAAACCATGATATACAATTTACAAAACAGTTTTTTTAACAGGTTGAAATGAAGGAATAAATAAAAACGGCCATCAAGCTAAGAAAAACGTCGATGTGGCGATGAAAATAAAACAACAGCAACAACAACAGACATTAGATTTTACTTTGGTTTAATGTTTATGGCTTCACAGAAAGTATAATGAAATATACGCAGGATATTTCGCCAGTTTTTATCAAGTTTTTTATAAAATGAATCATATTCCGTTTTCATTAGATAAATGGAGAACATCGTATTCTTTTAAGTGTTTACACCTATATCTCATGTGTGGCCACACTGAGGTATTTTAGTTTTCCTGTCTGTATCGATAAGCTTAACAAACAGATTTTTACTTCAAATACTGCTGTGTCATATGCACCTCCCATGAAAGTATAATCACTAACTGAGACCTGATTTCTGGCACATTAGTAATAGGCCACTTTTTGTGCCTAAGTGGGAAGTACTATCGGGCTAAACAGTTTTCGTCATTATAATGTCTCTTTAGCAGGTAATGTTTTAAATTATTTTAAATATATAATTAACCATAAATTGTTATTAATAACAATAATAAGATACCTACAAATATATCATGGAAATTAATGAAAAATCGAATGTCTACAGAAAAGATTTAACTCAACCCTAGTTGTAAAATCAAATCAAGAAATCATAACACAATTTTCTTCCTGTGATATTGAAATTTGTAATGCTCAAGTAGCATAAATATGACATGTTCAAGGGTGACGTACATTGGTAAATTTTCCGAAGTGATCTGAGTTACGTATATGATTCCTGAGCCCATTCTTCCTCCAACTCAATTTTATCAACAGAAGGATTCCCTACAACTTTTTTCTTTCCTGTACACCATTGCCAGTTGACAACACATTTCCGCTACCCCTCATCAGTGACACTTTATTCAGCCTTGTCTCGGTCTTTCGGAAGCCATCTTTGTCAAACCATCTCTTTAATCGCCTTAAGTGAAGCTTGTCCTCCTTTTATCGCGGTCCTTTAGCCGCCTCTTCGCGTCGATTGTTGTTTTACCAAACCCGAGTCGACAATAGGAATTGCCAGGGCTGGTTGCTTGTTAAAAGTGTCATCTAGTTTCATGTCAATTAAATGATCATTTATACACCCCCCTCCTTCTTCCACTTAGTTGATTTCCTCAAGAAGGGGCTGCGTACTTCCGTAAGTGATTGCACACGTCATTCGTATCAGTCTCTATGTTCACTTTTTTTCACGTAATTTTCTTTCTTCTCGCTTGTTAAGCTGAGTTTGCACATATGTAGACTGAGAATTTCTATCAGCTTATCACCATCCAACTATCCCCTTTAGTCCTGTATTCTTAAATGTGAAAAATGCTTGACGTCATTATGCTTTACTTTCAGATGATTTCTTTATGTCGTGTAAATGTAAATCTGTGTTTTTAAATTTATGTAAAAGAGGCGAATATTGTACACATTTATTCTGTTTGGAAATGATTTCGCCATATAATGTTAACGAAACAAATAGCCTATCTCGGCAAATGGGACCTTAGTCTTCTTCAATGCACTATTCTTGGTACTTCACGCGCTTACCCAGCGTCCCTTCCACTTTTTAAAACAGGCTGCATAGTCCTTTTTTCGGGATTGTCATCAGATGTTTCTTCTTAATCTCATTTACACTCTAAAATATTCTCTCAACCGACACACATCAAAAACATTATATTACATCACAAACTTTTACTGAATTCATTTTTAAAGAATCTAGCGTATGTTTATCTAAAACATGTACGTGTACATGTATGTACGTAAAAACGTTCCCAAATCAACATCCCACATACACATACTAGAATTATGATGCACTTACATACATAAAGCAATCTTTACGTTTTTTCAGATAGGCTTGGAGTTCGATTATTCGTATATTTGTATGTGTGTGTGTGATTGCTTGTATATGCTTTTTACCTGTATATACATATGTCTGGCAAAATTTCCTTTTCCGTGTTTTTATATGTCTGTTTGTCTCTATTTTTAATATGTTTTTTTATTTTTCTATTTCTTATTTTTTATATTTGTCCTTCCTCTGTTTCTTGTGTGAATATACTTCCCTGTATTATTTGCGTGCTTATGTTTACCTGCCTTTACTTATACGCATTTGTGTATTATTATGTGAATGTGTTTGTCCTGTCATTTGAAAATTCACTTCCCTCCCTACCTTCTTATTTGAATTATGTCTTCCTTGTAGCAAATATGTGTGTAGCGATCGGTGATACCTTTTTTTTTTTACCAGCGTCTAACTTCACTGATAAATTGGCACTTTGTGAACAATAATATATATATATATATATATATATATATATATATATATATATATATATCCTATATATCATTTTTCAGAATAATCTTAAAATAATATTAAACTTGATTAACTTTAGAATTTGAAATTTTTAATTTTAAATTCAACTGTTAACTTAAATTTAATTTTTATATTGATTTCAAGTAATATATGTCTATCAAGTATTTCAAGTCATGTTTAAACAACTGAAAAATAAAACATTTATATTTGATATTTTAATAATAATTTTTAAATAATAGAGTAATTCTAATACATTTATTTCTTTTACAAGAAGTATAGTCTATTAGTAATTAGAATTAGAAATAATATTTTAAAATTGTATTTTAATACGACGTACTCATATTCAAACAACCCTTTTGGAAAAAATCTTTATGTATACAATCACAAATTTAACGGCAAAGAAAAAGGACCGAAAAACTTTTGTCATTGAAAAAATCCAGACGACATGCGAAAAACGGATGTCATCATTTGTTGAACAGGCATCCCTATCCTATCTTAACTTAACCTCATTTCGAAAGTAACTCATATTTTGATACAATAGTTGTCAGTGAAAATGAATACCCTACCACCCCTTGTCAAAATGATTGAATTTCCCCGTATCCTTTGAAATTAATATTAAGAATGTATGTGCTTATAAAACTCTGTAAATTTCAAAATAAGTTATTCCAAAATTCGCTTGAAAATGAAACAGTACTAGGGATTTTAATTTAATTCTATAATTAAATTTCTGTTCTTAGTTTCTGTTTTTGAAACATGGTAATTCATGTGTAGCAATGAAATCATATTTTTAAATTAGTAAATTTAACGAAATAGGTAGAAATGCTAAACCCATTAATAATAATAAAGCTCATCATATATTATAAAAATTAAGCTCATCATATATTATAAAAAATTAAAACAATTGATCTAATAGTCTCCAATAACTTTACAGCTACACAACTAAATCCTCTACAATCAATGTAGTGAATCATTTTACATGTTTACATTGGTTTTACTACAACCACGCTCTCCTGTAAACTTACCTGTTACCTTTCTGGCCTTTGTTGCATTAAACAACATTTCTTAGAAAAACATAGCTATGTACATAATATTAAACAGATATTAGTTGATAACACAACTATACTCACCCATACACACAGTAAGAAGAAACTTCAGATATTGGAGGCCATCTACATTAAAACAAAGCAACCACACTCAACAAAATTACCTTTCAAACTAGTCACAACATATTACAATGCATTTAAACATGTGGTTCTGTTGATAACATTTCTTTCTCTCACGTCATAGAACCGCATTAGAAATTTACGACCTGCGTCTGCTATTCCGTTACCGTTACCGTTGCATAGCAAACTTCTATCAATAATAATAAAGAAATATCCAAAGTTTTGAAAATTTTTGTCTTTATTTTCTCTTGAAACTAAAGGCATTATACGACGCTTGGAAAAGCTCATGGTAAAACATAATAGACACTTGTCTGTTATATTTAACAATAAGTTTGAATAATGATCTGATGCCCTATATATATATATATATATATATATATGCATTCATATATATATATATATATGCATTCATATATATATATATATATATATATATATATATATATATATATATATATATATATATATATATATATATATAGTATATAATTGGTGTATACGGAATGAATTCCAATAACCAACAATTACTATTCTTAAAAGAGTGCTCAATACAGAGTAGAGCAGATATAATTATTTATTTTAAAAAATTATAACAAAAATATGTTATAAAATCACTACAAAAATAGTCATTTTGTTTCAACACCTCCGGTGTCTTATCAAGTGATGATGTTGAGTGTAAACATGTTTACTAAATCGATTGTCACGTAAGGAATGAGTTCCTCCCTTCTGATCTTATTTAACATTTAACAATGAAAAAAACGAACGTAGATTATGTTTCTTTACTTGTATTCCTTTAAAATATAAATTTACTGTTTTGTCACTGGTATGCCAGGATTAGGATTGATTGAGGAGAGGATGGATATTTTTCATACTTCGAAAAGACAATCAAACATTAGCAGCAAAAAGCAGCCGTTATCAACACTGACAAATATATATATATATATATATATATATATATATATATATATATATATATATATATATATATACAAGGTGATGCGGAAGACAAAGTTGCTGATATACGGTTTATTAGTGTATAAATATCTTCTCTGACAAAGTTTTAAGAACTTTCGGATAAAAGGGAAGAGGTAACTTCGAGAAATGATCTGCAATTGGCCATGCAAACGCGTCTGATGTATTGTGCGCTCCTCGGGGTGATATTGATTCCCTTAAGAATGGATCGACATTTTCGTGAGTGCTGAACGAGCGAAAGTCAAGTTTTTGTCGTTGCAAACTCTACAGTATGACAAAAATGATTATTTTTAGTGTCAAGAGCCACGCATTGGGATGAGATCTGAAGGTAACAGGGGACCTTCAGCTTTAGGAAAATTTGCGCTTGAATAATAAAACGTGAGGGAATCATGTAACAATGACAAGAACAATATGCCACATCAAATTGGAGGCGCGTCAGAAGAGGAAGAATCTTTATTTTTTGTCTATGCTTTGGTCTTATTTATTTACATTTGTTTCTTTATTTAATTTTTTATCATAATTATTTTGACCAAATATTTCTCTAATAATATATCTCATATATAAGAATATATATCAACCATAATTATTTCAAGACATATATAAGTTTTATCACTTTTATTTTGTTATAGTTTTCATATTTATATTTGTAGAAAAAAATTCTCTGATTTAATGTTTTTTATCATTATTTGGCATCTTTTATAATATTGAAATTGTTATGATATTTTTATGAAAATTAATTCACACTTTTGTTTGTGATTCTTCTTTTATATTTTACCAATGTTCTCCTTTTATTGATTTTATATTTTCTTTTTTCTCTCTCATTCTTTTAAAATAATATTAATTTCAGAACTTTTACCTATTACTTTTTCACCTTTTATTTTCGATACTTTAAAAAGATCTTTGCCATTTTATCCTTTTTTGGGATGGGGGTGAGAGTAAGAATCAAATCAAACTGCTTTTCCGAATCGCAAGAGAGTTCTTCACTTATATTGGACTAATAAAATCATCTGGATAAAAAAAAATGGATTTTACTCAAGTGAGAATAAAAAAAATTCTATTTAACGTTTTTGCCGCAGTTCTTCCCAGGAGAAAACTTAAAAAGGAAACCTCTGCTAAGAAATGCTCCTCAATCTGCAGACATTGGACAAATGTTAATGCCTGTTAATGCCTGTCTTTGTCTGTCTTGTACCTCCAGGATGTGCGCGATTATATTTCTTCACTAATTCCTGTCTTTTGTTACCTAAGTCATTCTTGATCCTTTTTAACACCTCCTTATCTTGTTCTGAACATCCATTTACTCAAACGCTGTTTAACTTCTGTGCGTTTTGAATTATCCATGCCTTCTCTCCTTGTTATATCCCCCCAAATTCCAGCATCGGCTTTTTGTAGTTCCTGTTCTCCACAGAACATCCTTGTTTGTCGAATGCCTTGTCCATGGTATTCTCAACGTCCTCAGTATATACACAAGTCTTTATGTATTTGTGACGAAATTCTTCAGAATTCAGTGCCAACAATCTTTTCCTTGTTTCTGATGACATTTTTAGTTCCTTTATGCCTTGCCCAGTTTCTGAAAAGCATCTTTCACTAATTCTAAGTGCCTTCAGATTTCTGTTTCACCCTTTTCATCGTCTATTATTACATTACCTAGATAGTTAAATTTCCGCAACTGCTTCATTTTGACGTCCCCGATAAATAACTAACACTAAAAAGCTCTGCAAACAATTTTAATATGTTGAAAATGTACGCATTATATATATATATATATATATATATATATATATATATATATATATAACAAAGTATATAATTGGTATACACGGAATGAATTCCAATAACCAACAATTACTATTCTTAAAAGAGTGCTCAATACAAAGTAGAGCAGATATAATTATTTTTAAAAAAATTATAACATAAGTATGTTATAAAATCACTACAAAATAGCCATTTTGTTTCAACACACTCTGTGTCTTATCAAGTGATGATGTTAAAAGAAAATAAATGGTTTTAAAAGTCTCAGATTAATTAACGATCCTACACTAGGGGGAAACATTGTTACAAAAGCTAGAATAACCAATCAAAAACGAAGTATAGAAAGATTCAAAAGCTTGACAACGAAATCCTGCTCTAATAGCTATTCAGATCTTTAAATACGTGTAATATCAAAAATAATTTATACTAACTAATAATTATAAATTTACATGATAAAATTTAATATTAAAATTAAAAACTGGCAATTTTTAAAAACCAAATTTAATCACTATTAAGTTTAAAAACTACAAAATTATTGAGAAAAGAAAAAATATATATGTTTAGTTTATTCAATTCATTTCTTCATTGAAATTACATTCGACAAGACAATACGCTACAATACATCCGGTCATTTGATAATACATGTATATATATTTTTCTTTTTTTCCCTTTCTTTTCCGTTTTTATTTTAAAGTTTGTGAATATGGTCTTAAACTCACGCGTGACACAACAAAAATACAATCAGATTATAATACATAAGCATCCAGACATAATTAGATACACACACACACACACACACACACACACACACACACACACACACACACACACACACTCACTAAAAAAAAAACGAGTTCGTTCTTCATTGGGTACCCCCTAATTTCGGCTTTGTGCCACGATATATTTGTATATATGTATGTGTATGTGTATGTGTGTATGTATGTGTGTATATATATATATATGCGTGTGTGCATATATATATATATATATCTGTATGTCCTATTTTATTGTGTATGTGTATTTATATTTAAGTATATTTCTGTTTGTATGAATGTGTTTATATATTTGTATGTTAGACTATATGTATATTGCTGTGTGTTGGTGTTTGAAGGTATATTTATGTATCTATATGTTAGTTCGTTTATATATGTATTTGGTTGAATGTTGTTGTATTTTTATGTATGCATGTATATATGGGTAGTTGTTATTGTAGATAGATATATTTATTTATATATATATGTTTATTTGTAGATATGTATGTATGTGTGTATATATATTTATGTATGTTTGTGTATGTATATATATATGTGTGTGTGTTGGCACCTATTATGTATGAGTTTGTTTATGTGTATGTGTGGGTATGGAAACTTTGGTATATCATGACGGTTTTTTTTTTTTTATATATCTAAGTATGTGTGCATAAAAGTCTATGTGTATATATGTGTGTGTATTTAGGTTTATATGTATATGTGCGTACATGTGTACTTGTTATCATAGATATGTATATGTACGTATATGTTTATATATTTATTTGTATGTATTTCTGTGTGTATGTATATGTATGTATGAGTATATATTTATGTGTGTTAATTTGTTTTTGCTGCCGTGTATATATATATATATATGTATATATTTGTGGATTTCTTTATCCTGTTTTTCTTTGCCAAATATATAATGAAACTATTATCAACTTATATGATTAATAATATATATATTTTTATTGATATTTATGGTTTTAGAATTTTCGTTTTAATATATTAAATAATATTATTTTAAACATTTTATCTTTGTATATTTGCTCCTTAAGTTATAATTCAATAAGTGGTTAGCATTTATTTAAATCTGAAATATTTACTGGTTGTGATTTCTCAATGTCTATGCCATTGTCTGTGGATGTATGTATGTGTATATATCGGTGTCTATGTGTATGTAGAGTGTATTCACATTTATCTATGTGTGTATAAGTGTTAGTTTCCACGTCTCCTTTTTTCATAAAGGGCTGTAGAGATGTTCATGTATTCCCCCCACCTCTCCTTTTTTTTTTTTTTTTTTTTTTTGTGTGTGTGTGTGTGTGTGTGTATCTAATTATGTCTGGATGCTTATGTATTATAATCTGATTGTATTTTTGTTGTGTCACGCGTGAGTTTAAGACCATATTCACAAACTTTAAAATAAAAACGGAAAAGAAAGGGAAAAAGAGAAAAATATATATACATGTATTATCAAATGACCGGATGTATTGTAGCGTATTGTCTTGTCGAATGTAATTTCAATGAAGAAATGAATTGAATAAACTAAACATATATATTTTTTCTTTTCTCAATAATTTTGTAGTTTTTAAACTTAATAGTGATTAAATTTGTTTTTTAAAAATTGCCAGTTTTTAATTTTAATATTAAATTTTATCATGTAAATTTATAATTATTAGTTAGTATAAATTATTTTTGATATTACACGTATTTAAAGATCTGAATAGCTATTAGAGCAGGATTTCGTTGTCAAGCTTTTGAATCTTTCTATAATTCGTTTTTGATTGGTTATTCTAGCTTTTGTAACAATGTTTCCCCCTAGTGTAGGATCGTTAATTAATCTGAGACTTTTAAAACCATTTATTTTCTTTTAACATCATCACTTGATAAGACACAGAGTGTGTTGAAACAAAATGGCTATTTTTGTAGTGATTTTATAACATACTTATGTTATAATTTTTTTATAAAAATAATTATATATATATATATATATATATATATATATACACGCATTATATATATATATATATATATGTATATTACACGCACACACATACACACGAACATGCGCGTACACACACACACACACACATACACACACACACACGCATATATATATATGAAGAAATATAGTTTTAAGGGATGCTATGTTTATGGTATAAAGTGTTCAATATCAGAGATAAACCGTATGTGAATATAAAAGTGAACATAGAAGTCAACACTCAGAGGCAACAGAATGTTTCATGCTAAACGCAATCAGCAGGCCACATTCGCTATGTTTTTCTCGACTATTTATATATACGGGTCAGTGATGCATTGTGGGTAGTCTATTATAACGGTTATTTTTGCGGGTGTGCTTTGTTAATTTGTTTATTTACTTTATGTGGATTAATTTATTTTACTTGCTTTTTGCTTATTTATTTTTATTTTATTTATTTTTATTTACTCATCGATTTTTAAGTAACGTATTAAAATTTGTTATAGTGTCTGCAGTTTTGATTTTGCTGTGGCTAGGTATATTACATTACAATGTAAACAATGTAACAAAACAATGTAATATACCAAGCCACAGTAAAATCATCAGATAACGAAGAAAAATATACATAGGTGTAACTGAAGCATCCTGGGAACAAATAAACAACACACACAAAACATCTTTCACAAATAGTAAATACGCAAATAGCACAATGATTTCCAAGTATATCTAGGAAATTAAGAACAAAAAGCAAATTACACCAAAAATATCATGTAAAATAAGGAAAAGGTCATCAGCCTACAGCAATCAATCCAAAAACTTCAAAATATGCTTGGAGGAAAAAATAGCTATAACTACCATCCCAGACCAAAACAAACTACTAAACAAACAATCAGAACTGACCTCAAATTGCAGACACGAAAACAAATTTTTACTACGTTAGTTAAAATTCGAAGAATAAAAATAAAATAAAAATAGATAAGCAAAAACAAGTAAAATAAATTAATCCAAATAAATAAATATATGTATGTATGTGTGTGTGCAGTATGGATGTTTACATCCTCCGCTAGACTAGACACTCCTTGCCACATTAGTAGCATTTCGCATGGTATAGTAATTCGATTATATTTTATAAACTTTACTGCACTTATTATGTTATAATTTTAAAGATAGTTCATAGTTTTAGAAAGATCACCTTCAAAATGCCTTCTCAAATTCCTCTTCACTTTCACTTTGCAAAATTTCGAATCCTTCTTTGTCATCATAAAGCACTTTTTTTTCCCTCGAACTTCGATCCAGTCCTAAATTCTTCCATTGACCTGTCAAGAGTTTTTTTTGTTCAGGGACATTTTCACGCAATCTTAAACAGTTTAGGAGCTTCGGTAAATCGGGTTGGTGAACATCAATTCTGCAGGCGACATTCCAAACACGGTGTCTGGGTTTGGTGTTATCCTGTAAACACCCAGAAATTGTTGTAGCATTATTTCACCTGACTACTCTTTCTCCGACTTTTTTTTAATGCCCTTTTAAATGTATCGACAAACCGTTCCGCTTGTCCGTTTGATCTTGGATGATAAGCGGAGTGTTGTAATATGTTCTTTTGTTAATGATTTTCAAAAAAAAACCAAAAAAAAAAACCAAAAAAACATAAATTCACTAGACGTGAATTGTGTCCCGTTGTCTGAAACGATAAAATCAAGAACACCGACCCTTTCCAAAAATCTCGTGTAGGAAATTTATCGTTACCACGGTAGTCGGTCTTCTACATTTTAATATTTCTGGCCATTTAGTGTAACTATTAACTACCACTAGATAGTATGCTCCGTTTAACAGTCCTAGAAAATCTATATGTATTCTGCACCATGGCATATCGATTGAATTTTGATAGGCGGTGACTTCGCTGCCAGAGCACAACATCTGCATGATTTCACTAAATTTTCGATATCTTGATCCATTTTTGGCCAGTAAGTATAACAAGAATTTAACTGTAGAAATTCCTGGATGTCCTATGTGAAATTTCTTTATTATACCTCTTTGCAACAATGCTGGTATCAACATTCTCTCTGCGTACGTAAGTAAATCATTACGTAAAGAAAATGCATTATTTCTAGTAATATTTTTTCCTTTAAATCTTAATTGCTTCTTCATTTTCATTATAAAGACGTCTTTTTCCGTTTTAATTCTTATTTCTTCTAATGTTAAGAGCAGTTCTCTTACAGTATTATATAATACATTATTAATTTCATTATCGGCCCATATCCCCGCAATTACTGTGTCCTCAAGTGATTTGCAGAATTTTGGTATTAATCTAGATAATCCGTCTGCATGACATAATTTTTTGGGTGATAGAAACCTCATTTTATAATTATAGTTCTCCAGCACTGCAGTCTATTTGTTGTATGTGTGGGAACACCCTTCTTTGATCCATATATGGACAATAAGGGACGATGATCCGTGTATAATATAAATTCTCTACCATCTATCAATTTATGAAAATTTTTCATAGCAAATATAATGGCCAATGCTTCCTTTTCTATCTGGCTGTAGCTTCTTTCAGTTGCAAATAATGATCTTGTAGCATGAGCTATTGGTTTAGTTTTTCCGTTCTCATCTGTCCAATTCCATTTTACATCTTTTTTCAGCAGATTATTTAAGGGTTCTCTTAATTTGTGCATGTTTGATATATATATATAATAGTAATTAAAAGGCCCTAAAAATGCTTGTAATTTTGTTACATTTGTTGGAGCGGGTATGTCCTTTAATTTGTCCTAGATATTTAAGTCTGGACATAAACAATGCACATTTTCCTTCACTGATCTTAAAACCATATTCTTTAATTTTCTCAAATACTTTTTTTTACATCTTCTGCATGTTGCTTTCGAGTATTACTTTTAATAAGTACGTCATCCAAATCCAAACCGGCAAGCATGGTATCCATTATCTGTTGGAATATACATGGTGCTACTTTTATACCAGAAGGAAGTCGGTTTAATTTGTAGAACCCTCAGTGAGTGTTAATTGTTAATAATTTTGAGTAGTCTTCGTCCTCCAGTACTTGTAAATAAGTGCTTGACTGGTCTAATTTAGAAAAAAAAATTACCTCCATTCAATTTGGCAAAAATTTCTTCTGGACTTGGTAACGGGTAGTTATGTTGTTTTAAACTTTTATTTAACCTCATTGAAAAATCAGCACCTACGCGGATTTTATTATTCTTTTTTTTTTAACGTAGACTATTGGTGATGGCCATTCGGAATAATCTATTTTTGAGATCATACCTAATTTTTCTAGTCTGTCCAATTCATTATTAATTAGATCTAAGGCCAAACAAGGTACAGTCCTTTTTGTCTTAAATGTCCTTGTTACATTCTCTTTAAACTCAAACTTAGTTTTTGCTTTCGTGCATGACCTTTTGAGAAAACTTTTGGAAAACTATTTTTCAATTTTTCAGTTCCTGTATTAGTATCGGGGTAACACTATTTAACTTGGTGTTGCAAAAAGAGTTAATTGGAAGGTCCCCAAATCCAAATCCAATCCAGTCTGTTCCAAACCAACTAGCAGCATTCTTTTATACAAACACCACCGCTTTTTTGTTTTTAACCACAAAAGAAACATTACAGCTGAATTCACCCCCAAAAGTTCAATCTCTTTCCTGAGACTCTATACGCAACTTTATCAGAAGTCAAGAAACTGGGTTTACCCATTTTTCTCCATGTTTGCCCATTTAAAATAGTGATATCAGATCCTTTATCTAGTTGCAATTTTATTTTTACATCGTTAATTTGAACAAAAACAAAATTCGTCTTTTGAGATGTCTTGTTAATTTCCCTTTTAGGCTTCTTATCATTACACTATGTATTTATCATGTTTTATTTTTCTCCATTTTTTCTATTTACAACACGTACTTTTGTGTCCTAATCGCCCACAACCATGGCAAGTATTAGACATTGAGGTGTGTTTATCGTCTTTTTTTTTTTTTTTTTACTGTTCTGTTTTTTACTAGGATTTGAAAAAAAATTGTAGTATTTTCTCTTACCTGGTCGGATACTATGTACCAGTGAATTGACTTTTTCCTCAATCCTTGCGGTATCGAGTTTCAAATTTGCAATGCGTTGACACTCTTCTGCTATTTTCTGGAGAGTTAATTTAGGATCCATTTCTAATTTAGCAAATGTCATGGATCTTATCTCCGCGTCCTTATTAGAAGTTAAACCCCTTACGAATATCAGGCATTTAAATAAATCAGGAATTAATTCATTTAACTTGAACTTTGCACATTCTCGATTCACGGCTCCTGCATATGTGACAAAATCTTCATCGTCGGAATTTACTAAGTTAAGACTTTGCCATCGTGTATTAAATAATGAACTCCTATCACCAAAAGTTTTAATAGTATTAGAGCAGTTTCATCAAAATTTATCTCCTGGTTTTTCGGTAAAATATAATTCACGTATTTTTATGTGTAGCAGGGGACAATTCCCTTAATAATAACCAAACTTCCTTTTCATCATTCCAATGCGAACAATCCCCTTTGAAGATCCCTTCATATCTTCTATAATAAGCTGGAAAAGTTATCCCTTCATCTGGATTGTACACAAATTCGCTGATTGAATTAACAATAGCATCTGGAGTGAATGAATCTGAAGTTTTTCCTTCCATTGTTTTGGTAAACAACTAAAAAAAACTTCTGTTGTTGTAGTTGTAATGTTAATTACTATTCATGTCCCTGCTTTTGTTGCTGCAATTGTTGTTGTTGTTGTTGTAGTTTTTGTTGATGTGACTATTGTTCTCGTTGTTGCTTCTGTAGTGCCAACATTTGAATCATGATAACTTTTAGTTTTTCCATTCTGCTGAATATTTTGCAGATTAATTTTTCCTCGTGTAAATTGAACGAATTCTCGTGTAAGTTCAAGGAATCCTCGTGTAGATTCAAGGAATCCTTGTCGCAACTTTTGCGATGTCTACGAACACTCGTTGCCACTTTTGTAATGTTAACGCATACTCGATGTCATTTTCGTAATGCTCGTTGTAGTAGATACTTTGTAATCACAGATACAACTACAGTAACGCCGTTGAACACTACTGGTGTCTGATGCCTTCGAATAACATTCGCACTAATAGTACTTGCTCGATAATTCTTTCTTGAAAAGTCACCACCGAATAGTAATCCGTATAATGATCAGTATAGAGAAATAGTGTATAAATAGTGAAAAGTATAGATAATAGCGAAACCGTATAGTAATAGAGGATAGAATAGAAATGATGATCTTTTAGAAGTCACGCTACTTCCTACTTATGCGTTTCTTTTTCTCACGTGATCTACTTAATTCAAATGGGATCGCCTGTGTTTACTTTCTGGTGATCTGTTTTCAAACCCAAGTATCGGCAGCGACACTTTATTCCTATATAACAAAGAGTTGTTTAGGAATTTTATAATCTTCCATTCTTATTAAATGGCCAGAGTCCACTTCAGACTATGTTGAATGATCATAACTTCAACAGTCTGACAGTCACGTTTTGGTATGTATATATCCACTAACATGCTTCTTCCAATGTATACAAAGAATATGCTTAAGACACTTCCACAGAAAACGCCCCAGTTTACAGCCCTTTTAACCTCTTCACAAGAAAGTGATTCTTCTTCATTGAAATGTTCTTTTCACTTCTTTAGCTTGTTGTTGCAGATCGTTATTATCCATTACGGCGTGACTGGATAGGATTATGCAATAACTTTGCATTGTTGGACTTTGAAGCAGATTGAATTTTATTAGACTTTGACCATTTTATATCTCTCGCACTATGAAGTTATGGCTACTCACTGGCTTTTTTTGTCCTTGATTATGCCGGACCATCGTGCGTATTTAGGATAACCATCTTTAAACCTTATCGTTTTCATTAATTCAGTTAAGCCCAAGAATATGACACAAGTATTAAAAATAGACTCCTTAAAACTCATTCTCACATTACATTACCCCCAAATTATGCACCAGTTCTTCTTGAACCGCTCCATCTTTCAGGCGAGAAACATCCCTTCTCTTAGGGAAAGCTATCCCATTGCTTTTAAATTTGTGTTTGACAACAAAATGGACGTTTGCTCATATTGGAAGTTGATTAATCCAGTATTCAGAGTCACACATTATACGGACATATGCATATATTATTGTCGAAATATAATCTATAAGATGCTATATGGTTTTAAGTCATTTGTATTTATACAAAATCATTACAATTTCAATTCCATACGTCATGCCTTCCTATAAATTTCCATACTTCATAGTCTTTTCCAACTCTTGAATTAAAGCCATCAAGGATGATGATGAGGATCTTGTCAGCCAGGAGGGATTTTTTGAACAAAATCTCCAGGAAAAAAAATAAAATAAATATATCATATTTAGAAGAATGCATATACACTTACAAAAGTAATATGACAATTATTAGCCAATGGATGCTTCATAAATAGAAGCCGATCACTCACTTCTCATTGAATCTCCAAAAGCCTTGATACTATCGAAGTCTTCACTGCAAAGGCTATACCAGCTTCTATTCTATATGACTCTTCTCTTCTACTTCAGTATAATGTTTTGTCTATATAATTGATGAATCCAGTTTCTGACAGCGTTATAATGTCCATATTTATACAGACCACATCTTCTTTCAGGGCGTGTTTCAATGGGCTGTCACTCTAACAAAGTTCTTACGTTCTAACAACTCTATATTTGTTGACTTATGCTTTCTCGCAGTAGTACATTGAAGACCACGGCTGAACTTCAGACACTTGCCTAACCAGGCTCTTTCACATACAATTCCAGAGAATTTAGATCAATATTGTTATGAGTTAACATTATTTTTGTTTTATTTCTGTTCATTCGAATCCCAGTCGAATCTATTACATTCACTTACGTGCTAATACCCTTGGGAAAGGTATGAATCCTCTTCTTCTCCCTCCTCCCAGCTATGGGTAAATAGCAGGACAGACCGGGTTCTATAACCTTGGATGGCAACTGGTCTATCGCAGAAAGTTTGTGAGTCTGTAGGTATATTTTTAGAGTAATTTGAATATGTTCGATAGTAATGGGATAGGACAAAAGTGTTATCGAAGTTTTTATTATATTATTTATACGAAATGAGATAAATATATAGACCGTCAATGATACAGGTATCAGATAAGGACACGATTGCAATGCTATGGTTAACATGTAAACGACAGAGATTGATCTTTAATGGGTGCTCTTATATCTGTGTCCATGTCTCAGACATTTAGCAAACTTTGTAAGTTACTACCATAGTGCAATAATTACCGCGATTGTTACGTAGACTATTGTCAATGAATTTGTCTCTTATTGTGTGTCCCATGAAAGGTGATTTTGCGCCAGAATTGACGTTCAGCAAATATCATTCATGGTCAAACATTGTACTTTGAATTCTAGAATATCATTTTTTTAAATTACCTTATACTACTGACAGATATTGTAAAATTTCTCATATATATATACATATATATATATATATATATATATATATATATATATATATATATATATATATATATATTCGAAATTTATTTATAAAGAGTCGTCTGTAATTTTAACTAATAACAACCATTAAAATCTCAGTAGATTTCAGTGTGGTTCAATATATCTTTGCCTGACATGTAGTTATTTGCTAAATTTGGACTTGGAATTATCGCTGAATAACATTCTATCAATGGCATTAATATTCTCCACTGAATTTAGTCCGTTGACTATGAAAGAGGTTATGTTGAAAAATAAATATTTTTTTGTATAAGATACGTGTTTTTTTATCGTACGTTCCAAAACGTTTTCTCCTCTTACAAAATGTAAAAAATATATTTAATGGTAGCGTTTACAAGATATTTTTTCAATCAGACATGGTAAAGAATGTAAACCATTTTTGTCAAAACCTAATGTTTATAACAGCTGTTTCTAATAACAAAGCAAATTCTATTCAATTGCGTCTATTGAAGCGAAATCTTATGATAAAACATAAAAGGCACTTTTTTTGTTTTCACATGTGGATTAAGAAAGAAAGAAACTAGAAAACGTTTTAATTCTTTATTTTCTTTAAGAAAAAATACAGAATCATTTGAACAAAAATGAAACAGTGATCCGTTAAACACACTTTGATATAATTAGAGATATCTGGTAAATATGTTTTATTCTGTTTTAATCTTATCCTTTGCTATGTAAGACACTACTATTAAAAAAGTCGAAAACACAAGTTCTCAATTATTCACACTTTTGTATATACTTGCACAAATTTACATGTTCGCATCAGCTCATCAACATATATCAACACACGCATGCGCAAACATAATCGCGTTTTCATTCATAAAATGATATTCTCACACACGTTCGCACATACAAGTAAAAGCACAGATACAATCAGTGATTTTACACATTTCTTTTTAATCTGTCATTTCTCCCTGATCCTGCTCTTTACGTTTGTTTTAACAAGCGTCATTGATATCTCATCCCATCTCTAGTCACAATCTTGTCTAACGCACGTATTATCTAATTATTAGCCTCTTCGTTCTTTTCCCCTGTTTTTGTTTCGATGCAATCGGTAAATATATACAGACATCTACACCCGTCTGCTGTTCTCGTTTTCGCTTACACACACATATATATATGTACACATCCGATATTATTACTAAATACAATCTGTTTTCCTTCAATTTTTTCTAGCTTATATTATTGTTCATTTAGTTACTTATTCGGGATTTCTGAAGAATTTTGTAACTTTGAAAGAAGTCATTTCGAGAAGCGATATTTACATTCTTGTAAAATCATTTTTGAAAACAATTTTGTGTTACAGTCGATACATCGTCTATTAGAGATGCAATCAATTTTCTCCCTTAATTCCAAATAGACACTTTTTGAAAAAAAAAAAAAGAAAAAAAAAGAAAAAAAAAAAAAAAACCCAGAAATCTCGTAGAGTTCATAGACATTTCAAAACGATCCGCACAATTAACTTGGTTCACGGCGATGCACACCTGTATTTACTAAGCTTAGTCTGGCACAAGATAAACAAGAACGAGACACTCGGTATGAATCGAACAGTTGTGATGAGATGTGAAACTAGTTTTGTAATAGTTGCTTCTCGAGAGAGAGAAAATATTTGCTAAAATTATCTTAGTCTGGCACAAGGCCACAGTTGTGGAACATTTGTGACGTCAGAGCTCACTAGTGCGAGACAAGCTCACAAACCAATGTCCCACGGCAAGGTATACATTTATTTAGTAAGATTAATCTAGTACAAACTCCACAATAGTGAGAGAATGATAGATTGACAGTGTATTGAATACAGATTACTAGTTAAGGGTTTGCTAGATTAATTTATTAACTACTCTATGGTAGGCGCTTTAACATGACTTAAATATCATTGTTAATATTGTTCGGAACTTTTGTAAAAGCCATTGTCGCTATTTGATGATAGTAGAATATCATTGTTTTTACTTTCAGTAATTTGTCGATAAAACGAGAAACGAACGAAAGATGCACAGACATAAAGCAAAACAAAACGAAAAGAAGAGAAACCATTCTGTTGGTAAAGAACATTTTCGACAGACAATATACGTGACAAAACCTGAGCCAATAAAACCTGGCACTTCAGCGGTAAGACTTACTTTCTGAATCTTGAATCTGACCTATAATAACCAAGAAGTATAATTGAATTAAAACAAAAAAGAAAATGTGCCAAGTTCTTTTTGTTCTTTCTGGAAAGGGACAAATCATTTATTTCATTTGTTTATACTTTTGTTTTGTTTTCCTACCCGCATATTTTTCGTGCATAATTTTTATATTATTTTCTAGATTTCATTCATTTTTCACCAATCCTCCTCCTCGCCGAACTTTTTTTTTTTTAATAATCATTCATTCTGAATAAATATGATAAGTGAACGATAAACCGAAGACAAAATGTAATGAGGAGTGGTCGCTATTGTGTGCAAAAAAATACGAAAGGGAAAGAATAACGGTTTTAAAAAATAAACAAAATCCAGGAAAAAAGATGAGAAAGCCATGTGTAAAAAGACAAGATGGCGAAATGCAAACAAGTATTTTGATTGATTGAGAAGGGTCACGTCTAGAGGTTCTTTTGGAAAGCGGCATTTTTTTTTGCGGCTTCGGCATTGGAATCTGTCACTCGATGACGATAGAGGACCCTTAATTTGACAGCACCACAAACCAGCCACGGAAAGGGGGCCAGTCGTTAGAAGCGCCCATCTACCCATTTAGGACGACATTACCAAACAACAGATGACTCAAAACCCCCATTGTCAGAAACAAAGGAAGCGGGCATTTTTTCAAACTAAACCAATAATCAAAAGAAATTCGAGTTCCACCTGGACTGAATTTAGCGTGAGAGTGAGAGAGAGAGAGAGAGAGAGAGAGAGAGAGAGAGAGAGAGAGAGACGTTCTTTGAACAGGGCACAACCAATTTTGCCGTCGCGACGCATGCGCATACATTTTTTGTTTCGGGACGATTGAAAGCAGTTCTCAAGTGGTGAGAATGTGACACAACCAAATTTAAACATAACAATGTAATTGTGACCAATAATTGTAAGTAGAAACGAGATGAAATTAAGACTGGAGATGAAAAAGAAGTTATTAGTGAGTGTGTGTGTGTTTGTGTGTGTGTGTGTGTGTGTGTGTGTGTGTGTGTGTGTGTGTGTGTGTGTGTGTGTGAGAGAGAGAGAGAGAGCAGAACTGGTAACTTTCAGCGGATTTTCATAGAGTGACAAAAAGGAAGACAACCAGAAGATTACATATTAGCTTCGATAATTCCATTCCTGCTGCAAGTTACTCTGTAAATATCGCCTGATACATAGAATTAGCTTAATCTGAATTAATTGAATCATGCCAGGTGAAGAAAGAATTTGTTTCGGTTCTTGTTTCTAAGTTCATCTCATTTCTACGAATTGTGAGTTCAATTCTTGGGCTAGACTGTACAGGTACACACGGGCTGGTTGGAGCAAGTATTTCCTTATAATAAGATATATTGTCGAAAAGAAGTCATGAATTCAAATCTTCTAAAGGAGAGGACGATACTATGAAGACAAAAATAACAAAACTTCCTGTGCAAAATAAAGGGTTGTGTTCCCAACTCTTTAAAGGTTGCGGAATGAGAGCGTTGCCTAAAGAAAGCTGAATAGCATATCAACTGAAGGTCGTAATGGAAAAAACAAAAATGAAGGATGTCAATCGAAAACAATCAATGAATAGCAAGTATATCACGTTTCAGAAATTCACATAGAAAATACTATATCATATAATATGCATAGATTTGACTTGGGTGCTTTCTTTCTATATCTGTTTATATTTCTGAGATTTGGTATTGCAACTATTTACACTATTTACATTGTTTGGACTGTTGTCCTCATCCTCGTTGCAATATTCACGACGTTTCGGCCGTTGTACGCTCCGGCCTTTTTCAGTTTTATTGGAATTTCGAACTGAACACTTTATTTCATCTACCGGTGAAGATTGTTCTAGATCCACGTGACATGCCTCTTCCAGATATCTCAGCATCAGTTATCTCCCTTTAACTCAACTCTCCAACATTTTGTCCACCTCTGCTGTATTGAACTCACAACTCTTTGTGTCAGGTCACTGGTTTACTTCAACCAGCGCTTTTATCCTCAAGGACACATGGCCCAATGGATAAAAGCAGAGGTGAACAAAAACTTGGAGAGTTCAGTTAAAGGGAGATAACCGATGCTGAGACATCTGAAAGAGGCATAGCACGTAGATCTAGAACAATCTAACCCGGTGGATAAAATAAAGGGTTCAGTTCGAAATTCCAATCATCTGAAGAAGAAATTTACGCTATGATTTTCAGTCAATGAAAGAATACGGGAATTCAATGTATGTATTTTTGCCCCCTTTTATGCAAGGAAAAAAAAACGATGCTGTTGTGAAAAAATATTTGCGTATCTGAAATGAGAAAACCCGAAATATCAAGAGGTCAAAAGCATTTACTTGGCCATTCTTGGGAAAACTTACCCATTCATTAAAAAAAAAACTTGCTACAAAATAAGTAGTACTGAAACGACACCAAAAGGGCCAATGGTGGCATCTGTAGAAAACGCGGCGTGAAACATACATTTTAAGCCGGCATTTATTAGAAATTAAAAAATAGTTTGAAGTGGCCGAAGACTATACACGGTACAGTATTCAACATCGCTTTTTATATCAGTCTATCTTAAAGCAATACTCAGCAAATTGGTTCCACCATTCTGTAGATTTGCTTTTAGCAAACCTGTGTCAAAAGCGCGTATTAATAACGAGCCTAGTCAAGTCCTCTTAAATGTTATCAATTCTAATGGTTTTAAAAAAATTTCACCCCAAAAAAAGAAAAGAAAAAATATTAAAAATTCACTAAAATAACACATGTATTAACAAAAATTAAATCGGATTAATTAATAATATAGGATCCATTAATTTCTTAAAATTAATTTGTTTACTTTTCATCTACGGAAGTTCGAACGCATTCATAAATAGTTTTTTAGATATTGATTGGTAATAATTATCAATATCAAACTGCATTAGTGTACAATTGTTTTTTTTCTTTTATGTTAGTAAACCAGTTTATCACTCCCTTGGTATTAATCCAAAGTTTCAGGCTTATTTTTACTTTACTTTGTTTATTTACCCTTTCAAGGATCATTTTACTAATTTTTCCAATATCCGGTCTTGTAGGATTTATTATCCTTGTAGTGGGATTAGCCTCAAAATCTTGTTTGTGGTCCTTTAAGGTTATGTAGCATTCTTTTTTGATATAGTTAACCTACTCTATCACTGATCTTTAGTTTATCAGTGATTTCTTTAGTGCTAGTATTGATATCCCGAACTATGTTGAGGTCATTTTTATTCGCTTTCTTGTAGGTCTTATGTAAGTCCTTATTTATTAGGTCGTTGTATTCCTTTATGGTTATTTTATAAAAGTTTCCAGTTTTGTCGGATTTTACTAAAATTTTATCTGTAGCGTTAATGTGCTTTACTATCTTATCTAGGCGTTTCTGGAAGTAGCATTTTTTATCATGGAAATTTATGTTGTTAATTATTTCCAGTAAGTCCTTTTCGAAAGCGGACAAATTATGAATAAACGGTGCTGCTTTTTTACTGTTAAAACCGTAAGTTTCCTTGTAGTTTTTGCTTTGAGATTCGTTCTTATTAAGGAAGAAGTAAGCTCTCCATCTCATCCTACGTATGAGTTCCTCTGTTTTTTCACGAAATATCACGAAATATTCCTTTTTGTTGGTATTAGGAATGTTCTTCAGAGAAATTCCGTAAGTAATTTTCTCCATATTTTCTTGTTAAAAATAGAGATTTAGAGTGCTCGACTTTGATTAGGAGCTAATAATATTAATGCTCTCTAAATTTACATTGAGCACTATTTTGCAAAAATAAAAAATATCTATAAGAACACATATATATATATGTGTGTGTGTGTGTGTGTGTGTGTGTGTGTGTGTGTGTGTGTGTGTGTGTGTATCATTTTCATGAAAAACGACTGACAAGGTACTGTGATTAAGCCTTTTATTTAATTTTTCTTGTGTTCGTTAAAGTATTTACTTTTGTAAGAACAATCCGAATATTTTTATATATCCGAGCGCTTTTGGCTATTTTATTAGTCATTATCAAAGATTTTTTTAACTTTATAAACTGAATATGTAGATTTTTATAATGTGTATGTATATAGGAATTTATTTTCCGAACACCGTCAGCACATTGTGTCCGTGTTCATAGTTGATATTATTAAGTGTTGGATTTTTCTTTTTTATGCTTCCATTATTTTAGCCTTATATATATATATATATATATATATATATATATATATATATATACCTCCCATCATAATCTGGCAACTCTGAATCTGAGCTCAACGAAAATCGTTCCCGGTAATTAACTTGTCTAGGGCTTTTCAATGCGCTATGAATCATGGAAATCGGACCAGCGGGATCGGAGGAGTTGCTTTGACACGCGCACGCACAAACACATATACACTGTATTTTTTATATAAGATGATGACATAGAAGATTGCTATGCGACGATAACGATCGCGGAATAGCAGACGCAATTCGTAAGTTCAAGATGCGGTTCTATGACGTCATACCACACGAGAGGCCGAAATCTTAACAACAGACCCATATGACTAGATGCAATGTAATGTGTTGTGACTAGGGAAAGCCACGCGAAATATTATTAATATACGTTTTTATCATTATCAACGGCATTATTATTATTATCATTTGACTATGTCAACATAACAAAATGTTATCTTCGATGGTGAATATCTTTGTTAAAATGTCTGTATAACCACTTTGAAGATGTCTTATGTCTCATTAAAAAAATATCCAAATGTTGGACAATTTTTGTCTTTATTTTCAGCCGAAACATACGAACATTAGAACTGCTCATGATCAGACATACGAGACATTCATTATCTGCTATATTTAACCAATATATATTTAAATAATGATCTGCTGTCTCAATATATATATATATATATATATATATATATATATATATATATATATATATATATATATATATATATATATATTGGGTCCTAAGATTTTTATGCAAGTCAAATATTTTCTTGTATTTTTTTTTGTGTGTGTGGTATTTTTACTGTGTTCGGTCAAAGATTTAGAAAATCTGACATGCTCAATTGTGTCCTATTGCTTCTGCTTAACGATAAATAATTGTCAGTCCGCTAATTTTAATATTGGACGTATGTAGGCCGTAAATCATCTTTGGTTAATGGCGAGAAAGAGTAAATTGTTTAGCAGCTTCATGTTCATTAAACAACATATGTTACAAACCAGACTGCATATAGTGTGCACCCTGACAAAAGGAAGAGACGGATATCGCTGACTTTCGCTCAGCGAATAGAAACCTAATTAAAAATTGAGATGCGCATGCCTCTAAGTAGTAAAATGAAGCCATTGGGTTTCCAAATGTAGTTAAAACCTCACGATGCCTCATACTAAAGCATTTAGAAACGTGTGTGAAACCACTTGTTTGCCCTCATTTGAAGTCAAATGATCTCATTAAACGTGGGAACTTGGACAAACAGTAGAAAAATTAATTTTTTCTCAGAAAGAGTTATTCCCTGACTTCAGGCGTGGAAATTATTTTGTTTTTCGTAAAATTCAGGTAGCACCCGAGAGGAAAATATAATGCGAATCGAAATATGTGTTTTTGAAATGTATTTTTGATATTTTTCGTCTCGGATGCTACCTGAATTTTACCAAAAACAAAATAATTTCCACGCCTGAAAATGACTGAATGTACAGTCGATAGTACTTGCGTATTTAAGAAAGACCTAATACCGCTTATAATTTTAAAACTCAAGGATCATAACATTCATCGAGTGATTGATAGGTTAATACACCTTTAAAATTTTGTTAGCGAAGGTATTTCGCCATTTTATACTTTACTAATTTACTTTTTGCATGAATGATTCATTGTAATATAAATTGAACTGCACCACCTATTTGATATATATATATATATATATATATATATATATATATATATATATATATATTGCGTGTGTGTATGTTTTTGTGTCCATATTATTAGAATGCTTATAGACTCAAGTATAAAGGACCAATATCTACCTCAATATAGACTCAATAATAATAATAATAATAATAATGCCGTTGATAATGATAAAAACGTATTTCGATATTAAATAGCGCAACAAGTATTTATATATTATAAAATCCATCAACTCAAATCCATAATTTTAGAATGGAAATTAGAAATAAGATAAAAAGTAGGAAAAAGTATGAAAACGCGATGTGGGTGGAAAAATTTAAAAAAAAGAAGCAATAAATGAATGCGATAGGAAGGATGAAAGGCACAAGAAACGAATGTGAATGAAAGAACAGTGATTGCCTAAAAGTGGTTGAGGAATCACGGTATAAAGAGATTGAATTTAAAAAAAAATGAGAGACAGTAGGAAAATAAGCGTAAATGAAAGTAAAGAAAAGACGATGATGTTGACAAAAGAAAGAAAAAGAAAACAAAGAAACTAAAACCGGTGCGGGGAAAAAAAAGTGGAAGAGAGAAAGAATGAAGAAAGAAGACAGATAATGGATATAAAGAAAAGAGGAAGGGAGAATGAAAGGAAATTAGAGAGAATTAACAAAAAAAATGAGAGCATGAAAAAAATGAGAGAAGGTACAAGAGAGTGAGAGAGAGAGAGAGAGAGAGAGAGAGAGAGAGAGAGAGAGAGAGAGAGAGAGAAAGAAATTTAATGAAAAGTAAAGAGTGAGCGAGAGAATGAATGAATGAATTAAAATATGGTGTAAATATCAAGGGAAAATTTATGGAAAGAACGTGAGAAGGCCTCTACTGCATCTGTCCACCCAAAAATCACATACGAGCCAACGAGCGTTCTCTTTGTGTTTTGGGGGTCTTACATGCAGAATAACTTCGAGAGCTCCTTCAAGCAGTCCAATATGGGCCTCCGGTGTGACGCGGACACAGCCAGACTCGATTTGCATACTAATATGAACATAATGGGATGAACGTTCGTAGGTCTTTCAAGAACAGGCCTTGTTTTTGCTCGTGTCAAGCCGGCCGGAGGATAGAAATAAAAAAAAAAATAATAAAAAAAAAACGAGGTTGGGGGGGGGGAAGACAAGCACAGAAAAAAAATAAACAACAGCGAACAGCAGTTTTATAAAACTCGCTGTAAGCGGAGAAGCAGCTTTTTTGACAGCCGCTAACTTCTCTCCAATTTGTCAACCAACAAAATAGCTGTCAAAAATGTTATGGAGAGGTTTTGGAGTGCCCATTCGTGTGTCTGTTCGGGTGTGTGTATATTTAACTACCAGCGAAAAAATTTTACGTGCATGCGTACATTTGTGTATGTGACATCTTAACAGAAGCGTCGTCAACCGGCATCGAAGTGAGACAGTACTTATATATCTGCATAAGTGTGTGCGTGTGTGTGTGTGTGTGTGAGAGAGAGAGAGAGAGAGAGAGAGGGGTGAGTGAGTGAGAGAGGGTGAGGGAGAGAGAGAGGAGTAGAACAGTTAGGGAAGGAAGAAAAAGAGAAAATGCACAAATTAATATGTAAGACGAGCAATAGACAGGTAGACATATGAACAGGTTCAAATAGATATGAAGAGACGGAGATAAGTTAAAAACAAAGGGAGATAGATATATAGACAAGTAGAGGGCACTTCAAGTTTATCTCGGTAGATCAATTACAATTTTCACTGGGCGCTCCATACTTTCGGCTTTGTGCCATATCTAAGCTACGGTTAGTAAATCGTTATATAGCAGATGAATAGATGCAGATGGAGAGATACAGATGGAAAGATGCAGATAGAGAAATATATGAAGATTACTCAATTACAAATTGAAAAATAGTGTAATCTAGTGTGAACACGCGTACAGTAAGAACATACATTTGTTTAACGTCGACGTAATTGTCGGTGAATATGTGTGTGTATTTTATACGAACTGCGCCATTTATTTTGAACGAAGTAGCTATTGATATATTTAATTTATCTATCTAGCAAGAACATACCAGAGTAAGGAGTTAATTGTGTGCGTGTATGTATGTGTGTGTGTATTTGTGTGAAAATGACTGTAAAGAAAAATAAAGAAAATGGGGAATGAGAGATCAGGTGAGAATTGGCAAAGATTGATGGCAATTATGAAAAGATAATGAGTGTATACTTGTCCCAATGTGTGAATAAAATTTACTCTTCTGCGTATGGAGGTACGAATGTGTTGCCATAAATGACCAAAGTACACGCTATTCAAGTGAGGGTTGAACGATGAGGGCACTGAAAAAAGTGCAGGTAAACAACGGTCATTGCTAAACACAATCACCACCTTGTATGGCTATTAAGAGATTTGTTGTAGATTGGTGAACTCATATTACCCTTCCCAGGTGCTAGTCCTGATCTCTCTTCCCTTGTTCTCAGAAACCTGAACTAACACTGTTCATCCTTCCGTAATTAAACACTCCCTCTACTTATATCTTCTTTTCTTTTAATCCCTAATATTCTATTGCTTTTTATTTTTTAAACCTATATTAATGCAATGTGGCTTAACAATTATCAGCATATCAGACGGAATAGAGGAACCGAGTTCAAATTTGGGTTGATGTTGTTTATGTTTATTTCGCAGTAATACTTTTCCGACTCTCCTTCCTTTTTTTCTTAACCGTCACTAGATATCTTGACAATGAATATTGTCGCGCAGTAAAGAGAATTCTAGCAGTTTCGGGATTCCTCCTTTTCTGCTGGTACACCAACACTTGACTGTCACATGTCCATGAAAAATGGACACCGCCAATTAACCCTCTTGTCGTCTAAGATGCTAGAATATTTACGTTATTTGATGGTATAGATGGCTTGAACTCTTCTTCAACAAGAAATATTAATGGTATATCGAATGTTACTAGAAATTCATCCATGTTACTTATTTGGTCAAGTTCGAAACAAATATTTATTGCAAATTTATAATATTCTAATATTTGTAGAAAAAGTGAATCAAATATGGTGCTTGTCATTGTAATGCTTGTGTAGGAATCCTTCTACTTGGGATTTTGTTAAACGTCAAAATTCGGAGTGTTGGGATTCGATATAATAACATAAAATATTGGTGCGGGACTGCTCATAATTCGGACGTTTAGAATAATGCCACGACTTTCATTAAAAGAATGAAATCCAACGTAGTATTATCAAATAACATTAATTTTATATAACAACATGAATACAAGTTGGTTGAATGTATTGAATTTTTTGGTTGTTCTTGGATAGAATATAAACTGTATTGCGTACGTATGTGAGAACGATGAAATGTGGTTATATGTGTGCTTATGTGGAAGAGTAAGTATGTGTATGCGTGCGTAGTAGTAACGTGAATAAAGGAGATAGATAGAATTTAGTTCTTACTGTGGACGGTGGCGTCGTAGTCTGAGGCGGTTTCTTTGGAGTCAGTGCTGCTGAGTCGAGCATTGCTTTTACGTGTGGATGTGAATAGGGGGTCTTGAATATCAGCATCTAGAGTGACGTGAACCTTGGTGGTATTTGTGATTCTCTTCTTTGGGGGCCGGACTTTTATACCTTTTTCCCTAAGAAAATGGCTCCACAATGATATTTTATTTATTTCTAATTGACCCTAAAAAGTCACGTGGTATGTCTACTACTACGTCCGCTCGATATTTTGGCGGTATCTACCTAAATTATGATGATTAATGAAACAACTTCTCTGATTTGTATTCTGTAGTTTTGTGTTGTACAGTTTAATTGGCGTGTTCTAAGATCTAAGCACTTTATTGCGTGTTATTTGTTTATAAATATTTTGTATCTGTCTATATTTCTGAGATGAGGTATTATTTACATTATTCAGACTATTGTCCTCATGTTTGTCGCCATATTTATTACAACGTTTCGGCCGTTGTACGCTCTGGCCTTCTTCAGGTGGTTGGAATGTCGAACTGAACCCTTTATTTCGCTCACTGGGGTAGACTCTTTGTCTCTGAACCCAACACTCTTCATTGGGTAAGAAACGTTTAAGGAAGAACAGTTGGACCGACCTCAAATCAGATTTTGATCAGTCGGGTGTTCTTTTGATCAGATGTCAGAAGATGTGGCACCCACCAAGCAGGCACCTTCATCATGACAAGTTCATTGTACAGAATATTCGCAAGTCTTTCACGGGGTATCCTATAGCATTTATTTGATTTATAGTCAATCACCTGTCATCCATCACCAATGTTGTAAACACGATGAAGGTTTTCCACGGTAGTGGCAATTGCAGGACATCCAGACCTTGGGTCATCTTTATGACATCCCCCCACCACTCTTAAATTCACCAGCCCACTTTTGCCTTGTTGATAAAGGAGCGCCATTCGCTAATGTAGCAACCATGTAATCATTTTTTTGCAGATACTTGGTAATATCACGGTACCAAATTTTGTCAATTTTCAAGAGAAGTCGCTGCTAGTTACCTTTAAAGTCTTTTTTGAACAGACAGATGACAATTTACCTGGAAAGAAACAATGCAGTTATTAATAAGAAGAGTTGAAATTAATGCATACAAAATTTCACACCTCTAGAATTACTACTTTATAGTCAGCCATTGAACTTTTCAACCCATCCTTGTAAGATAAAAATGTAATGATCATTAGATTTTCATTTTAAAAATCAGTAGAGAGAAGAGGCAACAAATCATCACTTTATACAATTGTATCTCATTTAAAAGAAACATGTTGGTTATAATTTATCGAATGTTTTACCATCAAGATTGCATAAAAATAATCAATAAATTTCCGACCTAAAACGAGACATCGCGTAATTAATGGCATTTTAAGATTTATAAGAGAGAGAGAGAGAGAGAGAGAGAGACACAGTCTCCATTAAAGAACCAAAAGTGATTTGGTTTCTTGTGGTTTTATTGCTTTCTTTAAAAGTGACGAACATTATAATCGTCAAATATTGTTCAAATTCAGGATGAACCTGCTTTTATTCGGTTTGCATTAATGCTCTTGAGAAAGGCATGGATACATTTTTTTCAACGTTCTGTCTCTCTGTTCCATTGTCGAAGGGTCTTGATATTAGCATATAACGATGATTGGTAGAGCGCCCTGATACTTCAGTATTTCATGATAAAATGAACGCCACCATACAACCCATTTCGCCTTCTGAGATGCCGTTGCATTCTAGCGTGAGATGTTTTGAAACCTATTCAATAAATTTTTCAAAATCTTTAAGGAACCGTTCTCACCTTTCTAAAATTTGTTTTACGATACTTCGCGTAGTAAAGGTTTCTTTCCTTTCTTAAATAGTGTAAAGCAGTTAATTAACAGGAAACCTTTTACAGCTTTCCCATCTCTCCAAATAACCTTTTATATTTGTCTGTCTTGATGTTGAAGGTCGAAGTTACAGCTTGAAATACGATAATATACTTAAGCTCACTCATTTCTCTATCACTTTAAAACTTCCCGCCCTAAACTTATGTTCCTTTTCAAAATTAAAGTAATACATTTTTGAATTATTACAACCAATTGCAGTCAATCATAGCTAACATATCACGCATGGTTATTCTTTGAGTTTGAAAACATTTTCCTCATATAATTAATGCTAACTTCTTCATTTTAGAGCATTTCGCTTTACGAAACGTTTAATAAAGGTAAAACCCCCTTCGCGTGGCGAAACAAATTAAGTCTACGTCTTTCTTACATTTTAATCAAATACCGAGTAAATGTGTATTGCTGTAATTCTTACTTTTAAAATTACACACTGAAGAGTTCTCAACCTAACCAACTCCTCAAATCAGTATTTAAATATCAGACAACTGATTTTGGTAGGTGGTTCGGGCTGAGAACTTTTCACCGCCTCTTCGTAGATTCGGGAAGAAAAAAGACAATGTCTTTAAGAAATTTTTTTTAATCGAGAACTTCCAAATAATTATGTCATCAACAAGTTGGCGAAACGTTTATATTTAGTAGAATAAATAATTAACAGATATAAATGTTGCCATCTTTGCAGCCGAAATTGCTACGTATTTTTAATTCTTGTGGGAAAGCTTGATGTTCAAGCTCACATAAAAAATATAAAACCCACCCAATATTGCTTTTGGCTTAGTGCTATACGAATTTCTTAAAATAAATGCAATTTTCATAATCGATCAAGGTTTCTTAAATATTATACTGGGAAGATTATCTCGCAGGATATTAGTCTTTATCTTTTTGAGATTCACAAAAGAGTCATCATTAGGAATGTCTATGATTGATTTATCAGATATTTTCATATTATTAATCAATATTATTTAAATATTTTGTAGTTTCCTTTTTCTCCTCTCTGTTCTTTATTTTCTAAGTCAGTTTTTCTCAGCCTTTTTATTTCAGGTCTCACCTGTAGCATATCTAAAACTCGGGGTGTACTTTGAATTTTAATAAAGAAAAATTAGTCGTGAAATTTGAAAACAGGAAAATAATAAAGAAGTTTTCTGAAATAAGCATTTATTTTTATGACATTACATTGTATATTTAAGTATGCTTGTGTGAAAACTGTGCTTGATGTGTCTTGGGAACTTTTTGAATGAGAGGACTTATATGTTATGCTTTGAGGCAATCAAAGAGGAAAGGTTTATTCCCTCTTTATTAGGATTATTTTATATAAGATTAAGGTAGATTAATTTATATAAGATTTAGGAATTTAACATCCAGTTTAAAATATCAAATGACAAAGACTTGGCTTGAACATGGATGCTTTTTTATAAATAAAGATTTTTTAAATATGAAAATAATTCATAAATTTTTCTTCTGTTAACCTAATTTCCAACCCCGATTTGATCTTGTGTTGTACTTATCTGTGCTTAGTTAACATCAAGAATAAATTAGAAGAAGAAGAAGAAGAAGAAGAAGGAGAAGAAAAATGGAAATCTATAAGTGTGGGGAAATTACAAGCCTGAACTAATACGTAGTTTTAAAACTCATATATGACGGTGAAACAAGGAGAGGGCTGGTCGCACTCACAGATAAGAGTCATTGGAGAGAAAAAGGAGACGAGTCAATCAATAAGTGCAGCTAGCCAACTAAAAACACATAAAGAGAAATCCAGCGTAGATGCAAACTACTCCATTATATTTGTATACGTAGGTAAACATCCACCAACCTGACAATCATCGGGTGAGGTCGAAGACGGGCAATAGAGACATGAGAGTGACACGTTCGCGCCATAGCTTCTCTAGTGTGATCGTCTGACCCTCGTTAATTCCCATTCACTTTGCCGCCATATAACGCTCTACTCTCCTTGGTCACAGCGTACATCCCTGCCCCTTCCGACCCTTAACCTTGGCAGCCGGACAACATAAACATTGCAGCCTCTGCTGACTAGGGTCGTTTTTGACATACAAGTGTGTGCAGACTGTTTTTCGCTCAATGACCAACTCAAGTGGTCAGCCTCAATTTTAAAAAGAGAAATCTTTTTGTGAAAACCCGTAACAAACTCGCAATCAGTTTTTTTGTATACACTACATTCATCGAAAATAATAAGACAACAACAATGGTGGCTCTCGCTTTCGCAGCTGACAACAGACAGAGTGAAATTGAAAGAAAAGTAAAAACTTCAAAATATCTATATAATATCACTACGACGCAAGTGGGCTACTGGGAGTTAGAGAGCATGAAAAGACTTTAGAAGGAAATCCAATCCTAAACTGGTAACAAGGGATATACCTCAACTCCTGTTCAAAAGACCAGAGAGGAGTATAAACCAGATGATATCTATATGTCCTATATTTTATTTCAATCAGATTTGATTGATTATTTTATGACAAAAAGATAACTTTTTTTTTCTGTAAAATTTACGAAAAATTGTAATTTAAGAAACTTAGTTTTATCACTTAAAAGTTAATTTCATATTTTTCACTTAAAGTTAATTCTTCTCTATGAAATTTTTATTCATAAAAGCAGATACACTAAAAAATTGCCTTTATTTGTTTTTGTCAGAATTTTTGAATGAACATAAAAACAAAAAAATATTAGAAATTTAGTGATTGTTGTGCCCATCATTATTGGAACACTTGGAATAGTTCAGAAGAGATTTCGAAGAACGGTAAGCGAAGCGATTCAGACGATTAAAATGATTAAGAATAATCAAGAGGCAGTGAAATGGTAATGAGATATTCATTATGAAACCCATAATTGCAACAAACAAGACAAAAAGAACAAATGAGAGAAAACTTTAAAATCAAGAAAGCAAAATAAGCGGAACAAATCGACAACGTTTTCAAGGGGCAAACAAAGAATTGAAGATGAAATGGAATGGCTTTTGGATTGTGAAAAATAACATATTAAAGAACACAAATGAATGCCTCAAGGATTGACAGATACAAGTGACTATATCCAAAGTAAAAAACTTTTCATTGCGGCAGTAAAGTAATTTATTAAAGCGAAAATATAGAGAAAGTACATTAATTTCTGAGTTTTCTACAGTAAATTTGCGTTCATGCTTTGTGCAGCATTTCAGCTTTCTTAATAACTCTAAAAACAAAAGAGCAATAAACAAAAAAAACAAACAAGAGAAGTAAGAAGTTGAATAAAGCCGGTTAGGTTCTGAGCATCTAAATCTATTGGATGGCATCTTCAGCGTTTCTCTCGATGTTTCATTATAACCGATGTTTGTTTATATTTTTGTCCCCTCCTCCATGCATATGTATGATTCCATTAATAAAAACATTATTTAATCTGAGGAAGTCCTTTTCAAGAAGGAAAAGTGTCACATCGGATTTGTCATTACTATTTTCACAAGTATCTTTCTACTATGGTATTGTGTTAGACTAAGTTAATTTTAGTGAAGACTTTAGACTGTTCTCCACCTTGGAGAATCCGATGTGTTAACTTAGTTTTCAGACTATTATTCCTGTCGTGAACTCGATTATCATTAGACGCCTTGTACTTATGGCCCTGTATCAAACTAACCTTCATAAATATTTCTAACAGTGTCGTAAAAAGTTAAGCTTAGTAAAATTCAGTTAACAGTTTGGGTATGATTGTACAAATCAATACAACTTGGAAATTGTAGTCAATTTGACCAGGAAATATTTCTTTTTAATTTGAGGGATGAAAAAGTTGCCAATGTTTGCGATACCCTTCGGCTGAGAAACTGCTTTACAAATGAGATTTCACGCCTTCTAATACATCGCATTTAAATAATGGCAGATAATTTATCAAGCAGAACTTTTCCAATGATTCTCCATTACGTTACGTTTTTCTGATACTTAACGTGCTTTAAGTTTTGTATGAAAAAGAAAACAAAAAAAAAAAATGGAAAAAAAAATCTCTGTTCTTTAATTCATACGTTATCGCGAGAGTTTTTGCTATTTTTTCTCCTTTAATATGATTCTATCAATTTACTTCAAGCTTTTTTTTAACTCTATTTTATAGAAATTTCTCTTTGGTCTTTTTCGTCACCTGCTATTTCTTGTGTAACGTCGAAGTCGATCTACAGATAGATAAACGTAAGTTGAAGGAAAGTTAGCCCTCGCATAAAAAAAAAAAAAAAAGGTGCTTCAGGTAATTCGTGTGTTAAAAAGCAAATCAAACTCCCCCACTAAAAAAAAGAAAGGACAAACTCCACCTTCAAATAGAAAAAGCAAAAGCACTTACACACGCCTATATTAACAAGACAGTAATTCAATGGATATTCCATATCAGTGATATGTTCTAAAATAATATTGAAAACTTATAGGTTATGTTCAGTTGTTGAGGATTTTGACGATAAGTAGCGAGAAATTAAGCTTTTATCGAGTGCCATATCGATGGAATGTCATCAATCAAAAATGTCAATTTGGTAATCGATCTTTTCCCTCCAACATCCAAAATATTAGATGCAAGATTCACACGCTCATATATTTATTGTACACTTATTAGTATAAAGTTCCAGATTGGTCGTTGCTTGAAACGACTTGACGAAAAGAAAATTCAGATTTAAAAAAGTAGAAAGAACAGATTTATTTAATAGAAAAGTAGATATACTAAATATACGATATCTCTAATAAATGTATGTATAAAGAATGGAATAATTAAATGAGGCAAAACAATCATCAGTAAATATTTAATGGTCAAAGGGTATTTGACCAAGAAAGTCCTAATATAAAGCAAAAATAAACAAGTTTAGATTTAATTAAAACGTTTACCTTACAGACGGGGATTATGCGATCCACAACTGTTAGAATAGCAACAATATAATAAAGAACAAACAGTACAAGATTGATAATGAAAATTCATTTAGTATTTTCACGGTCGAAGAGTAATTTACTTGAGAATATTGTTATAAAAAGCTACAATGAAGATAAGACATCTCTGATGCAATAAGGAAAATGCATTACTTCCTTTCATTCTAAGAGTATTTGACTTAGAAATTTGGGAAAAATTAACAATACAATGGTGAAAAGACTACTGTCAGATTCACTATGAAAATGAATACACTTCTTATTTTCACGGTTAGAAGGTATTCGACCGAGTAAGTTTTTATTAAACGGTACATTTAGATAAAAAGACACACACGTTTCGGATTAATAGTGAAAATGTATACAATATTTAATTTAATGGTAGAAGTTTTCGATGGAGAAATTTAAACTTAGAACTAATATGACATAAATACTTGTCTTAGAACAATAATGAAAATGTATAAATTTTGAATTCGAGTAATTTAAAATCATTAATACGCAACATAAAAAAACAATTTGCTGTGAAGAATTGAGGTATGATATGTCATTATGACTGTAGATTTATATTCCGTTTAACCGTTGTGCTTTGTGACGGAACAAATTAAGGCAACGTCTATGAAAGACGAGTTCTTGATATATGAGTTCCAAATTCAATTGTCATCGGAATCTACTTATTTATTCATACGACGCATTATTTAATTTCGTCTTTGTTGATTATTCAAACTAGAAATTACAATTTGCTCATTCGCCAAAAGAACTTATCCATTACCTCTCGATCTGACATACACCAAAATATCGCATATTCACAGGGGGACCTACAAAAAACATCCCATGAGATAAAAATCTGATGAGAGTCCAAAGTGTCCTTTTTTTTTAATTTTTTTTTTTTTTTTTTTTTTTTTTTACAAAAATATATAAAAATTTCATGATGCATGAAATGATGGGGAGGGAAAAATAACCTAGAAAACAAACTAAAATGTAACACAAAGATAAAACAAAACAAATATTAGTAGGACCCGTCCACCCCTCAAAATAATAAGAGAGGCCACTGTATTCTGCTGCTAGACAGAATCAAGCAGCACGCTCACTAATGGAATGGGGATGGTAAAAATAAATGATGGAATGGGGAAAAAAACAAAGGCTGACCCAGCCGAGATGAAAACAGGCGACAAAAACAAACTGGAGAGATTCGGAATCACGATATGGATCCTAACAAAAGAGAGAGTGCCGGGAGCAGGCCGGGAACAACACTTATTCACATTAACTAGGAAAACAAAATAGTGCTAACTTAACCAGGGGAGGATTCAGAGAAAGCCGCCCCGCTCTATCAAGGGGATTTAAAAGAGAAAATCAAGGTTAGCCTCGTCCGCACGAACCAGGCTCGCCTCAGTCACCCACCTTTCGTTGAAATATGTCGAAATCAAACGCTTTTGATCAGATCTGACTTTTACCCTAAGCTGATGCTTAAAGAAAACAATCAGATGCTGATACGAATAACGTTCATCTCACAAGATTCCCCCCTTTCGCGACATCCACGCCACCATTCTCGCTACGGCTACCAACGTAAAAAACACCATCCTTTTTACCTCGGAGAACAGGGGCAACACATTGGCACACGTATACACGAGATCAATGGACACGAGCTGCTCGGGAGCGATACGAGCCGTCAACTCGACGACATAATCACAGAAGGGGCGCACCTGAGGACAATAGTAGAAGGCGTGCGAAGCCGTTTCTTCTAAACCAAGGTCACCCCGATGACAATCTGGCAAATCTGCCTCGCCCTATCTGAAGAGTACGTCATTGAGAGGTAGCACGTTCCAAATCAATCGCTAGCTAAGCGAAAACTCAGAGTTGCTGAAATACCACAAACAGCGCTACTCCGATGCCGACAAGTCGCACAGAGAATCCTTCACGATCCCTTCCACTAATTTACGATATAATAATCTCCAAGACCAAAAAAAGTCACTGGACCGAGGAATGGCCTTCAAGACCGACAGACACTCCAGGAAACGTTTAATTTACAAGTATTTCTCCAATGGCTTGGAGAGGATTCCCTTTCAGTATTTAATAATTTGTAATAGTGGTATGATGTACTTTTCATGTTTGAGATTCACATATCAATTTCAGAGAAGTCAACGACCTCATAAACATTCAGTGATAATACCTTTACGCCATGTTTGATTCATATTATAGCCACGCATATTCGCCATAATTAAACACATACACAAAAGTGATGCTTAACTAATCAATTTTCGTTTTAAGTCTGGTTACCGTTAAGCATACGAATGATTATCTGTGAAAGAAATAAAATATAATTCTATATTAGTAAACCTTACTATATTTACATGTACAGTGAAACGTCCGTAATTCCAACCAGACGGGACGAGGATTTCTTGTTAGAATAATTGATCGTTCAGATAATTGTTCAATCATAAAAAAGAAACCAGAAAAAATGAGTAAAAAGAAAAGAAACTGGTTTAAATGGTTTGTTTTCATTCAATCAATAAAATGAATAAAAATACAAAATATCGCTTAAAAATTCGAGATATTCTTTTAAAAATTGAGGTGGTTATCAATCATTTTTTTATTTTTCACATTTTATGTTAAAATTATTTTTAAAATAGTTTAAAATGGCCAACTGAGATCAAATCTACCGCCCGTTTTCCCTTTACAGACAACAGAATAGTATTTGTAACACATGTGCTTGAAACAAAATTGTAGAATTGAAGACGCCGCTACAAAGTTCACCATATTTTTAATTATTCATTTTAATTTTTTATGCGTTAAAATTATTACAACGCTGTCGACATCAAGGCAGCAACAACAAAGTAATAAATACCATCACGTTTAACTGATTTTTGTACTGGGGAAAAATTGTAGAATTAAAGTGTTATGGTCCGGTTCCTTGTACCACGGTGATAGTCTAAGGTAGAACCAATAAAGAAGAACTCGAACGCTGATATGGAATAACACAGATATGTTACAAACAGGCATATATACAGAGAAGTAGAAAGTGTTAGTACGAACAATCAGGTTTAGTAGTAATTGTCTGAACGCGACTCTGTTTCGCTCGCTCTGACAGACTTCTGACGGACCTGACTGCAGACTGAACTCTAGACTTCCGACGGAACTCCCTGCTTCCTCTTGAGGCGCAGTATTTATTACGTATGGAATAGTCCATTATGTTATTATGGGTAAGGTCCCATAACATAAAGTCAGAAGAACTTGAAATTTTACTCGAATAATCTGAAATTTGGATAGTCGACATTCCACTATAGTTTAGAGAAATACTGATTATTGCAACCTGATCAAGTTGAATTAGTTTCTTTTTTACTTTAAAAATGAATAATAAACCATCAGTCATGATGATTCTTGCAAGGTGGTTCCAACATTTTGGATCCCAGGCATAAATCGTCACACAAGGGAAATTACAATGAAGCTGCAAGAAAATTCTTCTCATCTATCTTGTAAAGTTGTATTTATCCAACTTTATTATTATAATTAAAAAAAAAATCTTTTTGACCTGCATTTATTTTAGAATCCCACTTCGGGTCAGAACGAATGACCTAGGGAAAGTGAAGGATGTGATTTTTTTCTTATTTTTACTTCATTAAACTGTTATCAAAGAAAAACTCTTCTCGTGATATCGGCTGTGCGAACTATTTTTTTGTCCTGGAGAAATGGTGCACCATGGTTTTGTTAATTTCTCCTTGAGCTCCTTTCTTTATCAGACCCAAAGTCCCAACCCTAACAAGAACAGTTTTAGGTTTTAAGTTTTTAAGGTTTTTTTATCCCTTGGTCGCGTATGTGTGAAAACATTTTATTTTCTGCCTTTGATAAAAATGTCTGAGCAATTTTCTTGTATTGTTCGATCTGTACTGATAGAAATATCCCTGAGTATGGTAACATCTTCTCCCTTAACTTCAGATTAAAGATAATGTTCATACCAGATTGCAGCTGTTTTTATCTCGTAGTCATGACAGATCATCCAATACTGATATTGACCTACCCTGTTATGACAATTTTTGTATTCACTGGTTGTGAGCATTGAGCATCCTGATATAAGTTGATCAATAGTTTCAATGCATTGGTCACAGGACCTACATTTTGGGTCCGTACTGTTATGTAAGATATTAACTTGGTAGTTGCGTTGTAAGCAGGATATTGTTCTGTGCAGGATGAATAAATCTTTCAGACCCACCTTTAAGTCCTGAACTCCTTAGCCACTGGTGGGTTAGAAATTGATCTGCATCAGCTTTTTTTCGGAGATTATTATTATAATTATTATCTATTGTATTTATCCTAGCATAACCTGTATTACGAGGGTGCATCAAGATGCCTGTAATCTAATACTTAGTTATTACCTGAAATGTCACATACTTCCCTCCAACTATGTGATTAATATTCATCGCTAAATTAAGGAAGGGGATTATGTTGAAAAATATTTATTGTACAAAATAAGTGTTTTTTTTTTTTTTACTAAGCTACCGATTTATTATTAAATTTGCCTGCGTAAAATTTATTAACGAAATTTTATAAATAAAATAAATAATGAAAAATAATATTAATAAGAAATAAACAGTTGGGCACTTTGTGTTAAATTTGTAGTTCTCTTTATGAAAAATGACAATAAAGATTATTTTGCTACAAAAGCAATAAAAGAAGACGATTAATTTCGTTGCAAAAAAAATAAGCAAATTCTTTCTCACTTGCCATTGTAATAAATGAACCTAAAAAAAGGAAAATATTTTTTTTTGTGTGTACGCCAATACTTTTTTCCAATCGGATAAACATCTACAGCTATATAGATAGATTGCTAGAGAGAGAAGAGTAGAGTCAGTGAAAAAGAGAAAGAAAAAGATAGAGAAAAATAGAGTCGGAGAAGAAAAAGAAGGAAATATTGTGCTAAAAGATAGAGAAAGACGACGTGCATGAGGGAATTGAGAAATAGATTTAGAGAGAGAGAAAAGAGGGAGCGGCACAGACTGTTAGAGAATTAGACATTTAGAGAATGAGAGATAGCAACAAGAGAGAGAGAGAGAGAGAGGGAGAAATAGATAGACGGATAGATAGAGAGAGGGAGAGAGAGAGAGAGAGAGAGAGAGAGAATGGTTTTCACTCAAGTGATATAATTTAAAAACCAAGTGATGTAATAAAACTGCTCGTTACCCCAAAATAATTTTCAGACTTAAACCAAATACTTTTATTCTTGGTGGTCACTCTCGTAAAATAACCCGAAAACAATATATATATATTATATATATATATATGTGTGTGTGTGTGTGTGTGTGTATACATAAATGATATGTGAAAGAGGTGAGTAAAGGGTCGAGTGAATAGCAAATGATAATTGAGCGGGGGCAGACACAGCCCCCGGCAATTTGTTATCCCCGTTCTTCGTTGAGAAGGCCACGTCACGCTCTCTCGGCATCCGAACCACTTCTGCCTGGCTTACATGGAAAGAATCGTGACTAGATCTCAGTCAGAAGCGATTTTGGTAGAGAATGTAAAAACAAGACCAAATTCAAGCGAACCGAATACACAGAGAATCATATTAAGCAGATGAAAATAAACGCCCAACATAAGAGGTACGAAGTGAGCAAAGAAACAGGGCATTAGCACACGCATTACACACACAGACACGCACACACGAACACTTGCTACTTTGTATATACATCCACATATATCTACCCTCAACTTGACATTACATGCTCAGACACAGATTTGTACCTACACACAATTCTTTATGTTTGATATTTTTGGAAAATAGTTTCGTCAGTCCGAGAACCTACACACTTCACAAAAAGCCACACACACATATGAAGTTCCATTATGTATATATATATATATATATAATTGAAAAATCGGAGATCAGAGTTCGAATCTATTACATCCACTTATATGGAAAGGTATTAATCCTCTTTTTCTCCCTCCAGCTAAATAGCAAGACAGACTGAGTTCTATAGCTTTGGATGGTAACTAGTTTAGAAGAAGGACAATTTCTGAATTCAAAACCTGCGGAGGAATGTTTGGGAACCTTTTAGCACGTAGTTTACCAGGTCTCTGTATTCGACCCTTCAAAAAGTGTGATTGGTTCTGCACAAAGCCTTCAGCACTATAATCAAATCATATGTGCTGGTGTCTAGGCACTGAGCTGCTTGACCCTCATACGTCGAATACGACGGAAGGGTCCACCATATATATATATATATATATATATATAAACTTATGTATATATGCATACACAAATATGCATATATATATACATAAACACCTATGTATATATATATAAACACATAAATATGTGTTTATATATAGGTACATATATATATATATATATATATATATATATATATATATATATATATATGCATGTGTGTGCACTCATATATACACGCTTTTCTCTCTATATTTGTGCACATATATGCACATATTCACGCATATGTTCACAGGCACGCATAATATAAATGCATTTCGATGCATACATTGCTCAAACAGAATATCCATAAAAACACACACATGTATAAGTTATTTAAAATCTACATTATTAAGCATATTCGTTAGCATATTAAGCTTATATTCTTGTGACAATACTAAATAAATGTTTAAGTTTTCCCAAAATGTATTTGTGAAATTTTGCATAATATTAGAATAAATTGCGAAATGGTGATCCCTGCCATCTTAGTTGTAATTACATAAAAAAGGAAAAAAATTAGCCTTCTACTTTATTTCTCTTATTATACTTTATTATGAACATTAATTGTCTGTCTATATTTCTGAGATGTGGTATTATGTACATTATTTACATTATTCGGACTACTGTCCTCATCTTTGTCGCCATATTTATTACAACGTTTCGGCTTACTTCACGTGGTTGGAATGTCGAATTGAACCCTTTATTTCGCTCACTGGGGTAGACTGTTCTAGTTCCACGTGCCATGTTTAATGGACGTCATCAGTTATCTCCTGTTAATTTCCGTCTCTGTCTAACCATCTATCTAAATGTTTGGATAACGATATTATCATATTATATATGAACTTAAAATTATAAATTTAAAATCCTTATTGGCGATTCCGACATAATAAACGAAGAACAATAGTTTGGTTTAATAAGAAAACCCTTTGTAAATCTGAAATATAATTCTGACCCTTGTAATGGCTTTTAAGTAATGCGCATATATATATATATATATATATATATATATATATATATATATATATATATATATATAAACTAATAGCACAGGCACAAACAGATTTTGTGCGTGTTTTTGTAGTAGAATCTAAACACGATCTTCTTTACTTTTCGTCTATATTGTTGCTATCTAAATGGCCTTTGGCTGCTCCCGTAGCAGCTGTTGGTATGAAAGAAAGTAAATAGCGCTCTATGTTGTCTGAAATGCGCGGGAACTGACAAATATCATACGATTGCCGCACTTTTCTATTCTATTCTTGCCAGAGGTCTTTGCCAATAAAACAAGCAAAAAATGGAGGGGAAAAAAGAGAAGTTGATGGTCGCTTTTTGGAAGGACCAAGAATCAATTTGAAAACATGATAAAAAAGTCGAATCTCGTATATTCGTGAAATCTGGAATCAGTTTTCCCCAAATATTCATTTTTTAAGAGCAAAAACTAAAATAAATTAAATAACAATAATAAAATAACAAATAAAGAAAAAGAAAATAGTTTTATTGATCACAAAGTGCAACAAAATCGTCTGTTTTCTAATAAAATATTTTCGTTGAAAAATCTTTAAAAAACATTTTCATGATATACTCACTTCCAATATACTATTGTTTAAATAATGACTACTTAGGTGTCATTTCCCCATTAATAAATGTTTGATTAAATGTTACAGACATTTTTATTTAACAATAACACTTTTCGAATGAGTAACCGTAGATTAGTATAAAAACATTTTTGATCGAGGAGTTTCCGCTGTTCAATTCGCCATTATCAAGACCTTAATATTAATTCGCCAGGACAACTCGAAAACAAGGTTCTCAGAATATATTAATCAGTTGTAAAAGGCATTAAAATGCGCTTGAAGATTTCATTCAATTTAATAATATGATCTTCAAGATCTTTGCGACTAAGTACATTTGCACGCTGAGTACTTCAAGGGTCGACAGAAGCCGATCTCACAGACCATTGTAGTATGTGACTCACTTCAGAGTATATCAGTACTCAGTATAACGTCAGAGACACCATGTGCATTGGCGGATTAACCGGAGAAGTAAACTCATAGTCAACATGTGCAAATCCGTACTACACAAGATGCCATCGTTTGAACTTAGGTAAACACATAGTCGACACAGCTGCCTGCACCTAGTATATGCGCTCGTGAGAAAAACCATATGTGAGGCTTATATATATATAATAAGGTTTCGTCATTTTACATTTGAAATGGCTAGATGTAAGCTTAAGTTCTATGTTAATAGTTTCTTCTCTGGCACTTCCTGCTTGTTGAACTCTCCTCCGGCTTCTTGCTTCCTACTTTGATCTTCAAAAATTTAAATGCAATGTCAATCGCTATCTTTTGTCTTCTTAATTCTTGTTCTTTTATTGTTTTCCCTCCTTAATAGTATTTTTCGTTATTTTCTTACATTCTCTCACACTCAGTAACCCCTTACAACTTAGTGGCTTTATTGCCTTGCTTGAGGTGATTTGATTTTAAATCATTCTACAGAAACCTAAAGTAATATTTCACAAACAACTAATAAAGCCACTTTGTAATGAAAGGCCTCAATAGTCGAGTAACTAGAGAATAAACTACGTTAAACTTATGTATGACACTTATTGTATAGTGATGGTTAACGAGCTAGTCTCACATGACATTGCTAATGAGTTCGATTTTATTTGGTACTCCACCAATGAGGCAATTATAATGTTTAACACAAGACAGTCCTTGTATGGCAGCCAGTGAGGACAGAATTCATTAGCAATGGCTGGTTAATCATCACTCTGTGTCAATATTAAGTATGCTTCGTACACCCCCACCCCAAAATAGTCCAGTTAAAATTGTCTAGAAATAAATATTTGCTCATCTTGTCTTAGCCTGACACAAGGCTACAACGAGTGGAGCATCGAGTGGGGAACGAAATCGCTAAGGACAAGATTGATTTACTTTTATGTAGGAACATTTATGAGATCGCTAAAAAAGAGCATAGCATGAAGAAAAAGACGACAAATTTGACGAAAACAAAATTTTATCGTCTAAATGTTTATATTATTATTAAGAGGAAAGATCAAAGTTTATTTTAATTATTTTTTAAAATTTTTCCTTCTTTTTAGAACACTCTAAATTTTGATTAAAAAGACCTTGTTTCTCCTTATATCAGCGGAACTAGTTAAATAACATAGACAATTTTTAGCACGTTTTTTTGGTATGACACATTAATTTGGAAAATCTTGCAAATAATTGTCGGATGTTAATGAAACTTTCAGGAACTATTCACAGATGATTGAAATTATTATAAATGTTTTTTTTTTTATTAAAGTCATGGCAGAAATATTTTTTTATATTTATAACTAATTTTGTGAAAACGCTAGAAATTCGATCGCATCGTGTTTAGTGATTACAATAGTTATTGCTTTGAGGAATGCAAATCATGTTTTTTTTGTTTTTAATTGGACACCCCCTTACCTGAAAATCAGCTCTGAATTGTAACATACAAAACTTAATAAAACAAAGATATTATTTAATTTCAATTACTTTCATTTGCTTTTGTTGTTTTTATGAATATGGATAATATTTCCTGAAAGCAAAAAAAATTTTCGGAGAATTTTTTAAGTGTCCTTATGAGATAGATCTTTTTTAGCGTTGTAAATTGTATCATTTTGACTAATCAGAAGATCCGCAGTAATTAAGAAATGTAATTTTGTGTTTATAATTGGGCTGTAATTATAAAGCACGGAAGACCAACCAGAATACAATTAAATTGCGTTATTTGAGTTAAGCATTGTTCTCCGCTGTTAAGGCCTTTACTTTTGCGAAACACGTGTGGAGAAGTTAATATGATTTTTCAACTGAGAAGGGTACCTACAAGTATCAGTATCATCTTATGAAATTTATATGATCTTATTTTTATATTAATCTCAGTTATGACATTTTTCCATAAATGAAATATCAAAATTAATAATAAAATGAATGGAAATACAAATAACACAGTAAAATGTAATAAATGTACATATGATTATAGTATTTTATGTACACTTCTAATAAAATTTCATAAGAAAGGTACCTATAAATTACGAAATTTAATCTCACTCTTAACAGTCTTATTTTAATTTCTTTAATTCTCTTTTCCATAAAGCATCGTAAATGTAAAGGTGAAAGCTAAGTACAAAAAACAATAAAAAATTAGAGCGCTGAAAGTTTTCCTTAAAAATAACGAGGTAAATAATTTGTTCACTTAAATGTAAATAATTTCACTTTTCTCCTTCCGTAGAACAAATTATCCTCACGGAATCCATCAATATGTCATTCATCACCTATTCAAGTGACGCGAAAGTTTATGACCTGCTTTGTTTTATTTTCAAATTGCATCTTTTCGGCGCAGAAGCTAAGTTAAGCTTGGTTCAAAATATTTTAAATAAACATTATAGTTTCTGATTTTCTTAAAATAAGTTTTGAAAAAATGATAATTGATATTTAAAAGAATTTCAAAGGGAGATTTTCAGTTTTTTTTTATAAAATGGAAAAAAATGGTCAATTTTGCTGACTCAAAAAAAATACCAAAGACTGTATATATATATTTTGCTACTAACCCGTATTCCTGGAACTACTAACCAGCATTACCAGTTTGTATTATTACGTGAATACATTATTTTCCTATATTCATTTTTGGCGTTTGTTATTTATTGGTACCGGATTTCAACCCGGAATCCACAACACTCGAATACACTGAACAAAATTAAATACTCTTTTTATATCAGTCCTCCGTACAATAATTGGCTTATATCAGAGTTCGCATGCAGTTAATTATCAGTCCACCCCGCATCTAAATCAGAAGTGATATTATCGTTGTCGACTTGGTAAAGCTTGGTTTGCTGTTTTGGTAAAGTTTTTCACAAGGCTGAAGTCGAAGGCTTTTGTCAGCAGATAATCACGTGGGCCTCACTCCTGTCTTTGGTCTCGTCTCCATCTCTTCTGCGACTCGTTTGCCTAATTCGCTTCGCGCATTCGTATTTATAGACATTCGCCCAAACTGGCGAAGTAAGACAATTCGATAATTCTGGGGAATTCCCTTCTTCCACTCTATCATTGTTATACTGGAACATACCTATTCTATTGTTAATAGACTCTCCCACCTATAATAAGTAGTAGTAGTAGTAGTAGTAGTCGCTCAGTGAGTTGGTCAGTCAGTCGATGTCGGACGTTAAAGTATCAGCCACCACAACTAGATTGCTGCGTCATTAACTATTTTATCAAGTTCCTAACGTACAAAAGTACGTCGAAACTTTTTAGGACCGACTTAGTGAAATACAAGCCCCCACTGTGAAACTACTCTATAACACTCATATTATTGCCTCTCACTAAATCTACTCAGTGAGCGTGGGTGGGGTTTATTCACCCACTCTTGGTATTTCAACTCAACTTTCGACCAGGGGAATCAACAATTTCAAAATATGAAACATTCAATCAGGATGGAACTGACTACATTAGTAATAATATATAAAACTATCCCACGAACCACTGCTTACGGTATTGATCTACAAGATTTGTAAACTAATCAAGGATCTGCATAGACATGATACTACCCTATATTTTGGAGAATTTGAACAGATTGATGGTCATCTGTTAACATTTCTCATGACTCATTGGGCATTCAAATATCCCTAGACATAACAATACTTGGACATTTAAGAAATTATTCTTCATTTACTATCGATTTTTCTTTCTTTTTTTTTTGGTGTTTTAGATACCAAAAATAATATATATATATATATATATATATATATATATATATATATATATATATATATATGATAAAAACAATGATAAAAAAACACCAAAAACATTCAACATGGGGGGAAATTATTTGGTCTCTTGTTTCAATAATGAATTACGTAACCTTTAATCTTTTTGATAGTTCCTTACAAGATCACTACACACACTTATAGGTATTTTTCTCCATTCTCCCTTTGCAATAGCTTCTAGTTCCTCCAAATTCAAAGGACTTCTTTCTCTTACTTTTTTCTTCAAATATGCTCATAGATTTTCAACGGAGTTTAGGCCAGGACTTTGTGTGAGGTATGCCAATACCTTAATTTTCCTGTCATCTAAGTATTTTGTAACAATTTATTCCGTGTCTTTCGGGTCATTGTCATATTGGAATGTCCTGTGACGTCCCAAAAACCGGCTTTCGTGCACTTTGTTTTATATTATTTTTAAAGATTTTCTAGATGTTTTCTACAACAAGCTAATTAGCATTTTAGGTGTTTAGCCTTAAGCAAGGAAGTTTTCCTTGGGCGACAAGCTCGAAGTCCTGCTCGATGAAACTATCTAGTAAGTGTCTTCGTCGACGCATTCAACCCTGATGTTTTTATATCATTGACAATGTCCTTTGTTATTGTTATGGTCCAGGTTAGGACCAAGGAAGAACAGCACGAACAGAAAGAGTAGAAATAACGAAGGTATATTACACGAAATAATAATACAAGATGTGGAAGGTGTTAGCATGACTGTCAGTCTGGTTTGGAGTGAACTACTATCGATTCGACCCTCTCTCTTGAGAGGCGTAGTATATATAGTGTTAGGAAGAGTTCATTCTGTAGTTATAGGTAAGGACCCATGACCCCCCCCCCTCAAAAGCAGGGGTCTTTAATATTTTTCCTCTTCGGATTAATCATCAAAGGCTCTGTAAATTTTCTTTTTCTGCTTCATTTCCGCGGTTCTGAAATTGCTTGAGGCCTTTGCATATTGAATGTTTCAAATATTGTGTCCATTACTTCCTCCTCTTCTTGAGGTAGAACGTTAGAATCCTCTAACAGCCTCTTTCTGATCTGATTTAAGAGCCTTTTATGCGAGAACTTCGGACCCTGAATTATGTAAATCACGTTCACGATTCGTTTCTCTATTGTATCTGGCTTCCAACAGGATGTGTTGATTTTGAACATTTAAAAATAAAACTTTCTCCCCTGGGCTAAATTTTCGTTTTGGTACAAACGACGTTGGTGATTGCTTTTTCTGTTTTGGCAGTAATTTGTCGAATACCGATCTAATTTTTCGGGCGAACATTACTTCCGTCGGCGATAATGCCGATGGCGTAGTACTGTTCGGTGTAATTCTACACACTTGCAAGAATTGTTGTAAAGCCTTTTCTGTTGGTACGTCATAAGCTTTCCTTAGTGCTCTTTTTAATGTATCTACAAACCTCTCTGCTTGCCCGTTTGACCTTGGGTAATATGGCGGAGACTTGATGTGTTTCACCTGAAATGTTTCACAAAATTCTTGAAAATCCGCAGATGTAAATTGTGTCCCATTATCGGTGATTAAACAATCACCCACTCCGAAACGAGCAAACAGCTCGCGAAGGCAATTTATTGTCGTCTCAGAAGTAGGTTTTCTACAACGAAATACTTCTGGCCATTTGTTGTAACTGTCTACTACAATCAAGTAGTAGAAACCATCTAATGGACCTACGAAATCTATATGGATTCTCGACCACGCTCGATCTGTCTTAGGCCATGGCTTATGAGTGATCGGAGGTGCCTTGGCTGCTAAGTAACAGCCCTTGCATTTGTCCACCATATGTATAATATCTTGATCCATGTTTGGCCAGTACACGTAACTTCGCATTAAGGATTTCATCCTGTTCTTTCCTGGATGGCCCATGTGAAAATCCTTGAGGATTCGCCTTTGTAGCGTTTTCGGGGTTACTACTCTTTCATTATATAGCAGAACATTATCAAATAACGAAAAACTGTCTGCAATATGCTTATCTTTTCCTGCAATTTTTGTTTTCGTTTCCTTTATAAATTCGGCATTCACTGCTTCGTTTCTTATTTCCTGTAATGTGACGGGGAGGTTTCGAATTGTATTACATAATGATCTGATATCTTCCTGATATCGTAGAGCTGCAATTATGGAATCTTCTAATGACTCCGTTTTCTTTGGTATTAGTCTCGAAAGACCGTCTGCATGCCCGATTTTGTTTGATGGAAGATACTCCAATTTGAAATTATAATCTAATAAAATCGTCCCCCATCTTAGTAATCTATTAGCAGTGTAGACAGGTAGACCTTTCTTTGATCCAAATATTGTTAGTAACGGCTTCGCTCAAGTCTATTTTAAAAAAAAATTTTCCTCCTTTCAACTTTGTGAAAACTTCCTCTGGACTAGGGAGAGGATAGTGATAATCCTTAATCGCTGCATTCAATGCCGTCGAGAAATCAACGCATATTCGTATCTCACCGGATTTCTTTTTCACGTAAACCGTAGATGCGGCCCATTGACTATATTCCACCTTTGTCAATATACCGGTTTTCACGAGTCTATCCAACTCTTCGTCTATCTTTTCTAATGATGCGAAAGGTACATTTCTTTTCTTCTTGAAAATGGGTTGTACATTTTCTTTTAGTTCGATTTTGGCCGTCATTTTTTTACAACTCCCGAGGCCGGCTGAAAATACGTCGGGGAAACTCTCCTTTAATTTCTCCTTCAATTTCTCTGCCTCGGTCGATAACCTTTCCACTTTTTGGTAGAACGTATTTATCGGCAAATCCCAGTGGCCAAATTTCTGCATCCAGTCAGTTCCAAATAAATTTTCCGTATTTTTTAGAACATACATCTTTAATGTCTTGGTTATCTCGTTGAACGTCACATTTGTGATAATCTCCCCCTTAAATTTGATTTTTCTTCCTGTTACCGACCTGGCTATTTTATCTGTTCTCAACATGGTCGGTTTGTTTAATTTCTTCCATGTCTGTAAGTTAATAATGGTTAAATCTGATCCGGAATCTAATTGTAATCTGATTTTTTTTTTAACATTTCTACTTGTACGTATTTTCGTATATTTATCCTGTCCGCTTAGTTCTAGCGACTCTTACTCGGCCTTGGTTTTCTTTCTTAGTTCTACAGTGCGATCTTTTATGTCCCACTTTATTGCACGACAGACAAGTATGGGACAATATTTGTACCAATGTAAAGTCCCACAGCGATATCATGGACTGGGTAGTGGTTTCTTCTGAGGTTTCATTTGACTTTTTGTAGTAAAATAATTGGTTCGGTTTGTTTTTGAGGAGGGAGAAAAACGTGTTTGTCGTTGTACTTTTCGCATGTGAGCGATGCCAGTCTCTTTGATATCTTTCGAGTCCTTTTTTACGCTTATACATCTCTGACAGTCCTCAGTCAATTTTTGTAGCGTCAGTTTTGGTTCACTCTCCAGTTTTGTTAGAATTCTCCGTCTGACCTCTTCATCTTTAGTCGAAACCAGGCCTTGGACGAATATCAAATTTTTAAAATTGTCAGGGCTGAGTTCGGATAACTTAAAGTCATCGCAGTGTTTGTTTACTACGGAAGCGAATGTTATATAGTCTTCGCTATCCTTTTTTGTTAAACTTAAAGATTTCCACCTTTTGTGGAATAGTGAAGTGTTCGAACTAAATAATTCCGTTAAAAGTTTCACGGCTTCCCTAAAAGTCAACTCATTCGTTTTCCTCGGTAGGATGTAGTCTACGAATTTAGTGTATTCGCTTGACCCTAGTTTCCTCAGTAGTAGACGTACTTTTTTCGCGTCTGACCAATTCCCGCAATCAAACTCATATGAATCTTCATATCTTCTGAAGTAAGCCGCGAAGGTTTTGTCTTCGTCCGGTGCATAAGTGAAGTCTTTGATTGAGCTCCATATAGCATTTTGCGAGAATGCCGCTTCATTTTCAGAATTTTGTCCTTTATTTGTTACTGCCCGTAGTAGTAATTCTTGTAGTTCAAGTTGCTTTTCTTCGTTTTTCTGTTGAATTTCTAATTGTTTTTCTTCGAGCCTAGTCTGCCTTTCCTCATTTTTTTTTTGCTGCTCGAATTGCATTTTCATTAGTTCCAATATGGTTGCCTCAAGTCTTCCATTTTTACACCGTAATTTTAATAATAACACAGGCTATCTATTGTCACGAGAAGAGAAGGAAAAAACCCTCACTTTTTCCCCTTACTTTTTCTTTTCGCAATATGTACTTTGTAGCTAGAGTTGTGTACTTGTGTAACGATTTTTTCTTTTTTCTCTGTGTAGACTTCAGGTCTTTGTCGTCTGTTGTTCTGGAACTTTGGTACGAAAAAATTTTCCTGCGTAGAATTCTATTCTATTCTGGCTAACAGGTAAAATTCGTGTCTTCGTTACCACTGTTATGGTTGGAGTCTAAAAAGTTTTTCATTTTTTTATCTTCGCGTGTTTTTTTCTCAATATTTCCGTCGTCTCTGTTATGGACGACCGATAGCAGATTTTTTTTTTTTTTATATCTTCCGCAGAGAAATCGCTTCTTCAATATCCTCGTCGCCACTGTTATGGTCCAGGTTAGGACCAAGGAAGAACAACACGAACACAAGAGTAGAAATAACGTAGGTATATTACACGAAATAATAATACAAGAAGTGGAAGGTGTTAGTATGACTGTCAGTCTGGTTTGGAGTGAACTACTATCGGCTCGATTCGATTCGGTATCTAGCCACCCCACCCTCCACGAGGGTTGCATGTGGCACAAGGCCGAGTTTTACGTGGGTTTTCCGAGCCCATAGGCTCGGCCAAAAACATGCTCGTAGAAACTGTAAAAACAGAATCTGGTTGGTCAACCTCCCCGAGCCTCGTCCGGGTTCCTCTCTGCTCAGAGGCAGAGGGTTCGACCGTCAAGCCTGGAAGCTCGGCTTGAATCGGTATCTAGCCACCCGCCGAGTATGAATCATTAATTTTCTTCACCCCACAAAATCTCCCAAACTTAATAAAAAACAAGTTTTATCGTCAAAATCTGTATGTTATTATTAAGAAGAAACAACAAAGGATTTTTTATTATTAAATTATAATTTTAGAAGTTGGAAATTTTAGTTAAAAATGTTGTTTTTCTTCCGTTAGCGGGGGACCAGAAATTAGTAATGGAAATTTTAGTGTCTTTTTTACGGTGAAAAACACATCGATTTGGAAATTCTTGCAAAAATCAAATAATTAATGAAATTATGAAATTTTCAGGACTTATTCTAGAAATTGTTTTTTAAAAAAATCTTGGTTAAAAACTGTTTTTTTTTTACATTTGTTACCTCCTACTTATTTAATTTAAAAAAAAAATATTTTGAGAAAATACATTTTTTCGTACCGCTTAATGTTTATATTAGGTACTTGAAGAATTTAAATCATGAATTTCTTTTTGTAAAACAAGATTCCCAGTTACCGAAAATCTGCTCTGAATCGTAAAATAAAAATGCAAGAAAATTGAGATATTATTTAATTAGAAAAGCTTTTAATTGCTTTTATGAATAAGATATATTATGGACACTATTGTCTTAGGATAAAATGTTTTTCAATGAAAAATAAATTTTACAAGCATTTGTAAATACGAACGTCCATACATTACCAATATTATCAGAAAATAAGAGCGATAACCATAGTAAATTTAAAGTAAAAGTGCCTAAAATTCAATAAAACATTAGATTTTACTGGGTAGTTAAAGATTAAATAAGATATGTTCACGTTATATTCTTCAAGTAATTTTTACAGATATGTCCACCGTAGAAAAATTAGCTCTCAGCTGTCACTCTGTCAATAGAGCTAATCAAAACACCTATCTCTGTGTAAAAAAAAAAAAAAATCTGCGATATTTTAAATGAAAAGTAAGCAATATTTGTTTTAAATCAGATTACTTAAACGTTAAATTAGCTAATACTCCTCAAAGAAAGTTTCAGAAAAGTATATTCTATTTTTGAAAAAAAATTTTTATAAAGATAATTACATTGTGCAGTCAAATGGCTATAAATAACTAAAATTAGCGATTTTTAGCGATTCAAAAAAAAATCATTTAATCAATTTAAATTCGTTTTTAAATACAGCAAAGTATTTTTCAAATGGGAAATGCTAAATTTAATCTATTAGCTTGAAATTAAAACTAAAATAAAAGTTTCAGGAAAGATTTTTCATTTTTAAAAATTCATTTTGGAGGTACCTACATTAGAATTTAAATTTTAAATAAATATGACCTGAATTTATATACACGTATTATCTATCTATCTATCTATCTATCTATCTATCTATCTATGATAGCTAGCTAGCTATGAACACGAAGTGATATTAAAAGGTTACCGGCTTGACTTTCTTTTCAAAATCTTGCCAATTGACAGAGCAGAAATTTGTAAACCCATTCTTTATCGGGCACTGAGCCTTATTATGTGCTCTTTACTTGCGGTTTTATACCCATACTAAATACCTTCAAGTTTACACCGGTAGTAATGTATTTTTGTATCTCTGTCCCGAAAAAAATTTCAATTTTATACAGTGCTTAAAAATAGTAATTAATTCAAAAATCTAAAGAAACTGGGTTTAAAACGATTTTGTAAAACGCTTTTGAAATGTGTCCTGAAAAGACTTGTTCGCTTTTAAACATTAGATGCTTGTTCCATAACCAAATGCCATTTCATGTTTTATATGGACGAACAAAAACCTTACCTTTGTAAAATAATGATATTTTTCGTATTAGCATTAGCTTTCAACTTTGATGCATCAAAAAGAAATCTCCAAAATTATTATATTTATTGTTTTTACAAAACCTTCTTAAATATTTTAAATTATCATGATAAATTTTCATATATATTAAGCTTATTTGCTATTTTTTTTTGATTTGGTAATAATTTAAGGATATTTTATTTCCTTAGTTTTTACTTTCTATATTCTTTCTCTTTCTTTCTCAATATTTTTATTTTCTTTTTCTCATTTCTACTAATAATTTTAAATTTGTTGTTTTCCATTGTTTTATCAGCATCATCATCATCATCATCATCAATTTTGAACTTTTATAAGGAGACAACAATGATGATCCGTTTTAGTCGTGTTTTTATAATTCAGAATTTATTTTTCTGAAAAAGAAAAAGTAAATTCCTTGACATTTTCAATGCATTGTATATTGTAATCATATTTTTATTCATATCACATTTATTGTAAGCATTCATTAAAAAAACAATTGCTTTGTTTCTGCGTTTGACAAGCGATTATAAGGAATCCTAAGGTATTCGGATTTCACTATCTGTCTATATTTCTGATATGAGGTATTATGTATACTATTTACATTATTCGGACTTCTGTCCTCTTCTTTGTCGCCATATTTATCACAACGTTTCGGCCGTTGTACGCTCCGGCCTTCTTCAGGTGGTTGGAATGTCAAACTGAATCCTTTATTTCGCTCGCTGTTATAGTTCCACGTGCCATATCTAATGGATGTCACCTCTCCTTAAGGATCTGCGGTCCATATAACATCAGGACAACCTTCAAAAGCTCGACGACACTTCACAGATACCTGTGACATTATTTAGAGTTGCGTGGAAAAAAAGGCGAGAATTAATTTAGGTGATAAGAAGCTATCAAGACAAGACGCTGAGCGATGTTATTTTTTCTAACAAAGAAAAGTGGTAAAGATTTTACTTTAGTGCGAAGAAAGTAAGGTCGCAGATCTGTAGGATTTGATTTGATTTATGTTACGACAGAGCGAGTAAAAGATAGCCGTCTGCCCATGGCAATAATGAAAATTTCAGGTTGGTCAAGTGGCCTACAAGGCAGAATGCTAAGAGATAAAAATTAATTAGGTCATGCTCTGACCGAGAAAAATGTCCGCTGGACCACCCACAAAGTACAAAGAAGGAAAGATTAAACCATTAACTATCTGCGGAGATAGCATTTGAGAAGAGCACCTGTTTTGTGTCAGAGCTGGCCATGATAGAAAAACTATTTTATCGGAACGGATAGTTGGCGACAGGGTGCAGAAGATCATTGACCAGCCTCAGTGCTTGTTTGGCGAAGGTCTCGTTGACGAGTTCCAGACGGCGTTCGGTTAAGATAAGAGTCGTAAGGGTTTGTTGTCGGGAAGAAGAAAAGAAAGAAAAGAAAAGAAAAAGGAAGATAATTTTTTTTCCTTTGAGCGATAATTGCAAACACCTACGCTGCTGAGCGTTCATTGGCTGAAGGGTGGCGTGAGCGGTAGGCGAAGGTAAACCATGAAGAAGGAGGGGAGGCCTGTTGACGCCCCCTGAAGGGATTGGTGTGAGAGGCCACTGTGAGAGAGAGGGGAACCTGTTGACGCCCTCTGAGGGGATTGGTGTGAGATACCAATATGAGGAAGGAAGAATTTGGGAGGACGATTCCCTTAAAGTAGAAATTAAGGACTTCCAAAAATGGAAAGTAATAAATTTTTGATTGATTTCGTCTACCTAAGATCAAATCACAATGTGGGTAGGTTAGACTAGAAATCAAAACAGTTACTTCGGTATCTAGACGTTGGAGGCGAGCTGGGAACGACAAGGCTGATGCCGAATCTAACCAGATTTCCATCCGAATCAGCAAAAGGTTAGAACGTCACATTTGGTGTCGCGACCAATACCAAGTCGCATTGGTCGTCACAGGACAGGACAGGACGGCAACGGCGTGGAGACAGACGGGGTGACGTCACAGACCTCTACCGAGTAAGACCCCCCCATAGAGTAGAAAATGACTAAAGACTGTGTGTACACCATCCCATGCAGCTGCGGAAAGAAATATAAAGGAGAGACAGACCGCCTACTTAAGGTAAGGCTTCAAGAACACCAAAAGGCTGAAGTGGAAAATTCAGGTGTGGTCGACCACATATGGAGAGAAAAGGGTGATGACCGCCCTCTGCGGGATCAGGTTGAAATCATAGACAAGAACCTCATTGGAAAATTCGTAAAGTTAAGGAATCAGAACATATGCTAGCCCCAAAAAATGCCGACCAAGCATAGAAATGAATACAATATGGGAACCAGTAATAAGGAGTGCTAGAGAAAAACAACAATAACAACGAAAATTGCAATAGGAGCTCTGGTAAAAAAATATGCAATGATAACAGCAAAAATCGCAATATGAGCACTGGTAAAAATGGCTGCTGAAGACATTAAGTTTATAAGTCTCAGAAAATCATACAGAAGATACATGGCACAGTGGATAAAGGCGTTAGTTAGATCCAGTGATAGGACACAAAGAGTATGAGTTCAGTACCTGGTTAAGGCAGTGGAGAGCAGGTGATAACTGATAACTGACATCCATTAAACATGGGACGTGGAACTAGAGCAGTCTAACCCAGCCTGAAATAAATGGTTCAGTTCGACATTCCAACCACCTGAAGAAGGCCGGAGCATACAACGGCCGAAACGTTGTGATAAATATGGCAACAAAATAAATAAGTCCGAATAATGTAATCTCAGAAATATAGACACACACACACACACACACACACACACACACATATATATATATATATATATGTCTATTTTTCTGAGATTACATTATTCGGAACTTATATATATACAAATAAAGTGTATATAAGAATATATATATAAATATATACATTATATATATATATATATATATATATATATATATGTACTTGATAAATATCCATTTTTTTAAGAACAATAAGTCAGTTTTACTGACCAATGCGAGTGCAATGAATTCGATTCCCATTTTAGCTTTATGGTAAATCGACAATATTTTATATATTATATATTATATAAATTTTATGGGAATTTATATGTACATAAAATGTAAATAAATACATCATTACTATAAATAATAAATAACGTTTGAAGTAATAAAATAAACATATTTTCTATAAATTATGTGTTATATATTATTGTAAAATTACAAATTATTATTTTATTATCCTATACTATTTTGCTATGACTATTAAAAGGTTTTCATTATTATAATAATTATTAAAATTAATCTTAGTATTTTATTATATTTTTACATTATTATATTGTTTCATAATTAAATCTTTTATAAGGCTTTTCTCTAATAAACTTTATCGATTATAACTGAATACTGATTATAACTGAATATACTCTGAAAATCTAAGATATTTAATCTGGACGTGTTTATGTAATTATAAACGATTAGAAAAATCATTTAACTATTAGAGAATGATAAATGGTATTGCAGTAAAGCATCATTTGAAAGCAAGAGGTTTATGTGAAAGGAACCGACACAAAATGGCCGATAATTTCATTTAACTACATTGCAATTCGTCTCGAAGAAGTTCTCAAATGGCAGCATTTTCTTAGATAAAACAAAACCCCTATTATGGCGCACTGGCAGTTAAATCGATGAAGAATTTACCATTGAGCTCGAACTTGCTGGTCCTATATTTTCTCAAGAGATAAAAACACTAAAATGATACGTATTATCATTATTGGTTTATGTACGATCAGGATCGTTAACAAACCCACACTGGAACCTGTCAAAATGCATAAAAAGCAAAACTTGTAAGATTTTTAAAGACAAGATTTTAACAAGAATAAAACTATGGAAATGTGGAAACAAACGGAATATTAATCTCCTATTTTGACTCATGTGGTCTTTTATTATTTTTTACTAATGTTCACTCATTACAGGGCTCAAGAACCTCTCAAGTTAGTTTGTGGTTTTGTATTAGCGTAAGAAAGGGCAAGAAATGAAGTTCTTGGACCTATGCAGGAAAGATAACATCTAACTCTAGACTTGAAGAGGTCGAGATTAGTGAATAACACTTCAGATTTCAGTCGGAGACGTTAGAAGTATAGAGTGGAAGTAGACTTTGGAAGGAGCCGGAAACCCAATTCTAAACAGGAAAGCAAGGGATAAACCTCTACTACTGTTCGAAATACTGGTGAGGAGTGTGAACCAGACCTGCCAATATATATATATATATATATATATATATATATATATATATATATATATATATATATATATATATATATATGAAATGAATTAAGTCCAACAATTATTTAATATATTTTCTATTTATACGTTATTTTTTATATATAGATCATTAAATAAATTATATCTATAAAAACTGTCGGAACTAATCCATTTCATAATATGTTGATCATTGTTTACGTTAAGATATGTTCGAGAAAAATCATCGAATGTGTTTAGAAACAGAAATTCAGCACATCAGCACAATGACAGTTCCCATCTCAATGACAGTTCCCATTAGGTTTACATGTTCGATTCTAGTGGAGAGCGCATATTTTCTACGAAATTTATCGAACATTCAGGCAATGAATGTAATTAATACTGTTTAATTAAAAAAACCTCATTTACTTAAATAACTTATATTTATAAAAATAACATATAAACAGAAAAAATATAGATTTTTTGTTTATACCTAATTTTAATAGATATAAAACAGAAAATATATTAAAGATATCAGTCAGTTGTATGCCATGCGGGACACACTGCCTCGTCATTCATGTATCGAAAGATACATGAATGACGAGGCATATTTTTTTCCCGCAGTAGGTTGCCATTTCTTTTCGCGGTAAACCAGGTGCCATCCAAGACTAGAGAACCCAGCCTGTCCTGCTATTTACCTATGTAATGGATTCGGCTGGTATTTGAACTCTGCTTTCCGATTCCTCAATCCGAATTGCTATCCTTTACTCCTCTTACTCCATCGTGCCTTCATATATATATATATATATATATATATATATATATATATATATATAAATATATATATATATATATATACTATATATATTATATATATATTTTATACTACTGTATCGAGCACTTTATTTAGTTATTTTGCCTACTCGTATCGGTTTTTTTTTCTTTGGGCTTTGGCCTTGCATGCTAGACGATTATGTTCGGCTAACGTACATGTTCTTGGTTCTTTCTTTTTTTATACTTTTTTACCCTTTGATATTGGTTTGATTATTTGCAAATCAAAACACTGAAGGTTTTCCGAACGAGTATAATTTCTTATACTTATAAGATTACTACTACTACTACTACTACTAATATATATATATATATATATATATATATATATATATATATATATATATAACGCACATCACACCAAAAATATCTTGGAAAATAAGGAAAATATCATCAGCCTACAACAACCAATCAAAAACTTGCAAACTTTACTTGGAGGAAAAAATAGCTATCATTACCTTCCCAGATCAAAATAAATTATTAAATAAAAGATCCGAGCTCATCTCAAAATGCAGGCATGAAAACAAATTTTTACTACGTTACTTAAAAATCGAAAACGGAAAAATAAAATAAAATTAAAATAAATAAATAAACAAAATTACAATAAAATAAGCAAAATAAATTAACCCAAACAAATTACCAAATCACACCAGTTAGAATAGACGAAATAGAATAAAGAATAAGAAAAAAAAATCAATGAACCCAAATAAATAAAGTAAATAATAAACAAATTAGCAAACCATTATGACCAAAATATTAGTTAGACTATAAAAATCAAACCAAAAATCGGACAAAAAAAAAAAAAAATTGCTATAACTGTTATATCACGATAAAATATCCTATGTCACTTAAAAATCGAAAACCGAAAAGAGAAAATATACAGTATAACAAATAAATATTAACAAGTAAAATAAACTGACCCAAATTCATCCAAATAAATAAACTAACAAACTGATCCCGATAAACTAACCGTTAGAAAAACAAATAAAGATAATCAATCCAAATAAATACATGAAGTAATAAACAAATTAAAAACTGTTCCCGCCAAAATAATAGTTAGAATAAACTAAAACAATCAACCCCAAAATTGAATAAATAGCTTTATCTTCCCAAACCAAAACAAAACTATTTAAATAAGCGATATAAACAAATTTTTACTACGTTAATAAAAACACCGATTAAAATAAAAAAAAAAAAATAAATAAATAAGATAAGAAATAAAAATAAAAATTAAAAATAAATAAAAACAAACAAAATAATTTAACCCAATTAAGTAAATAAACAAATAAACGACTTCCGGTAAAATAACCCCCAAAATAGACTACCCACAATGCGCCACTGATCCGTATATATATAAATAGCCGAGAAAAATAACAGCACTCGTGGCCTGACGATTGCATCTAGCATGAAACAGACTGTCGCCTCTAAGTGTTGACTTCTATGTTCACTTTTATATTTACACACGCTCTATCTCTGATATTGAGCACTTTATACCATAAATATAGCACATCTTAAGACTATATTTCTTCATACATACACACACACACACACACACACACACACACACACACACACACATATATATATATATATATATATATATATATATATATATAAAGTGTTGTGGACGCCTATTTCCTGTTTTGTCGATGTTTTACGTTTTTATATATAATCCGATTGTGTATGTATTTTCTTTTGCTAGATTTCACCCTCCCCTGTCCATATTATCACTTCAAATGTATCTAAGTTGTAACGAAACTCAGAGCAACATTAGATTTTGACGTTTATTCTAACTGAATTTTTGGCCTTTCAATAAAAACGAAATAAATAACAAAACATATGTATTTTTCCACAGTTTCGTCTTTAAATAATTTTATAATTTTTTAAACTTAATACAGATTAAATTTAAAAATTAAAATTGGTAATTTTGAATTTTATAGTAAAATTTAATTAGTTAAATTGATTTCTATTTTAGTCTAACCCTAACATTAAAGCATTAATTAATTATTATAACCAAGGTTCGTTGTCAAGTTTTTTGAATTCTCATATACTTGTATTTTGATTGGTCATTCCAGCTTATGTAACAGCGTTTCCCCATAGGGATGTGTGTTTGATTGATTTGAACCTTTAAAAACCCTTTATTCTATATTGAACACCATCACTTGATAAGACACCAGAAGTGTTGAAACAAAATGGCTATTTTTGCAGTGATTTTAATACATATTTATGTTATAATTTTCGAATCAATAATTATATATATATATATATATATATATATATATATATATGTGTGTGTTTGTGTGGTTTGGTAGGTCTGTTTCACATTCCTTCCCGGTCGAACAGGAGTAGAGTTGTATTCCTTGTTTCCTGTTTAAGATTGCATTTCCGATCCCTTTCAAAGTCTGCTTCCACACAATACTTGACCTCTTTAACTCTAGAGTTAAATATCTTTCCTGCATATATATATATATATATATATATATATATATATATATATATATGTAATGACTGGCCGATCCCTTCCGAGTATGCCTGTCTGCTGAGGCGGCTAGCCAGTCCATGTTGCGCAGACGCCTGCTCAGGCACATTGGTGTTTTTTCAACACCTACAATGCTGACCTGTGGTTTATATTGCAACTCTGCAACTGAGATACAGTTTCTGGGGGAGGTCTGAATGTATATGCTTATAAATCTCCGTAAATTTCAAGATTAGTTCTTCCAAAATTCGCTTGAGGATGAAACAGAACTAGTTGCTTTAATTTAATTTAATTTCTATAACTGAAATTGGATTTTTTAGCTTCTGTTTTTGAAACTGAACTGTTATGTAGTAATGGAATCATATTTAAAAAAATAATTATAATATAGGCTCTACTGTTGTATCGAGCACTGTTTTTAAAAATAAAAACAAAAATACTAAAGAACTTTGGATTATTAACCTAACGATTCTTTCCTATTTTTCCACACACACACACACACACACACACACACACACACACACACACACACACACACACACACACACACACACTTATATATATATATATATATATATATGCACAAACATATTCATGCATGTGTTAGTACCTACGTATCTATATGTAAAGAAATGGTAAGTAAGCAACAGAAGTAAACATTTCTGACCCGTCTCATTCCTGAAATATTGGTGAGAATGTGTTTCGTTTGTGTCTCGTGAAAGGAAAAGAGAATTTTCTTGATTAATTTAACACCAAGTGTATCAGAGCAGTCGGCTAAGAAGAAATGCAATTGATTCTCAAAGTAACAGACTAACGCCTGCACGATGAGCATTTCAGTATCCCAAGACGAATATAATACTTTTTAATTTTATCCATCAAGAATTGTCTGAGTCTGTCTTTATCTCTATCCACCCGGATCTATTCATATCTATCCATCCGAGCCTGTTCATATCTTTCTGTCAACCCGAGTCTGGGGCAGGAGCCTTAGCAAAAGGAAAAAAACTGCTAAGAGTTACAAGAGATGTGGAGTTGTGGAGAGCCATGATCGCATATGTCCTAAATAGACGCGGCATTCCTGAAAATAAAAAGTAATAATCGCAAGACTAATATAATACTTTTTAATTTTATCCATTAAGAATTATGAGATTCGGATGGATAGTAGGGGGATATGAAAACAAACAAACAAACAAACAAACACACACACACACATGTATATATATATATATTATTCAAATTATATATATATATATATATATATATATATATATATATATATATATATATATATATTTTGAATAATATAGTGGAGTTTTTAAATTTGTACATTAAGAAAATTCGGTTTGTAAGAAAGGATTATGCTTTTTATAGACTATATTAAAAAAAGGAAAAATGAAAATGAAGCTTTTAATATTAATATTTCCAAACATTTCCATCAGTTAAAAGTAGAGTAAAACTTGATGTACTGCTTTTTGGTAATTTTTATTCTTGCTCTTTTATTATATAAAAGTAATTATGATTTTTGTTTGTGGCTGTTCGAGATTGAATTTACAAAAAGATTACGCGTACCGCGATTGTCTCCCTTAGACTATAAACAACTAGCTATTCTCGTTTCTTGAACGTATTTTTTATCGTTAACAAGGCGGGCTGCTAAAATTGTGTGGGTGTGGCATAGCTTACGTTAATATTGACAGCTCAATAAAGCAACCGCATATCAAGTTGTAAAGAGTTTAGCATTGAAGAAATAAATTCTTCCTTTTCAATAACAAATATCTTATTGACATCGTCACAGTGTAAATCATTTGGTACGCTAACTATAGATCTTGAGAAAAATTGATAGAGTAAATATTTTCTGTGTGTGTGTGTGTCCTGTAATAATAATAATAATAATAATTCAAATTTTGTGTAATGATACCATAGGCGATTATTATTCGCATGTGTTCATATACTGAGATAAATAAGTGTGTGACGCACGGTGGAGTAACGGATAGTGTCTCAACTTGACAGTTCGAATTCCAATCGAATCCATTACGTCCACTTACTTTGGGAAAGGTATGAATCCTCTTCTTCATAAGCTATGGGTAAACAAAATAGCAGGACAGACCGGTTTTTATAGCGTTGGATGGCAACTGGTCTAACGTAGAAAGAAATGATAGCCAACAGTCAGGTATCGAAAGATACATGAACGCCTAAGCGTGTATCACGCATGGCACATAACTGACTGACTGTATGCGTGTATGAGCAAGAGCGTGTGTGTTTTTGGTGGTGTTCGGTAATTAAAAATTAATATTGTAAACAAACTTTCAGTAAGTGTCGTAAAATTTAAATCTGAAATTTATTTACATTTTTACAACAAAGTTCTTGAATGTAAATTGATTTTCTGCAGATGTATCTTTGTATAGTAAATAGATTTATTATTTGAAATATTATTATAAATGGACATAGAACTCATTAATACATTTACTAAATGTCATTATTCGTAGTTTAGAGGATATGTAGTTTTAGTGATCGACGAAGTTTTCTTCTCTTAGCCACTTCGCTTATCTCGTGATGAAAGGAATCACTTGACATAGAAGAACTGGCATTTTTGAGTGGACTGACAGTGACCAGTTGCAAAAGGTAGCATTTATATATTTTTTATGTAGATTCAATCAGGAAGGTTTTGTAAATCTTATTTCAGATACTCCAGTTTATATTCTTAGCGGGCTTTTTCGTGAAACCTGCTGTTTTGATATATAATGTTGATCCTCTTTTTTTAATAAGAGGATCAACATTATATTGTTTTTAAATGTCTCTGAAATCTTTTTAAAACTGTTTTAATTATTAATCATTTCGGCGCCTGCTTAACTATTACTGTTTTATGAAAGTGGGCGAGTGTGTGTGAATCATTATAAGCAATTTAAGGAAAAGATTTAACAAAATAACTCTCTGTATGAAAAAATATAAAAACTTTGGTTTTGATGAGTTACCTCCCTTGAGAGTTGCAGCAGCAAAAACGAAAAATTCTGTGGATGCGGTTTATTTTTCATTTTATTTATTTATGACTTTTTCGAAAATCTGTAATAGAAATCTGGTGACATATTTTAAATATCCATAGCTAAAATGGCACAAAAGTTCCTTCTTTGTAGTAAGAACACTATATATCCACATAAAAAAAATTGAGTCACTTTTGATTTTAATGAGAAATTTTACATCTTTTCTCAGCTACAAGCTTATCATATTCCGTCGACATATTGGTAGCAGATATTTTCAAAATATCTTCTAAATGTTCGTCAGTCAAAGAAGAACGTTGCTTGCTCTTATTTATAATTATGACAGAGAAAGGGATGATATTCACAAATGGAGTTGCTTTCAAAAATGCTGAATATTTTTATCGTAAGTTGGATGATATTTCTTTCTGTCTAAGACACCTGTAAAAGTCTTGCAGGCTGGTTCCTATATGCTTTATTTTGTCAAATAGAAGATCGATGTTCGGTTACCTCCAACTGAAATTCTGTAGATACATCTAAATTGACAAAAATGGAATCTTTAACCAGTTTCAACTGCACGTCTCCCTTTGAAAAAAAAAGGAAAGAAAAGTAATTCTGTTAAATTCTGAGAGAACAATTTCAATTTGCATATTTTATTCCCAATTTAATGGCTTTGATTTTGGAAATATGCTACACTCTGTTAGAAAAGTGTCACATTTCATTATTTACCAACTGACTTAAAAATATTTCAATTTTATTTTGAAAGTTTTTGCTGTTGCTACTAACTAGAAAAATCGGTTATTTTTCTCTGAAGCTGAATATTAAGATAAAAAGAAACTGATCATTATTGTAGGCTTCATTTTCAAGCGCTCCAAACTTTCTCAGTTAACTTTGTAGAAGTTGAGATATTTTCACTTTCAGAGTTACAAAACGGCTTAACCATCTCAATTCTGTGTGGTATACAAAGTCACTGTATTCAGCACCTATCTTCTCAAGAAAGGCTTTGAATAATTTAGGTTGAGCGAAAGCAATTTACAATGGAAACTACAACAGGCATAACAGATTGAATCTCATAATATTTTCGCACAAATCCTGATGATTGGTGAACATTCGTCTCCCAAGAAATCCTTGTAGAAGCCAAACAGCTCCATTATTTTCCCCATACATAACAGGAGCACCATCAGTGCAAATAGACACTAAATTTGTGAATGAAGTTTCCTATTTTAACATTTTCTTATTTTATTAAAATCATCCTGTCCAGTTGTGCGATTAATCAAAGACTATATGCCAACAATTTCCTCACATATGTCAAAATCTTTTCCACTCCTCGAATAAATGAAAGTTTGTGCTTTCATCCATTGCTAGTGAATAAAAGCAAAGTCCTCTCGCCCTTGGTTTTTGCTCTATCAAGTTCGTCGCAATGTACAATGTACTATATTGCCATGCGCAAGACACTGACATTGTGGAATATCCGTTTTTTTCTCTGAACACAACAATTAGCAAACACTTCTTGATGAAATATCCTTCTGTAAATGATTTCACGGCGGCAGCAGTTTCCATAGAAATTTCAGAATTTATTCTCGTTAGCGTTGAATTATCTGTATTGGCAACTTTGATAAACATCTTTAAATGTCACGATTTTTCACCAAAATGGCTGCTGTAATAATCTTTTCATGCAAATTCAGTTTTGTGTAAAACTGATATTTGGTTTCAAAATGCCGCCTAACAGTGTATTCTTTAGATTCTCTTTCAAGGTACTCTAGGCAGTCTATTTATTTTACTAGAAAGAATGAAAAAATATTTGTCGACTCAGGGTTAAAAGCGCTGTTTCTCAGATTCTGGGTTTCTCTTTTTGCTCATGATATACAAATTATTGCAAAAATTCAAAGAATATCTCAAGGGAAAATGTTTATACGAACAAAAATCCAAAGAAAAACCAGCAAAAATGTCCTCACAAAGGCAACTATTTGGAAAATCGAAAGAAAATTTGGAAATAGCCAGACAAAATTATCCAGGAAAATCTCATGAAAAGTCATGGGAAAATATTCAACTTAGGAAAAAAATATACTGACAATTTTTTTCTTTTTCTTCTATGATGAGAAAAAATTAAGATGATAAGTATTGAAATTGTATGGCCAACTGAAATTGCCTCCTTTGGTTCCAGTGAGTGATTGAATAAGATCCTTTTAGTAGTATCTCTGGAATTGGATTTTAGTAACCAGAAGGGATACCTGAGAAGAAGTGGAGGGGGCTTAAACGATATAAAACGCCCACTCTCGTTTTAAAATATTGCTTCAATATTTTTTGAAATTTCATTTGAAGTCAATAAAATAATAAATTTTAAATGAATTACAAACAAACTAAAATGTGATTACTTATTGATTCATTGCTATTCACTACCACGGTCGTCGGATGACACCAAAAAAAAGACATGTTCTAACATTCTTAATAAAAAATTATAAGAAATCTATCAAATTCGGAAGAGATTTTCTTATTTGATAATTTAGTAGTGAAGCATCGAAACAATCTATCTATCTATCTATCTATCTATCTATCCCTCCCTCTCTCTCTCTCTCTCTCTATATATATATATATATATATATATATATATATATATGTACATGGATGTATATATATATTATTGCTTTTTTTGTTATTTTTAGTGGATACCCATATTTGAGTAGATTCCCCGTTGATTTTAAACAGTATTTTATTTCATCTACCGGCGTGAACATTCGAGAAGTCTTAAAAAAGAAAAATGCACCCACCCAATGGATTCAAACCTGCGTCCTCTTTAACAGGAAAAACCACCGTTTTTATCCGAAGTTCTTTTGACCTGCCAGTCACGAAGAGCATTTCATTTGATGACAGTTCTCAATTTGACTTGAAAGCACAATTTACTCGTTCAGATTGCGTCATAACTGCTCAGTTTCGTATCCGAAACGTAAACAAAGTAATTTATAAATAATTAATGGATTTTTATTTATTACCCCTACATATTTTTTGTTTTAGTTTTAAACGTTATTTTCAGTGGATACTCGTATTTAAAAGACTTTGTTTTATTATTAATTTAAATATTTACCTAAACACCTTGTTGTGGCATAATGCCTGATACATTATGAGTTAGTTCGATCAACACCAAATATGAGTAATAAACTAAGCTACCAGGTACTTAAGTTAAAATGAAAGCGTTAGTCGCTTTAGAAATGGTTTATATGTCTGTCCAGTTGCAACAACAAAACTATTTTAAGAATTTAGATAAGAATCTATAATAAAAACAGACAAAATGATAAATTATAAAATATGACACAAAATGAATAAAAACAAACTAATTTACTAGTAAAAATTAAAAGATAAATGAAAATTTGGACTAAAAACTTTTACATTAAAAATGCTGACAATTGACGGAAATGAAGATCATATAAATGAAATTCACAGACGTGAAAAATTTCTGTAAGAAAAACTTTTCGATAAATATTAAAAAAATATGCCTTTAGATTAATACAAATATATGTAAAAAGAAAAAAAAAAGAAAAAGAAAAAATAACAAAATAGGTGGCCCCAAACAGCAAAGAACAAACTAAGTAGCCCAAAACAGCAAAGAACAAACTATGTAGCCCAAAACAGCAAAGAAGAGGGAGAAACATGTTTTGATAACAATGGCACATCCTTCTCATCTCTTCACAATTCTTGTCAATCTTTTAGACATCAACAACAACCTCTCTCTTTATTTAACTATCTTTCTCGCCTTCTTCCAATGACACTACAACCGTCATCAACTCCAGTGGTTCGTCTCTGCTTCCCCCTCTTTCTTCTTCCGCTTCCCGCCTCCATTCTATGCGCATTAGACCAGTCCGGTCAACGACCATCTCCGTCATTAGCAACGGAATCATTTCTCGTTATGACGTCCCTATCATTATTTAAAACATTTTTTTCTAATTCGCTTATTTTTCATCGGCTGGAAACCTTCTAGGTTTTCGATGGCAATCAGCCTCTTAGCGTAGGGTTGGATGAGGGCCTGAGGACCCACTCGATGTTTCAACTTTCCTCTTTTCATATAATCTTTATCCCGATCTCATTTCTTTTCTTTTTTGTATCTATCGGTCTTTTCCATTTTTCAGTCAATGATTCTATTAACTTTTGTACTCTTTCGAATTTAACATTATTTGTAGTAGTTTAGATTGCTTTCCAGATATCCTTTTTTATATATATATATATATATATATATATATATATATATAAATATATATATATATAAGGCACAGACAAGTTACCACTTTAAACAATTCACTTGTGCAGGTTGTTTAGTAAAAGAGAATATATATATATATATATATATATATATATATACAGTGTGTATCAAAAATACTTTTACGAACTTTTGGGGCGAGTTCCTCCTCACTTCTCACGAAAACAAGGGCAAATATCCTCAATCCTAAACAGGAAACTCCTGTTCAATAAATGAGAAAGGAGTGTGATCAGGGCACTAGGCGGCCCTATGTAGTCCTAGGAATTAACAAGTTTGCTTCACCGTAAGCAAAGAAAGTGTAATTTTAGATCTAATCAATATATTCCTCAGTATCATATCTGCCTGCACACGAATATTCTACCCTTGTTAAATGGAACACTTCTCAGTTATCTCACTACTACACACGTTAAACTTTGAAGTCAGACTAGCCACAAATGTACACGAATGTCAAATGTAATCATGACAACGCACCGCCATCTACCGTATACTTACTTCAAACTTAATAACTCAAAAATGAAGGATTTGCGAACATATATTTTTTTATGGACTTTAATCCTTGTTTTGGTGTGAGGAACCCGTCCCCAAAGTTTGTAAAAGTATTTTTGATAGACTCTGTGTGTGTGTGTATATATATATATATATATATATTGCTTCCCCAAGTTTAAACACTATTTAACATAAAAAAATTCCCATCACAAACAAACAGGAATATTTCGAAAAAAAAGGGTTTTAAAGACTGAGGATCTGATTAGAAGAATGAAATGGAACGCCCACTTCTTCCTTCTTGATTGAGATGTTTCGAATATATCAGATCCTTATGGGTTTAGGAGTTTAAAAACTGCACCTCTCATTGAATGTTTACAGAGCTTTGAAACTGATCTTCTAAACATTATAAATGACATCACTTTTTATAAAAATGCGTATCAGTTTCAGAGACATTTAGATTGTATAGTTAAGGATATTAATAAATCCAGCCAAATATTTGTTAAACCTGATAAAACCACTAATTCTTACAAATTTAATCCCAAGGATTACAACGCATTAATAAAAAATGATTTAACTAAGAATTATCAGAAGATAGATATTAACAATTTTAATTATGTTGATAAAATTAACACTGCTTCTAGAAATACTACTAATAAACTTAAAATCAGCAATAGGTTTAATAAACTCTGTACTAAAGAATCTTACGTTTTAGTTAAAGATCATAAGCCAGATTTTCAGACCAACCTTCCTACGAAGATCATAAACCTTATCAGATCGGAAACTTGAAGGATAAGCAAAGTTATCCTAGATCGGGTCAACAAACAGATAAAAAAAAACAAAAAACGCTTTGGACTTATATATTGGATTGGCACCACAGAAGTCATTAATTGGTTTAGAAGTATTAGTAACAAAAGCAGCTGCACTTTTATCCAATTTGATATTTGTGGATTTTTACTCTTCTAACTCCAAGAATCTCTTTACTCTGGTTTTGGAATTTGCCAAAGGATATTCAAATATCTCCAGTGAAGAGATAAATATAATAATGAACTGTAGAAGATCTGTTCTTATCCACAATAAAGAACGGTGGATTAAGAACTCTGATGATTACATTAATATTTCTATGGGATCATTGGATTCTGCAGAGTCTTCTGATCTGGTGGGTTTATTTATTTTATATAACCTTACTGCCTATGTCAATGTTGATATTATAGGGTTATATAGAGACGATAGTCTTATTGTAGTAAAATTTCCAATAAAATTAAGGTAGATAAATTAAGAAAAATGATTCATAGAGAACTAAAAAGTTTAAATCTTAAGGTTAAGATAATCGCTAATGTTAAACAAGAAGATTCTTTTGATGTTACGTTAGATCTAGTTAATGAAATATTTCAAACTTATATGAAAAATAACGCCAACCCAATTTATATTCATCCCAATTCTAACCATTCTCCATCTGTAATCCTTTATATTCCTTCATCTGTAGAACGTAGGATTAGCAACCATTCATTGGACAAAGATGTGTTTGATAAATATAGCGGTGCATATAATAAAGTTTTAAAGAATAGAGGTTATAAGTGCATGTGGCGATAGCGATTAAAAAATATCGATCTATAATTTGGGTATCTGTCTATACTTCTGAGATGAAGTATTGTAATTATTTACATTGTTCGGACTGTTGTCCTCGTCTTTATTGCCATATTCACAACGTTTCAGCCATTGTACGCTCTGGCCTTCTTCCGGTGATTGGAATTTCGAACTGAACTCTTTATTTCGTCCGCTGTCTTGTTTTAGTTCTACGTGCCATGCTTCTTTCGGATGTCCCAGTTATCTCCCTTTAACTCAACTCTTCAAGTTTTGTTCATCACTGCAGAAGCCAGGAATTGAACTCACAAATCTTTAGGTTAAGTCACTGGATCCAACCAACGCTTTTATCCAGGGGTCCGGAGTCCGGAGCGTACAACGGCCGAAACGTCGTGAATATGGCAATAATGATGAGGACAACAGTCCGAACAATGTAAATAATGTATAATTTGGGTATCGTCGATTTTGCAAATAACGAAAAAACTTATTGTTAAATAGTTTACTTTCCTAAAAAGATGAGTCACCTGCCACAAAGTATTTGTCTTGATATTGACAGAGACTTGGTTGTAGCACTGCAAACAAATACAGTAAACGAGCAGAAACCAAATGTAAGGTAAATATTCGAACAGACTTTGGCAAAAAAAAAAATGGTGAAATCTGGATATGAAAAAACTTAGGTATACAGAGCAATTAGGTCAAATCTAGATTCAAATTAAGATAGATAAGTAATTACAAATTCTTACTAATCTCCAGGTTTTCTTTTATTTTTACTCATTATCTTACAACGTTCTAAGTTCGATAATTCTGCAACCGTATACTACTTTATTTTCAATTCATGCCGATTAATTTAAAGGTCGTAGGATCTATCGATCTCTGAACGGTGTCATAAACGAAAATGAAGATGAAAGAAAAATAGTTAAATATAAATAATGAATTCAGATTATTAAGAATTGCCTTCGATTCTATTCGAGAAATCGATACAAACTTTGAAGTATAGACACAAACGAAGTTTGGCAGGCAGAGCAATATGAATCGGCTTAGATGATGAAATATTGCTATGCAAGCATATAGTTAAATACGAACGTAGATTGATTGATAGACAAGTATGGACAAAATGAAATAGATACAAAAAATTGAAGTACAGAGAGATAGACATAAATAGATTTTAACAGACAAATACAGATATGAACAGACTAATATATAAAGGATATTTTTTACAGTGAGGTTCGCCTTGTACAAGATCCGGGGGCCGCTCGAGGTATAGGATTACAGAGTAAGAGGCACAGTTTGAGAAGATAACGGGTAACTTGGTCAGGTTAAGATTGTAGTGATCGTGGAAACATCCTCTTGGGGATTGGTTCCACAGGAGAGTAGTTCGCGGGAAAAAGCTGCTCGATTGAAATTTTTCACCAATGGAATAATGAGGGTGGAATTTGTTATAATGTAAAAATGGCATGGTGAGTCCTGGCCGTGAAGATTAGTACTGGCGGAACAAAGGAATGCAGTTCATCCGAGAACTTTTCACGTTTCTGGCTTGCCACATCCGTCTGTGAGTGAGAAAGGGGTTACAAGATGGAAAAGAATTTGTCAGCCACAATGATGCGGAGACACTTTTGGACTCTATCAAGATTGGAAAGTGAGGACTGGAGGTAGCTTTCTGCCCAAATATGACAGCAGTACTCCATTTTAGGCCTGGTCTGACTCTTGTAAAGTTAGAGGAGTCAGGTACTTACTGGAACTGACCTTTTTCCTGCATTTAGCGATCGATTGTATGTACGAATTCCACTTGAGATCTGGGGTGAGTTTTAGATTCAATAGTCTCTCAAGGCACGGTATATACTCGAGGGAATATCCATTCATCGTGACTGGTAATAGTTCGAGGTTCGATCGGAGATGATGGAATGCAAACTCGTTTGCTTTTCGAAGCATTGAATGTAAACCGCCAATTTTTCCCCACTGGCGCTAGATCAGATGAGAGACCAGCAGCCAATATACAGATATTTACTAAGCTTAGCTTTGTAAAATTCACATATGTGGGACATCGAGTGAGGATCGAACTCACAGCAGTAGTAAAGTTCTGTGAGACGAGCTTGTTACTTCACGGCGTCACGCGACGATTGAAATCTGGTGAGACTAAATGAAATGAAATTAAGAACAAAAACAGACAGATACATGAAAGGTAAACATATAAATACATATCTCGACGTAAATAGACAGACGGTTATAAGAGAACAGATTTAAATAGACAGATATAAACTAAAAAAATATCGATATCATCATCATCATCATCATCATCATCATTTATCATCATCATCATCATTCATCATTCATCATCATCGTCATCATCATCAGTCCCTGGCCCTGTTTCAGTCGTCGGGCAGAAGAAACAGACAACTTCTTACAGGATGATCTGTTAACTGTGGTTCTCAGCAGTTCCTGCATTGTCATATCCATTCACTCTTTGATGTTGTCTGACCAGATCTTGCGTTGCCATCCTCGCTTCAATATTGCCTTGCATGATAGTCTTGCAGAAGCTGGTATACCATATTACGTGATCAAACCATGACATCTTCCGACGCTCCATTGTGGCGAGGAGAGATCCTTGTCGGCCTACGAGACTTTTGACCTTGCTTCGTACATAATTTTGTGCTGCCAGTAGGAGATGCGGATCATCTTTCTCAAGCATTTTTTCTCAAACGCCTGGATCTTTTTTCCTGCCTGAATCAAGTCTCACACCCGTAGAGGAGAATGGATACGACCAACGATTTGTAGAGCTTGAATTTTGATATGGAAGCTGATATTGCTCTTCCATATCCTTTCTAGTCTGGCCATTGCTACTGTGGCAGTGCTGATCCATGCAAAGATTTGGCGTTGCAGGTGCCATCTTTTGACAAGGTTGCTCGCAAGTATTTGAATCTAGACGGACAATATCAGTTTTAGAATAAAACAATTTACTTTAGGAATTGAATGAATCTAAACTTGCACAATGTCAATCTTTCTTGATTCTTTGCTCAACACATTGTGTATTCATTCTAATGTCAAAAAATGTCAAAATGACTGACAGACGCGAAAGGAATACCGACCAGACTTCATTCATGATTTATCCAAGGATATTTGCTCGAAATATCCTAATTAACCGGCAACTTTTTATTCATTTTTTCAACTGTTTTAATGCTATGACTCTTTTGTATAACTTAATGAATCTCATTCGCATCGAATAATACATTTGTATATGTATAAAATACTTGTGACTTTGAAGTATTGTGTTTTTTAAGCAACTTGGCACATATATACGTACATCTGTATATTTCTTCTCGCTCTTTCTCTCTCTCACTCACACACACACACACACACACACACACACACACACACACCGTCCTGGGTATGACGATAAACTACATCCGCATCCTGGGAAAGACGACAAACTACGTCCAACAGCAAGCCCTCTGATCAGGACGTTTTGAGGAGCGTGGAACCACCTCTTAATTGGTGATGTTTGCAGGTCCACTCTGAACCGGGTGGTAGCACCTGATAGGGTCCCAGTTATGGGCAAATAGCTGACCCCTAAACTGGGGTCGAAACACTATGAAAATGTGTAAAAATAGGTTTTAATACCAGAAATACTTTGTAAAAAAATATTACCAGCAATAAATTTTTGAAGAAAAAAATTATTACCAGCAATACACCTTTGAAAAAATATTACCAGAAATAGATTTATTTGAATGGAAAAAAATTACTAGCAACAAATCTTTGGAAAAAATACCAACAATAAAAATTTGTCGGCATTGAGGTTGATATGCCATAAAACAAAACAAACTAATCCAAACTCTTACACACACACGCACACGCGTATGAGCGCACATTCACACACATTCTACTTTCGTTTACATACAACAATAAACACAATCAGCTACTTGTGATGTACTCACAAAAATACATTTTAAAAGCACTACGAAAATTGATAATTGTAGCAACACCAAAATTGTATATTAATTTCAGGATGTTTTTTTTTCTCTCAAAAATCTGTCTCATTCATTTTATGTTCCACTTTAATCGAGGTACATCATTTTTGCCATCCTATAACACGCAGGTTTTTTCATTCAACTATCACACTGCATCCTATGCACTGGTATTATGGACGATAAGCTGTGTACCGAAGGAAGGAATTATGTAGCTAGGGACTTGAAGATGAGCTGTAGTGACAAATAACAATAAATACGAGGAATAGAAATTGATAAAAATGAAGGGCCCAATGTAGTGAGTTTTATTTCCATAAGTGCAGGATTACTGTGATTACCATGACTGTAAGTTAAGCTTAGTAAAAGACGCCTAAGGAAGAGCAAATTATTCTTCAATATTATTCAGCCTTAGCACTTCATTTCTTTTCATTACTGTCTAAGAAGACACAGGGCAAAGACATTTCATTCTAGATATCTTACTAGTCGCTCCAGGATCACTACTAATTACACTGTCTTCATCAACATCTATGAATTCTCTAGAATATTTATCTGATTCTCCGCCAAAGTAAGATGATCCAGTAACAATAAATATCTTGTAAGTGATTTCGTTAGTTTCTGCCAAATTCCCAAATTAGTATTCACATTCTACATTGAATCTTCTTCTAATATATATATATATATATATATATATATATATATATATATATATATATATATATATATAATAGCAAATCCGTAGGTCGTAGCGATTATTCCAAGGAGGTCTTTTAAATATAAAAATATTAAGAAGTTAACTCCATGATGTGAGTTCAATGTATAAATTTATATACAGAGCAATATAAATAAATAAATAATAAAAAAAAGACCTATTTAGTCATCATATAATCGGTTGTAAAATTATTTCAACAATAAAAAAAATAAATTACAAATATAAATTAAGTTACCTCCCTTATATAACACTAATTTTTGAATTCACGGAGCACGTTTCATGCGCATTTACAAACAAATTCGCAACTATTACATTAATTTTATGTCTTGGCAATTCACTCTTGAACAAGATCTTGGATGAGACTGGAAGTACTTTTGAAAATAAAAGAAATGAAAAAAGAAATACGGCGCCTTCCTTAATGAGTTTAATAACAAAATTAAGAAATTTATCCGTGAATATTATGTATATTCTCTAATATATATATATATATATATATATATATATATATAAAAACTTATCTTTCGCTACTCAATGCTCCAGACATTTTGGGTTATTTATTTATTTAAATAAATGTGATATCCCGATAGTAAAATAATAAGTTAGACTTGTGTTTATATGAAAATAACATTGAGTTATGCTTTATCTTACTTTAAATCCTACATTCATTAAAAACACGCGATCACAATATTCTCACTTGCATTGTTACTTGAATATGTGTTTTGCCTGTTTGCGTTTTGTCCAGCAGAAAATGGACGTTGATGTTTCTGCTATAGTCACGCGAGAATCTCGTGTCTTTGTGGCGAGAAATGTTTGTTCCTAAAAAGTTTTCTTTTTTGTTCAGCAAACACGAATCGAAGAAAGAAAAATGAAAATTGTGACTTGTATTAATGTTTTTGTTGCGATTTTAAGACTGAACAGAAACACGCAAACATATATATATGGAGAGAGAGAGTGAGAGAAAGAGAGAGAAACAGATATACATATATATATAGAGAGAGGGATATAGAGAAGCAGAAAGAGAGAGAGAGAGAGGGAGAGAGAGAAAGAAAACAGAGACTTTTACATTAGAATCTATGTTTTTGTGGCATTTATATATATGAAGCTACCAAAAAGTTGGAACAGTGTTAACAGATTGATCACTATCTTCTGATACTCAGCGTTTCTCGTGTCTCACCAGATATTTACAGATTTAAATGTGTGCATAAATGACCTTTATATCAGTCAGTTATGTGCCATAAGTGATACACGTGAAAGGTTCATGACTGACGAGGCAGATTTTTTCCCGCAGTAGGTTGCCATTTCTTTCTGCGGTAGACTAGTTGCCATCCAAGGCTATAAAACCCGATCTGTCCTGCTATTTACCCATAACTGGAGGGAGAAGAAGAGGATTTATACCTTTCCCAAAGGTATTAGCACGTAAGTGAATGTAATGGATTCGACTGGAATTCGAACTCGGCTCTCCGATTCCTCAATCCAAAAGTAGTAACAATGCCGCTATCCATTACTCCACTGTTACTCCCTGGCCATACATAGCTATTCCATTTGTTTCAATATTCCAATTTTCATTTTTATAGTATGTTGTTATACTAACAAGTAGGATTGTGGAAACGGTTTTGATATAATTGTTCAGATTTTGAATTTTCTGGCTACACACGATACAGTTTCCAACTGTAATGTCATTTGCATTTGAAGCCATAATTCTTTCCATTTTTCGTTATTAACTATTTACCTATTTGCCTACCTGTCCCTGGGTTCATTTACCTGCCGTAACGCGATGTTTATGAAGCACTTTTAGTTAGATAATTGGTAGTGGGTTCCATCTTTACCGGGTACCTGACGCTTGTGACTTTATGCCATACAATTACAAGCTTTCGACAAAGCCTCGTTTTGAGTTAATGTTTCGTGAGCTGGTCTCGCGGGCCAATATCTGTGTTGTAAATTCGATATTCTGTGAGCATGCTATATTTGTGTCGTTGTGCCAGACTGTTAAGCTGAATATATATCCCTTCATACACCCAGACATGTACATGGCTACTTATCACGGAATAATAATAATAATAATAATAAGAAGAAGAATGAAAGAAACACCCTTAATAGATTTAGATTTTGTCACAAAGATTAGGGAACTGGAGCATGATGAAGCTTATAAGTACCTAGGAATTAGCGAGGGAGATGGCATACAACACCCCCAAATGAAGGAAAAAATAAGAAAAGAGTACTACAGGCGTGTACGTCTGGTACTAAATACTGAGCTAAACTCAAAAAACAGAATATCAGCCATAAACACATTGGCTGTCCCTGTGGTGCAATATAGCTTTAATGTCCTTAACTGGACCATAGCTGAAATTAAGCGAATGGACGCCAAAACGAGAAAGCTTCTCACTTGCTATCGCATGCATCACCCCAAAGCTGATGTTGATCGTCTGTATGTGCCCAGATCCGAAGGAGGCAGAGGATTAGTTCAACTAGAACTGTCCTACAAAACTACAACAATTGACCTCCAAAGATATTTGGAAACTACAGAAGACTGGATGATGGTATGCGTCAAGGAACATGAAAGTAGTAAGCGTCTTTACTCAGTAATGAAAGAAGCCAACAAATTCAAAATGGAGTTTCAAATGGGCGTAGAGATGCAACTACAGTACAATACACCGGCTGAAACTGCAAAATATCTAAAAAAGACAGCAAAGACGAATGCAACCGATCAGATACAGAAGCGATGGCAAGATAAACCGCTTCATGGTCAATACTCTGCCCGCACCAAACAAGCTGACGTAGACAAAACCCGTACCCATCAGTGGCTACGTAGTGCAGGGTTGAAAGCAGAAACTGAAGGTTTTATCCTTGCTGAGCAGGACCAATGCTTGCTAACTAGGAATTATCAAGCACATATACTAAAATATTGTGTCAGCCCAAAATGCAGATTCTGTGATAAATATCCAGAAACGATTGATCATCTTGTATCAGGTTGCACGATGTTGGCACCCACTGAATATAAAACCCGACATGACAGAGTTGGCCAATATCTGCACTGGAAAATTTGCAACTTCTACGGGAAGGAAACTGAAAGAAACTGGTATGAACACCACCCAGACCCGGTTACGGAGATAGGACCTGTTACAATTCTATGGGACTGCACAATACACACTGACAGAACAATCAAGGCCAACCGCCCGGATATTGTTATTAAAGACCACAAACAAAAACGGTGCCTCCTTATTGATATGGCAGTCTCTGCTGACTGCAATGTATCTTTGAAGATATTCAAAAAGCTGTCAAAATACAAGGACCTTGAAATAGAAATCTCGAAAATGTGGCATATGGGAACATCAACAATCCCTGTTGTATTGGAGCCCTAGGACTGGTTGGAAAAGATTGCAGTAGACTAATTGAAGGGATTCCTGGAAGTTCATGCCTCTAGGAGATATAAAAAATTGTTCTGACAAGTACAGCCCACACTTTACGAAGGGCTTTATCTATGTAATTTTTTTTTTTTTGTCAGTGGAAAGTGTCATGACGCCATCTCTAACCTTACGTCCCTGGGCGGGACCCGGAAAGAAATATGTAAACGCCAGAAATCAAAGAAAATAATAATAATAATAGTAGTAATAATAATAATAATAATAATAATAATAATAATAATAATAATAATAAAACAGAAAATAAATGATGACTCAAAAAGGTTTTAATTTTACAAAATATTCTTCTTATATAAATTCAAAACATGTTTAAACATTTCCGTCATTTTTTTCGTACCTTTATAAGTAAACAATAAAATGGAAAATACGAATAAAAGAATTAACTGAATTTATAAGATGAAGGGAATAAACCAAACATAAGATATTTCTGATTATTTTTTGAACGAGAATTTTAGCGCCACAACGCGCATATATA
>CAHIKZ030000544.1:690000-860000 GCA_903632075.3 Acanthosepion pharaonis | reverse complement strand
CTTCTAAAAAATGATCCCCAATGAATATATACAAAATGGCAAAATATATTTACAAGAAACTAAATAAAATTAGTGTTAGTAATAAAAACCCCACAAACTATTGAATGTGGCAGAAATATCAGTTAACCGGACGAAATCGATGCGGGACTTTTGAAAAAAAAAATATTACACTCATTCTTCCCAAGCATTCACACAGGCACACACTCATTCATACACAACAACAAATACGAAAAACACACGCACGAAAACGAAAAGCGCCCCGCATCTACCAGAGAACTGACATCACTGACCACCTAAAAACGAGGGAGGGATGGGGAGTTAAACTAAAGAAAAGAAAATGGGGACAGAAATAAAAACATGGACCAATGCGCAAATACACCCTAGCTAAGTTTACCAGAATAGAAAAACTAAAAGAAAAAAAAATACAAAAAATATCTAATCTAACCTAACTCCGGGATGGGTTCCTATGTTCAACCCAGGAAAACAATATCCTTAATGCCTAACCGGCATCCAAATGCCACTCAAGGTCAGCCCCTTTTCTCGGCACATTCGCGCAAGAATCACCCACCTTTTGCTGAATTCCGATGAGGTGAGCCGCCGCCTTTCCGTCCTGATCTTGACTTTAAGCTGATGCTTAAAGAACAAGATCAGTTGGGAAGAAGTGAACTTCTCGCCCTCATGAAATCCCTTCTGACGCGTCGTCCAAATCACGACTCTCATAACCCCTAGTAAGCAACAGAACACATAGTGTTCAGCCTTCGTCATCTGCGGCACCACATTGCTACAAACAGAACTGGCTTCCAGGACAAAAAAAACTTTCTATACAGCATGCGAACCATGAGGCCTTCAACAAACTTGCAAAAAATGCACTACCGCCCTGCACTGAAAAAAGGCGTGACCAATAGTCTCGACTTCCCCCGTACAGCGACGACAGTTTGGATATTTCTCCAAGCCTGCTGAACAAAGTCTCTTGCCGACCCAGAGGGCTTCACGAATCACCAGCCAGGTGAGTGATGCCTCATCGTTATTGAGACATTTCAACCCGGGCGCCCAAGGCCATATCGAGCGAGCCTCCTGCTTCGTAAGACCGAGCTCGCCAATCAGATCATCTTGTACGGACCCCCTAACTAAAACTTGATATAATGCCTTGCGAGACAACGCCTGGGCGTTGGAGAGACCATCCGAAGCCCGTAAGAGGAGCTTCAGAGCGCGACGACATTCACGATAAAAAGAGCACTCGGCACGTGGTAAACGGCCGGCCTCTTGTTCGCACGAGTGCACACTTTTCAGGGTTGGAAAATGTTTCTGGACGTCTTCTTTCCAAAAGGCACCCTCCTCATTCGACCCACGACACATTCGGTCTAAAAAGGTAATGCGAAGCATATATTGACGGATCTCAATGCTAGGCATCCCCAGACCGCCCTCAGAGGGATGGAGGCAACAGACCTCGCGAGATACCAAAGGGGCCTTGCCTCTCCACAAGAAAGAGAACAAGGTCCGGACTAATGACATTAGCCGGGCATACGGGAGTGGAAGCACAGAGAGTCGGTAGAGGAGGATCGGATAGATGTGTGAAACACATACTTCCGCCCTTCCCTTCAGGGAAAGTCTCCTCCGAGACCACAGATTAACCGCGACCTCGGCCTTCCCTTGTACCTCCGACCAGTTCATTTCCAACTGGAGATCAGGACCGAACCAGACGCCGAGTATCTTGATCGGCCCATCCGTCCAGAGGAAAGGTCCGGGAAGAGAAACTCCCTTCCACGCACCCAACCGCAAGCCCACAGACTTATCGCGGTTGATCCTGGCCCCTGTTACCATCTCATACCCACTGATTTCTTTGCTGACTTCGTCAATCTCGGCTCTGCTCGACACAAGAGCCGAAACGTCGTCAGCATAGGCAGAATACCTGGCCGAGGTGGTAGCGCCAGGCAGGGTAATTCCGCGCAGGACCGGATTCGCCTTTAACTTGCGAAGGAATGGTTCCAACGCAAGAACGTAAAGCAAGGGCGATAGCGGACAACCTTGACGAATGGAGCGAGACAATACGAAAGGCTCCGACCTTACCCCATTCACTTCCACCAGCGCACCGGGGGTCGCATACAAGAGTCGGATCCAGGAGCGAAAGTCGGCTCCGAAACCGGCCGCCGACAGGACAGCCTCCAGAAACCGATGGTCAACCCTATCGAAGGCCTTGGACTGATCTAAATTGATCAGCGCGGCTTCACTGTCGACTTGTTCTAAGATCAAGCGTACCATATGAAGGTTATCCTGAATCGTCCTGCCCTTCACAGCACAAGTCTGTTCGGGGCCAATCAGACGAGACAGGACAAGCTGCAAACGGTTGGCTAAGATCTTCGCCAAAATCTTTAAGTCAGTATTTAACATCGTCAAAGGGCGAAAGTTCCCTAACCCATCCCCACCATTCTTGTCCTTACGCAGCAACTTGATCACACCCCTGGTGAAGCGTCGGGGGTAAAGACCCTGCTTCATCCAGTGGTTGTAAATCAGCTGCAGCAAAGGAACAAAAATGGGCGACAGCCTCAAGTACACTTCGTAGGGAAGTCCATCTAGTCCCGGAGACTTATCCAGGCCAACCTGCTTCAGCGCATCCCAGATTTCCGACTCTGTTATGGGACCCTCGCACCTAGCCGCTTCAGCTGCCTCAAGGCAGGGAAAGTCAGCCAAATAGGCGTCGAACTGAGCCGAGCTCAGACCGGGCTCCCTGGTGAAAAGATCCTGAAAGTAAAGCCGAAAGGCCTCGCATATGCCCGCGCTTGTAGTCACGGTCCGCTTATCCGGCAATGTGACGCACGCTATATGTCGCTTATCCGCGTTCCGATTTTCCTCTGCGCGCAATTCTGCGGCCATATTCGTCGCCTCAGAAGACATTCTTTTTAGCCTAGCCCTAACTACCAGAGCTTGATCCTTCTTGATAAGCAAGGAGGCCAACTCTGCCTTAGCTAAGACTATGTCCCCACTAACACGGGATTTGACGGCCCGATTAACTTTTTCTTCTAATGCCGTTTGCGCCGCTCGTCTATCTAGATTGAGTCGACGACTAAAATCGGCAGCAAACGTTCTAATTTTTGATTTTAATTTTCCCCACCAGGCGTTACCCACAACCGCCCCCGTCAATTCCCTCTGAATCATTAGTAGCAGCTGGTCCCGGAAATCCTGCTCACCAAAAAGTGAACAGTTAAATTTCCAGTAACCAGCCATTCTAACCTTAGGTTTATCTAAGTTTACACGGACCCGGACAAGCCTATGATCCGTATAAACTATATAGTGGAAACTTGGACACTCTAAGAGCCCTACGTCGACTCTCCTAACTAACACTCGGTCCAGGTAGCTCGCAAGCGAGCCAGGAGCCGAGTCGCCACTAGTTGTCCAAGTCCATGCTACCTCCTGAGGGTGCTCATTCCGGTACTTATCGACAAGATCAAACCTGCCGATAAAGTCCCGAAATGCCTTCACATCAGGATTTTTAGTACCCGGTTTTTTACCTATGCGATCTATCTCAGGGTCAAGGACGGCATTCCAATCCCCCGCTAAGACTACCCGACGAGAAGTCGTCAAAACGGCTCGATCTGCCGAAACAGAGCAGGCCGCTCAGTATGACTATTGGGCGCATAAACCCCAATGAGACGTAAAGCCTTATCCTTTATAGTAACATCCAGCACACAAAGCCTGCCCGCCGGATCTGCGAAGACAAGGGAACATGCAGCCTTCAAAGACTTGCTCACTAGCCAAGAGACACCCCTCGAACGACCATCAAAACATGCTGAATAAAGGGCGAACCCCTTAGACAGTATATCCTCACGGTCATGAGAAGAAAACCGGGTCTCTTGCACACAACACACATTCACCCCGAGGCGCTGAAGGTCACGAGAGAGCCTCGCCCTGCGAGACTCGGACCTCAGGCCCCGCACATTTAAAGTAGCTAACCAGAGAGCCATGAGAAGTCCGATTAGGGTTGTTTACCTGCTTTAAACATGGCCGGGGTAAGGATACCGACAGCCTCTCCCATAGACCCATGGCCCATTTCAGTTTTGATGGTACCGTCTTGGGAGATTCCACCGATATCCCAGGGGAAAGTTAATTTCAAAGCTCTATACAGGGATGGGTGAACTAAAAATAGGGACCCTCCCTGCACAAAGTTTAGATAGCTGATTCAACTGTTCATTATGAGTGATGGCAATGGGCAAGGCCATTTTAAAAGAAGCAATCGCCTCCTCGATCATTGCCCAAATTGGCTTGGCCCCACTTCCAGTCCGCACCACTGTTAAAACTCTTTGGGCTTGTGGAAAATGATAGGGTACTTCCACATCTTTATCGGCATACTGCCTAATTGAAAGCAGGTACTTTAGCTCCTTAATTCGGTTTCCGTAATCTCGGGCTCTCTCTGCTTGCTCAGAAGAAATTCTACAGAGGTCCTCGCCCGAGTTGAAGAAGAATTTTTTCTTTTTTTTTTCTTTTCCTGATTGAGAGGGGCTTCGTTCGCGCTTGGAGGGGGGAGGAGGCATTTCAGATTTCTTTTTGACGGGGAAGGGCTAGGAGGTGGCGAGGGGTTTTAACAGGAGAAGGGCTAGGAGTGTGAAGCGGGGTGTGAAACGATCTATGTTGATATGGGCTGGGATCTCTACTGAGAGGACGGGCTTTTGTTGGTGAAGATTGAGGGGAAGGCTTACTTTTGGATGAAGATGTGGACGGGGCAGAGGACGAGGAAGGAGTGGCATTTGAGTTGGTTTTAGCTTTGCTGTCCAACTTTCTTTTCAGCTCTTTAATCTTTTCAAATTTTTTCGAATCCCGGGTCGAATTTTTTGCATTGCTCTTGTAGAGAGGCCGGAGCATCGCCCTTGACGTTGCCAGATGGAGGGGGGCTGTCCGTGTCTTTGGCCCTCAGGGCATCAGGGGACTGAGGGCCCGCTGTCCGGATCTTCCCTCTGGCCTTACCAGCCACCAGCCATTCCCCCCCCCTTCTCCACAACTGCACTAGCAGCGGGCGAAGGCTCTTTGGGGAATGAGGTCTTTGATGTAATCTCAACCGGTGGTTTAACCGACCCGGTCCCGGAAGCTGGTACGCCCATTACAGGCGAGGCGGAAGTTACAGACGCGGTCAGAGGGGATCTTGGTTGACTGGAGCTTGACCACCAGAGGCCTTCTTCTCTGGGCAGGAGGAGGAGAGATGACCAGTCACCCACACCTCCAGCATACCGGTCTTCGGCCTGTTACTATGACCGGCAATTTCAAGCCTCCAACATCCAGACAGTTGGGGATGGAGCGGAAGGCTTTCTCATCCAACATGATGTCAAAGCTCCACCCCCGCTCAGGCTATCACATGAGGCGCCCAGAATTTCGCCGTACTGGGTAAAGTAAGCCGCGAGATGCTCACCGATAACCTGAGGAGGGACCTCATATACTGTTACCCTGGTCCTTCTGCGGCCTTCGTACTCCGTGCGCAGGATAAGGTCTTTTGTGATTAGCTCCCGGCTCGCCGCAGCTACGCAATCTTCTGCTGTGGGTAACAGTACGTCCCACATGAAAAACTTTGCGCCCTTAACTATTCTTAGGGGCTTAAACCCCAAGGACTCTAGTGATTTTAACACTATGTTTTTCGTCGAACGACAAATTTTGCGCGTACGCTTGTCGACGACGAAAACTGACACAATTCGTTTCTCAATCTTCTTCAATTCCTGGGGGTCTTCTAAGAGTCCACCTTCTACGACGAGGTGAGCGTAACTCTTAGCACGCTCCAAGAACTCCGCAAGATTGATGATACATTTCGGTGGGGACGACCAACAAGAGGGCGATTCCCCGGCCTCTGCATTCGTAGATGCGTTGTCCTTTTCTTCTTCATTGACATTTCTTTTTTTCCGCCTCCATATTTTCGGAGGCTTTTCTTAAAGTGTCTACAATTTCCTCATTTGTAGGAACTCTGGGCAGGTCCGGGTATTCCTCCATATTATTTTTTTGTCCGGGGGTCTTTTTTTGGGATTAAAGAGGTGTTTCCTCATATTTCTTTTGAAAGAAGCAATTTTAGGCTTCTTTTTAACAATAAGGAATGAAGGCACTTTTTTATCCTTCTTATCCATTTTTTTAAACAGCGAAGGGGAGGGGGAAGGGGAGGGTGGGAAAAATTATGGGCGAGAGGAAAAGAAATAAATTAACTAAACAAACTCAACAAAATAATTATGCACACCAAAAAACAATTACATTAAGGGAACACGGTTCACTTAAACGTATATAAAAAATCGCCTAAAGGCGAAACAATAAAAGACAAACAATAAAAATAAAAACGTTAGACAATAAAAAAAAACAGAAAAAACTTCGACAAAAGCCGAAGCTAAAATAAAATCAAAATGGCCGACGTCAACAAAAATTACGAAACAATAACACAAAGCTAGTTACAAAAAATGGCCGACGTCAATAAACAAAAAAATACGTAACGAAGACAGACGAAGCTAGACACAAAAAATAAAAATGGCCGACCCTAAGCGAGTCGAACCAATAAACAAAAGAAAATAGATTAAAACGATTACGTAAAAATTAAAAGGATGAAAACAAATAAATAAATTAATAAGAAATTACAACAAAACACAGAATAACGAACAGGACGAAAATAAAGAAAATGACAATTAACACGAAAAACTAGAATTAAAAGGGTAGAAATGAGAAGAAATAACTGCGGAAATTACAGGAGAAAAAAAAAAATTCAAAAAAAGCAAATTAGATTAAAAAGGAAAACGAGTAAAAATTAAAGGGAGTAAAAATTAAAATAGGAAAACTAGAATAAACAGAATAAAGGGTAAAAAAAAAAAAAAGGGGGAGAAAAAAAAATGGAGAGTAGAAAGAAAAAAAAAAAAAAAAAAAAATTTACAATAAGGTCGTAAATGTACAAATAAAATCGACAAACTTTAAACAAAAATGCAGTTCAAACGGGCAACAGGTACAATCACACAAAAACGTGGAAATGTCAGCAGGGGTCCAAAAATTGACAAGTAATGACTCAAAAAAAGCTGAGTGAAGAACTAATTCAACATAGAGACAGAGCTATTTATGGTGCAATGGAGCATCTCATTATGCTAAAGTGGGATAGTCCATTGCTTGGGCTGTGATTGGCTGCTGGTACCTGAGTGGAAGTATTACTATATAAATACTAGCATGATTTCTCAGTTTGCAGGATATGTATTAAGTTACAGAAGAGTATTGGTTTTGTTACTAGTTAATTTTTGGACTGTTGCTGACTACTTTTCTCTGTGATTTGACCTGTTGCCCTTGTGAACTGAATTTTTGTTTAAAGTTTGTTAATTTTTTTGTTATTTACGACTTTATTGTTTAAATTTTTGATTTTTTTTCTTTCTACTCTCCAATTTTATTCCCCCCCCACTTTTTTCTGTTTAATCTAGTTTTCCTATTTCTTTTTAATTCCCTTTAATTTTGTTCGTTTTTTTCTTTTAATCTAGTTTGCATTTTTTTTTAATTTCGTTTTTTTTTTACCCCTGTAATTTCCGCCTTTTTTTTCTTCTCATTTCTACCCCTTTAATTTCTTTGTTTTTCTTTCTAGTTTTCTTTTTAACTGTCATTTTTTTTTTCGTTTCTGCGTGTTCTTTATTTTGTGTTTAGCTGTAATTTTTTATTAATTCATTTCTTTTTTTTACGTGTTTTTTGCTTGTAATTGTTGTAATTTATTTGTTTTCTTTGGTTCGACTCGCTTAGGGTCGGCCATTTTTATTTTTTGTGTCTAGCTTTGTCTGTCTTAGTTACGTATTTTTTTTTTTTTTTTTTTTTTTTTTGTAACTAGCTTTGTCTTATAGTTTCGTAATTTTTTGTTGACGTCGGCCATTTTGATTTTTTTTTTTTAGCTTCGGCTTTTGTCGAAGTTTTTTTTCTGTTTAAAGTTATTTTGTTTTTTTACGTGTTTGTCTTTTTCGCCTTTAGGCGATATTTGTATTTTATTGTTGTTTAGGTTAACCGTCTAATTGTTTTTTGGTTTGTCCATAATTATTTTTTTTTTTTTTTTTTTATTTATTCCTTTTCTCTCTCGCCCATATATTTATTGCCCATCCCTCCCCTTTCCCCCCCCCCATCCCCCATTTAAAATATGGATAAGAAGGAAAAAAAAATACCTTCTTTTTTAATCGTAAAAAAGAAAATTAAAAATGCTTCTTTTAAAAGAAATATAAGAAAGCACCTATTTAACCCTAAGAAGGACCCACCGGATAAAACAATAAGGAGGAATATCCTGACCTCCCAAGTGTTCCCACAAACGAGGAAATTGTGGAGACATTGAAAAAAGCCTCCAAAAATATGGAAGCTGAGAAAAGTGAAAAGGCTGACAAAGAATCGGACAACACAGAAACGAATGCAGAGGCCGGGGAATCGCCCTCTTGTTGGTCGTCCCCCCTAAAATGCATAATCAATTTTGCGGAGTTCTTGGAGCGTGCCAAGAGTTACGCCCACCTTGTTGTTGAAGGTGGTCTTTTGAAGACCCCAAGAATTAAAGAGAATTGATAAAAGAATAGTGTCAGTTTTCGTCGTGGACAAGCGTACGCGCAAAATTTGTCGCTCGACGAAAAACACAGTGTTGAAAATCACTAGAATCCTTCGGGTTCAAGCCCCTTAGAATAGTTAAGGGTGCTAAGTTTTTCATGTGGGACGTACTGTTGCCCACACCAGAAGATTGCGTCGCCGCGGCTAGCCGCGAACTAATAAATAACGACCTGATACTGCGTACGGAGTACGAAGGCCGACGAAGGACCAGGGTAACAGTATACGAGGTCCCTCCTCAGGTTATCGGGGAACATCTGGCCGCTTTCTTCTCTCAGTATGGCGAGATTCTGGGAGCTTCCTGCGATAGCCTGAACGGGGGTGGAGCTTTGATATCATGTTGGACGAGAAGGCCTTCCGCTCCATCCCCAACTGTCTGGAGGTTGGCGCTTTGAAATTACCGGTCATAGTGACGGGTCGAAGACCGGTATGCTGGAGGTGTGGAGTGACTGGTCATCTCTCCCCTCCTGCCCAGAGAAGAAGGCCTCTGGAAGTCAAGCGCCAGTTACACAAGATCCCCTCTGACCGCGTCTCAAAATTCCACCTCGCCTGTAATGGGCGTACCAGCCTCCGGGACCGGGTCGGTTAATCCTCCGGTCGGCGCGTCACCTAAAGCCACATTCCCCAAAGAGCCTTCGCCCGCTGCCGGTGCAGTTGTGGAGAAGGGGGAGGGGGAATGGCTGGTGGCTGGTAAGGCCAGAGGGAAGCGCCGGACAGCGGGTCCTCAGTCCCCTGAAGCCCCAAGGAAGAAGGGCACTCACAGTCCCACTCCCATTAGCAACGTTAAGGGCGATGCCCCGGTCTCTAGTCTTACATTTCAAGAAGAAAAGCAAAAAAATTCGACCCTGGCCATGAAAAATCTGAAAAATTAAAAGCACTCAAAAAACAACTGGATGCAAAAAGAAAAGATCCAATCCCTTCATCTCCTGCTAGTCCCTCCCCTTCACCAAAGAAACAACCCCCACCTTCACCCATTTCACCATCCAAAGCCAAAACCCACAGCAGAGATCCCAGCCCCTATAGACACAGGTCATTTTACACCCCCATGAATACTCCCACCTTCTCCAGTTAAACAAAAATCTACCCCCCTTCATACCCCCAAGCAATCTCCGGCAAAAAATGCCGAAATGCCTCCTCCAGCTACAAAGCGGCTTAGAACTCCCACTAAAGAGGAAAGGAAAGATAGAAAAAAAAGATTCCTTTACAACACTGGCGAGGAGGTGTGCCGGATTTCCCCAGCACAGGCCGAGAGAGCCAAAGATTATGGCAACAGGGTGAAAGATTTAAAATATCTGCTCTCAATTAAACAGTTTGGAGATAAAGATATAGAAGACCCAAATAACTTTCCAAATGCCCAGAGGGTCCTGACTGTTATTAGGTCAGGACCTGCGGCCAACCAAACCTGGGCCATGGTGGAAGAGGCAGTAAACACATGCAAGATGCCTCTACCCATCGCCATCGTGGCTAATGAAAAACTTAAAAAACTACAACAGTTCTGTTCAGGGAGGGTCCCTATTTTAGTTCACCCATCCCTATATAGAGCTCTTAAACTGACCTTCCCCTGGGATATCGGCGGTATCTCCCAAGACGGCACTATCAAGAATGAGATGGGCCATGGGTCTATGGGAGAGGCTGTCGGTATCCTTACCCCGGCCATGTTTAATCCTGGTAAACAACCCTAATCGGACTTCTCATGGCTCTCTGGTTAGCTACTTTAAATGTGCGGGGCCTGAGGTCCGAGTCTCGCAGGGCGAGGCTCTCTCGTGACCTTCAGCGCCTCGGGGTGAATGTTTGTTGTGTGCAAGAGACCCGGTTTTCTTCTCATGACCGTGAGGATATACTGTCTAAGGGGTTCGCCCTTTATTCAGCATGTTTTGATGGTCGTTCGAGGGGTGTCTCTTGGCTAGTGAGCAAGTCTTTGAAGGCTGCATGTACCCTTGTCTTCGCAGATCCGGCGGGCAGGCTTTGCGTGCTGGATGTTACTATAAAGGATAAGGCTTTACGTTTCATTGGGGTTTATGCGCCCAATGTTCATACTGAGCGGCCTGCTTTGTTTCGGCAGATCGAGCCGTTTTTGACGACTTCTCGTCGGGTAGTCTTAGCGGGGATTGGAATGCCGTCCTTGACCCTGAGATAGATCGCATAGGTAAAAAACCGGGTACTAACAATCCTGATGTGAAGGCATTTCGGGGCTTTATCGGCAGGTTTGATCTTGTCGATAAGTACCGGAATGAGCACCCTCAGGAGGTAGCATGGACTTGGACTACTAGTGGCGACTCGGTTCCTGGCTCGCGTGCGAGCTACCTGGACCGAGTGTTAGTTAGGAGAGTCGATGTAGGGCTCTTAGAATGTCCAAGTTTTCACTATATAGTTTATACGGATCATAGGCTTGTCCGGGTCCGTGTAAACTTAGATAAACCTAAGGTTAGAATGGCTGGTTACTGGAAATTTAACTGTTCACTTTTTTGGTGAGCAGGATTTCCGGGACCAGCTGCTACTAATGATTCAGAGGGAATTGACGGGGGCGGTTGTGGGAAACGCCTGGTGGGGAAAATTAAAATCAAAAATTAGAACGTTTGCTGCCGATTTTAGCCGTCGGCTCAATCTAGATAGACGAGCGGCGCAAACGGCTTTAGAGGAAAAGGTCGATCGGGCTGTTAAATCCCGTGTTAGTGGGGACATAGTCTTAGCTAAGGCAGAGTTGGCCTCCTTGCTTATCAAGAAGGATCAAGCTCTGGTAGTTAGGGCTAGGCTAAAAAGAATGTCTTCTGAGGCGACGAATATGGCCGCAGAATTGCGCGCAGAGGAAAATCGGAACGCGGATAAGCGACATATAGCGTGCGTCACATTGCCGGATAAGCGGACCGTGACTACAAGCGCGGCATATGCGAGGCCTTTCGGCTTTACTTTCAGGATCTTTTCACCAGGGAGCCCGGTCTGAGCTCTGCTCAGTTCGACGCCTATTTGGCTGACTTTCCCTGCCTTGAGGCAGCTGAAGCGGCTAGGTGCGAGGGTCCCATAACAGAGTCGGAAATCTGGGATGCGCTGAAGCAGGTTGGCCTGGATAAGTCTCCGGGACTAGATGGACTTCCCTACGAAGTGTACTTGAGGCTGTCGCCCATTTTTGTTCCTTTGCTGCAGCTGATTTACAACCACTGGATGAGGCAGGGGTCTTTACCCCGACGCTTCACCAGGGGTGTGATCAAGTTGCTGCGTAAGGACAAGAATGGTGGGGATGGGTTAGGGAACTTTCGCCCTTTGACGATGTTAAATACTGACTTAAAGATTTTGGCGAAGATCTTAGCCAACCGTTTGCAGCTTGTCCTGTCTCGTCTGATTGGCCCCGAACAGACTTGTGCTGTGAAGGGCAGGACGATTCAGGATAACCTTCATATGGTACGCTTGATCTTAGAACAAGTCGACAGTGAAGCCGCGCTGATCAATTTAGATCAGTCCAAGGCCTTCGATAGGGTTGACCATCGGTTTCTGGAGGCTGTCCTGTCGGCGGCCGGTTTCGAGCCGACTTTCGCTCCTGGATCCGACTCTTGTATGCGTCCCCGGTGCGCTGGTGGAAGTGAATGGGGTAAGGTCGGAGCCTTTCGTATTGTCTCGCTCCATTCGTCAAGGTTGTCCGCTATCGCCCTTGCTTTACGTTCTTGCGTTGGAACCATTCCTTCGCAAGTTAAAGGCGAATCCGGTCCTGCGCGGAATTTCCCTACCTGGTGCTACCACCTCGGCCAGGTATTCTGCCTATGCTGACGACGTTTCGGCTCTTGTGTCGAGCAGAGCCGAGATTGACGAAGTCAGCAAAGAAATCAGTGGGTATGAGATGGTAACAGGGGCCAGGATCAACCGCGATAAGTCTGTGGGCTTGCGGTTGGGTGCGTGGAAGGGAGTTTCTCTTCCCGGACCTTTCCCCTGGACGGATGGGCCGATCAAGATACTCGGCGTCTGGTTCGGTCCTGATCTCCAGTTGGAAATGAACTGGTCGGAGGTACAAGGGAAGGCCGAGGTCGCGGTTAATCTGTGGTCTCGGAGGAGACTTTCCCTGAAGGGAAGGGCGGAAGTATGTGTTTCACACATCTATCCGATCCTCCTCTACCGACTCTCTGTGCTTCCACTCCCGTATGCCCGGCTAATGTCATTAGTCCGGACCTTGTTCTCTTTCTTATGGAAGGGCAAGGCCCCCATGGTATCTCGCGAGGTCTGTTGCCTCCATCCCTCTGAGGGCGGTCTGGGGATGCCTAGCATTGAGATCCGTCAATATATGCTTCGCATTACCTTTTTAGACCGAATGTGTCGTGGGTCGAATGAGGAGGGTGCCTTTTGGAAAGAAGACGTCCAGAAACATTTCCCGTCCCTGAAAAGTGTGCACACTCGTGCGAAGAAGAGGCCGGCCGTACACCACGTGCCGAGTGCCCTTTTTATCGTGAATGTCGTCGCGCTCTGAAGCTCCTCTTACGGGCTTCGGGTGGCCTCTCCAACGCCCAGGCGTTGTCTCGCAAGGCATTATATCAAGTTTTAGTTAGGGGTCCGTACAAGATGATCTGATTGGCGAGCTCGGTCTTACGAAGCAGGAGGCTCGCTCGATATGGCCTTGGGCGCCCGGGTTGAAATGCCTCAATAACGATGAGGCATCACTCACCTGGCTGGTGATTCGTGAAGCCCTCTGGGTCGGCAAGAGACTTTGTTCAGCAGGCTTGGAGAAATATCCAAACTGTCGTCGCTGTACGGGGAAGTCGAGACCATTGGTCACGCCTTCTTTCAGTGCAGGGCGGTAGTGCCGTTGTGCAGGTTTGTTGAAGGCCTCATGGTTCGCATGCTGCAGGGAAAGTTTTTTGTCCTGGAAGCCTGTTCTGTTTGTAGCAATGTGGTGCCGCAGATGACGAAGGCTGAACACTATGTGTTCTGTTGCTTACTAGGGGTTATGAGAGTCGTGATTTGGACGACGCGTCAGAAGGGATTCCATGAGGGCGAGAAGTTCACTTCTTCCCAACTGATCTTGTTCTTTAAGCATCAGCTTAAAGTCAAGATCAGGACGGAAAGGCGGCGGCTCACCTCATCGGAATTCAGCAAAAGGTGGGTGAATCTTGCGCGAATGTGCCGAGTAAAAGGGGCTGACCTTGAGTGGCATTTGGATGCCGGTTAGGCATTAAGGATATTGTTTTCCTGGGTTAAACCTAGGCAACCCATCCCGAAGTTAGGTTAGATTAGGTTTTTGCATTTTTTCCTTTAGTTTTTTTATTATTATGGTAAACTTAGCTAGAGTGTAATTGCTCATTGGTCCCCCTTTTATTTCTGTCCCCATTTTCTTTTCCTTTAGTTTAACTCCCCATCCCCTCCCTCTTTCTTAGGTGGTTAGTGATGTCAGTTCTCTGGTTGATGCGGGGCGCCTTTTTCGTTTCGTGTGTGTGTTTTTCGTATTTGTTGTTGTGTATGAATGAGTGTGTGCCTGTGTGAATGCCTGTGGAAGAATGAGTGTGGCTTTATTTTTTCATAAGTCCCGCATCGTTTTCGTCCGGTTAACTGATATTTCTGCCACATTCAAGAGTTTGTGGGGGGTTTTATTACTAACACAAATTTTATTTAGTTTCTTGTAAATATATTTTGCCATTTTGTATATATTCATTGGGGATCATTTTTAGAAGTTGTTGTTTTTATGCCCCTCCCCCCCACAGACAATATTTTGTATATAAGGGGAATATTTAGGTTTTTTCATGGAGTCAAAGAGGTATTTTGGTGTCCGTAGTAAGAAAGGTATGGATAAATGTGTTGTTTTGGTGAAAGGATTATTGTTCTGTATGATAGGGTCAGTGATTGTGGCTAGCTAAGTTTTAATTTTAGGACAAGTGATGACCGTCTTTTACCCCAACCCCTTTTGGCCTTTGTGCCGTATTTGTACTAATGTACAATAAATAATGATATGTATTAAGTTACAGATGAGTATTGGTTTTGTTTTTGTTACTGTTTAATTTTTGGACTGTTGCTGACTACTTTTCTCTGTGATTTTGACCTGTTGCCCTTGTGAACTGAATTTTGTTTAAAGTTTGTTTATTTTTTTGTTATTTACGACCTTATTGTTTAAATTTTTGATTTTTTTTTTTTCTACTCTCAATTTTTTTTTTTTCCCTTTTTTTTTTTTTTAATCTAGTTTTCTGTTTATTTTTAAATTTTTCCTTTAATTTTGTTCGTTTTTTCTTTTTACTAGTTTTTCATTTTTTTAATTTCGTTTTTTTTTTCCCCTGTAATTTCCGCCTTTTTTTTTTCTTCTCATTTCTACCCCTTTTTTTTTTTTTTTTTTCTTTCTCTTTTTTCCGTTTTAATTGTCATTTTTTTTTTATTTTCTCCTGTTCGTTATTCTTTATTTTGTGTTTAGCTGTTATTTTTTTATTTATTTTAATTGTTTTCTTTTTTTTTTTTTGTTTTTTTTTTTTTGCTTGTAATTGTTTTAATTTATTTGTTTATTTTCTTTTGTTTATTTCGACTCGCTTAGGGTCGGCCATTTTTATTTTTTGTGTCTAGCTTTGTCTGTCTTAGTTACGTATTTTTTTTTTTTTTTTTTCGGCCATTTTGGTTTTTTGTAACTAGCTTTGTGTTATAGTTTCGTAATTTTTTGTTGACGTCGGCCATTTTGATTTTTTTTTAGCTTCGGCTTTTGTCGAAGTTTTTTCTTTTTTTTTTTTGTCTAACGTTTTTTTTTTTTGTCTTTTGTTGTTTCGCCTTTAGGCGATATTTGTATTTTATTGTTTTTTTTATACGTTTAAGTGAACCGTGTTTATTCCCTTAATTGTTTTTTGGTGTGCATAATTATTTTTTTTTTTTTTTTATTTATTTTTTTTCCTCTCGCCCATAAATTTATTTCCCATCCCTCCCCTTTCCCCCCCCTTTAAAAATGGATAAGAAGGAAAAAAAAAAAAGTGCCTTCTTTTTAATTACGTAAAAAAAAATTAAAAATTGCTTCTTTTAAAAGAAAATGAGGAAACACCTCTTTAACCCCAAGAAAGACCCACCGGATAAAAAATAATAAGGAGGAATACCCTGACCTTCCAAGAGTTCCTACAAATGAGGAAATTGTGGACACTTTGAAAAAAGCCTCCAAAAATATGGAGGCGGAAAAAAGCAAAAATGAAAACAAAGAAAAGGACAACGCATCTACGAATGCAGAGGCCGGGGAATCGCCCTCTTGTTGGTCGTCCCCACCGAAATGTATCATCAATTTTGCGGAGTTCTTGGAGCGTGCTAAGAGTTACGCCCACCTTGTTGTAGAAGGTGGACTTTTGGAAGACCCCAAGAATTAAAGAAGATTGAGAAAAGAATAGTGTCAGTTTTCGTCGTCGACAAGCGTACGCGCAAAATTTGTCGCTCGACGAAAAACACAGTGTTGAAATCACTAGAATCCTTCGGGTTTTAAGCCCCTTAGAATAGTTAAGGGCTCAAAGTTTTTCATGGGGACGTACTGTTGCCCACACCAGAAGATTGCGTCGCTGCGGCGAGCCGCGAACTAATCAATAAAAGACCTGATCCTGCGCACGGAATATGAAGGCCGACGAAGGACCAGGGTAACAGTATACGAGGTCCCTCCTCAGGTTATCGGGGAACATCTCGCGGCTTTCTTTTCCCAGTATGGCGAAATTCTGGGCGCCTCCTGTGATAGCCTGAGCGGGGGGGTGGAGCTTTGACATCATGTTGGATGAGAAAGCCTTCCGCTCCATCCCCAACTGTCTGGATGTTGGCGGCTTTGAAATTACCGGTCATAGTGACGGGTCGAAGACCGGTATGCTGGAGGTGTGGAGTGACTGGTCATCTCTCCTCCTCCTGCCCAGAGAAGAAGGCCTCTGGAAGTCAAGCGCCAGTTACTCAAGATCCCCCTCTGACCGCGTCTCTTAAATCCGCCTCGCCTGTAATGGGCGTACCAGCCTCCGGGACCGGGTCGGTTAAACCACCGGTCGAGATTACATCAAAACCCACATTCCCCAAAGAGCCTTCGCCCGCTGCCGGTGCAGTTGTGGAGAAGGGGGAGGGGAATGGCTGGTGGCTGGTAAGGCCAGAGGGAAGCGCCGGACAGCGGGTCCTCAGTCCCCTGAAGCCCCAAGGAAGAAGGGCACTCACAGTCCCACTCCCCTAGCAACGTTAAGGGCGATGCCCCGGTCTCTAACTGTCATTTCAAGAAATGCAAAAAAATTCGACCCTGGATTCGAAAAATCGGAAAAAATTAAAAGAACTGAAAAAAAACTGGATGCAAAAAGGAAAGACCCAATCCCTTCATCTCCTCCTCTAGTCCCCACCCTTCACCAAAAGAAACAACCCCCACCTTCACCCATTTCACCATCCAAAGCCAAAACCCACAGCAGAGATCCCAGCCCCTATAGACACAGGTCTTTTTACACCCCCATGAATACTCCCACTCCTTCTCCCGTTAAACAAAAATCTACCCCCCTTCATACCCCCCAAGCAATCACCGGCAAAAAATGCCGAAATGCCTCCTCCTGCTACAAAGCGGCAAAGAAGCCCCCACAAAGAGGAAAAAGAAAGAAAAAAAAAAAGATTCTATTTTAACACTGGCGAGGAGGTGTGCCGGATTTCCCCAGCACAGGCCGAGAGAGCCAAAGATTATGGCAACAGGGTTAAAGATTTAAAATATCTGCTCTCAATTAAACAATTTGGAGACAAAGATATAGAAGACCCAAATAACTTCCCAAATGCCCAGAGGGTCCTGACTGTTATTAGGTCAGGACCTGCGGCCAACCAAACCTGGGCCATGGTGGAAGAGGCAGTAAATGCATGCAAGATGCCTCTACCCATCGCCATCGTGGCTAATGAAAAAGTTAAAAAAGTTACAACAGTTCTGTTCAGGGAGGGTCCCCGTTTTAGTTCACCCATCCCTATATAGAGCTCTTAAACTGACCTTCCCCTGGGATATCGGCGGTATCTCCCAAGACGGCACCATCAAGAATGAGATGGGCCATGGGTCTATGGGAGAGGCTGTCGGTATCCTTACCCCGGCCATGTTTAATGCTGGTAAACAACCCTAATCGGACTTCTCATGGCTCTCTGGTTAGCTACTTTAAATGTGCGGGGCCTGAGGTCCGAGTCTCGCAGGGCGAGGCTCTCTCGTGACCTTCAGCGCCTCGGGGTGAATGTTTGTTGTGTGCAAGAGACCCGGTTTTCTTCTCATGACCGTGAGGATATACTGTCTAAGGGGTTCGCCCTTTATTCAGCATGTTTTGATGGTCGTTCGAGGGGTGTCTCTTGGCTAGTGAGCAAGTCTTTGAAGGCTGCATGTACCCTTGTCTTCGCAGATCCGGCGGGCAGGCTTTGCGTGCTGGATGTTACTATAAAGGATAAGGCTTTACGTTTCATTGGGGTTTATGCGCCCAATGTTCATACTGAGCGGCCTGCTTTGTTTCGGCAGATCGAGCCGTTTTTGACGACTTCTCGTCGGGTAGTCTTAGCGGGGATTGGAATGCCGTCCTTGACCCTGAGATAGATCGCATAGGTAAAAAACCGGGTACTAACAATCCTGATGTGAAGGCATTTCGGGGCTTTATCGGCAGGTTTGATCTTGTCGATAAGTACCGGAATGAGCACCCTCAGGAGGTAGCATGGACTTGGACTACTAGTGGCGACTCGGTTCCTGGCTCGCGTGCGAGCTACCTGGACCGAGTGTTAGTTAGGAGAGTCGATGTAGGGCTCTTAGAATGTCCAAGTTTTCACTATATAGTTTATACGGATCATAGGCTTGTCCGGGTCCGTGTAAACTTAGATAAACCTAAGGTTAGAATGGCTGGTTACTGGAAATTTAACTGTTCACTTTTTTGGTGAGCAGGATTTCCGGGACCAGCTGCTACTAATGATTCAGAGGGAATTGACGGGGGCGGTTGTGGGAAACGCCTGGTGGGGAAAAAATAAAATCAAAAATTAGAACGTTTGCTGCCGATTTTAGCCGTCGGCTCAATCTAGATAGACGAGCGGCGCAAACGGCTTTAGAGGAAAAAGGTCGATCGGGCTGTTAAATCCCGTGTTAGTGGGGACATAGTCTTAGCTAAGGCAGAGTTGGCCTCCTTGCTTATCAAGAAGGATCAAGCTCTGGTAGTTAGGGCTAGGCTAAAAAGAATGTCTTCTGAGGCGACGAATATGGCCGCAGAATTGCGCGCAGAGGAAAATCGGAACGCGGATAAGCGACATATAGCGTGCGTCACATTGCCGGATAAGCGGACCGTGACTACAAGCGCGGGCATATGCGAGGCCTTTCGGCTTTACTTTCAGGATCTTTTCACCAGGGAGCCCGGTCTGAGCTCTGCTCAGTTCGACGCCTATTTGGCTGACTTTCCCTGCCTTGAGGCAGCTGAAGCGGCTAGGTGCGAGGGTCCCATAACAGAGTCGGAAATCTGGGATGCGCTGAAGCAGGTTGGCCTGGATAAGTCTCCGGGACTAGATGGACTTCCCTACGAAGTGTACTTGAGGCTGTCGCCCATTTTTTTCCTTTGCTGCAGCTGATTTACAACCACTGGATGAGGCAGGGGTCTTTACCCCGACGCTTCACCAGGGGTGTGATCAAGTTGCTGCGTAAGGACAAGAATGGTGGGGATGGGTTAGGGAACTTTCGCCCTTTGACGATGTTAAATACTGACTTAAAGATTTTGGCGAAGATCTTAGCCAACCGTTTGCAGCTTGTCCTGTCTCGTCTGATTGGCCCCGAACAGACTTGTGCTGTGAAGGGCAGGACGATTCAGGATAACCTTCATATGGTACGCTTGATCTTAGAACAAGTCGACAGTGAAGCCGCGCTGATCAATTTAGATCAGTCCAAGGCCTTCGATAGGGTTGACCATCGGTTTCTGGAGGCTGTCCTGTCGGCGGCCGGTTTCGAGAGCCGACTTTCGCTCCTGGATCCGACTCTTGTATGCGTCCCCGGTGCGCTGGTGGAAGTGAATGGGGTAAGGTCGGAGCCTTTCGTATTGTCTCGCTCCATTCGTCAAGGTTGTCCGCTATCGCCCTTGCTTTACGTTCTTGCGTTGGAACCATTCCTTCGCAAGTTAAAGGCGAATCCGGTCCTGCGCGGAATTTCCCTACCTGGTGCTACCACCTCGGCCAGGTATTCTGCCTATGCTGACGACGTTTCGGCTCTTGTGTCGAGCAGAGCCGAGATTGACGAAGTCAGCAAAGAAATCAGTGGGTATGAGATGGTAACAGGGGCCAGGATCAACCGCGATAAGTCTGTGGGCTTGCGGTTGGGTGCGTGGAAGGGAGTTTCTCTTCCCGGACCTTTCCCCTGGACGGATGGGCCGATCAAGATACTCGGCGTCTGGTTCGGTCCTGATCTCCAGTTGGAAATGAACTGGTCGGAGGTACAAGGGAAGGCCGAGGTCGCGGTTAATCTGTGGTCTCGGAGGAGACTTTCCCTGAAGGGAAGGGCGGAAGTATGTGTTTCACACATCTATCCGATCCTCCTCTACCGACTCTCTGTGCTTCCACTCCCGTATGCCCGGCTAATGTCATTAGTCCGGACCTTGTTCTCTTTCTTATGGAAGGGCAAGGCCCCCATGGTATCTCGCGAGGTCTGTTGCCTCCATCCCTCTGAGGGCGGTCTGGGGATGCCTAGCATTGAGATCCGTCAATATATGCTTCGCATTACCTTTTTAGACCGAATGTGTCGTGGGTCGAATGAGGAGGGTGCCTTTTGGAAAGAAGACGTCCAGAAACATTTCCCGTCCCTGAAAAGTGTGCACTCGTGCGAAGAAGAGGCCGGCCGTACACCACGTGCCGAGTGCCCTTTTTATCGTGAATGTCGTCGCGCTCTGAAGCTCCTCTTACGGGCTTCGGGTGGCCTCTCCAACGCCCAGGCGTTGTCTCGCAAGGCATTATATCAAGTTTTAGTTAGGGGGTCCGTACAAGATGATCTGATTGGCGAGCTCGGTCTTACGAAGCAGGAGGCTCGCTCGATATGGCCTTTGGGCGCCCGGGTTGAAATGCCTCAATAACGATGAGGCATCACTCACCTGGCTGGTGATTCGTGAAGCCCTCTGGGTCGGCAAGAGACTTTGTTCAGCAGGCTTGGAGAAATATCCAAACTGTCGTCGCTGTACGGGGGAAGTCGAGACCATTGGTCACGCCTTCTTTCAGTGCAGGGCGGTAGTGCCGTTGTGCAGGTTTGTTGAAGGCCTCATGGTTCGCATGCTGCAGGGAAAGTTTTTTGTCCTGGAAGCCTGTTCTGTTTGTAGCAATGTGGTGCCGCAGATGACGAAGGCTGAACACTATGTGTTCTGTTGCTTACTAGGGGTTATGAGAGTCGTGATTTGGACGACGCGTCAGAAGGGATTCCATGAGGGCGAGAAGTTCACTTCTTCCCAACTGATCTTGTTCTTTAAGCATCAGCTTAAAGTCAAGATCAGGACGGAAAGGCGGCGGCTCACCTCATCGGAATTCAGCAAAAGGTGGGTGAATCTTGCGCGAATGTGCCGAGTAAAAGGGCTGACCTTGAGTGGCATTTGGATGCCGGTTAGGCATTAAGGATATTGTTTTCCTGGGTTAAACCTAGGCAACCCATCCCGAAGTTAGGTTAGATTAGGTTTTTGCATTTTTTCCTTTAGTTTTTTTATTATGGTAAAACTTAGCTAGAGTGTAATTGCTCATTGGTCCCCTTTTATTTCTGTCCCCATTTTCTTTTCCTTTAGTTTAACTCCCCATCCCTCCCTCTTTCTTAGGTGGTTAGTGATGTCAGTTCTCTGGTTGATGCGGGGCGCCTTTTTTCGTTTCGTGTGTGTGTTTTTTCGTATTTGTTGTTGTGTATGAATGAGTGTGTGCCTGTGTGAATGCCTGTGGAAGAATGAGTGTGGCTTTATTTTTTCATAAGTCCCGCATCGTTTTCGTCCGGTTAACTGATATTTCTGCCACATTCAAGAGTTTGTGGGGGGTTTTATTACTAACACAAATTTTATTTAGTTTCTTGTAAATATATTTTGCCATTTTGTATATATTCATTGGGGATCATTTTTAGAAGTTGTTGTTTTTATGCCCCTCCCCCCACAGACAATATTTTGTATATAAGGGGAATATTTAGGTTTTTTTTCATGGAGTCAAAGAGGTATTTTGGTGTCCGTAGTAAGAAAGGTATGGATAAATGTGTTGTTTTGGTGAAAGGATTATTGTTCTGTATGATAGGGTCAGTGATTGTGGCTAGCTAAGTTTTAATTTTAGGACAAGTGATGACCGTCTTTTACCCCAACCCCCTTTTTGGCCTTGTGCCGTATTTGTACTAATGTACAATAAATAATGATATGTATTAAGTTACAACCTGCTTTATTTTTGTCTGCCAGCTGGACGCTAGTTGGAACTCTTACGCCGGTAAGTGCTTTTTATTATTGTTATTCTACATCTCCTTCCCCCCCATCGCGTGTGGGTAGTGGCCTTTGGGGAGGGATGAGTTCCTTTAAACCTGGCTGGTTGTGCGGAAGTAGTCTGGACAATGCCCGAGGGGTTTTTGTCCGTGTTATTGTAGACGGCTGAGCAGTGTTTGATGTTATTCCAGCGTCGACTGTTTGTTGCACTGGTGTAGGGGTCTCAGGTATTGCACTAGGTCTTGGAACTGGAATTGTTGGTGTATCCAGTTTCCTGAGAAATCGGCGATTTCGTAAGGTAATTCTACCTGATCCGTCAACTCTGATACGGTATTGGTGGTTGGGGAGGGTTTCAATGACCTGACCTGTTGTGTCCCATCGACGGGTTGTTGGTCTTTGTAGTGCCACTATTTGTCCTTTTTGAAGGGGTTTAAAGTGTGTGCTGTTCTGTTGTATCGCTCTATGAGACGAGCGTTCCGCCGGGACAAACTTATCTCACGATTTTGTGCTGCGGTTATCCAATTCGCGTGTGGCTTATAGAGTGTTGGGTGGGATGGTATGTAGTCACGTAGTCGGCGGTGGAGTAGTAGTTGAGCAGGGGATAGCCCAATGTTTTGAATGGGCGTATTCCTGTATTGGAGGATGGCTCTTGCTGCACGGTTATTATCCAATGATCCTTGGGCTCCTGTGTTGCCATTTACGATTCTCTTGGCTGTTTTGACAGCGAGCTCTGCTCGACCATTGGATTGTGGGTAACCAGCAGATGATAACCTTTGTTTAACAGCCCAGTCTTGCAAAAATTGCTTGAATGGAAGAGATGTGAAGGGTGGCCCACCATCACTGCTGAGTTCCTCAGGAGCGCCGTAGGTTTGAAATATGTCTCGGCAAATCGAAATAATCCTTGAGGCATTAGCTTCTCCGTGGCTCAAGTGGTATAGATTCAGCCAGCCCGTTAACCTGTCAGCGCATGCTAAGTAACCATGGTTTCCAACATGGAAGATGTCCATGACGATTTGCTGAAATGGCCAATCAGGAGATGGTGTCAAATTGATTGGCTCTTTTGGTTGACTCAGGGCAATTTTTGAGCAGAACGTACAACCTGCTCTAATATTACGAATTGAAGCATTCATCCCGGGCCAATAAACAGATTCATTGGCACGTGCCTTCATGCCAACTTCGCCTTGATGTGCAGAATGTAGGCTATGTAATATTTTTTGCGCGTTGTGAGGTGGGGATAACAATTCTTTGATCTAAGAGCACTAACCCGTCGTCAACACTTAGGCGGTGCCTCACTTCCCAATATTCGCGGATTTCAGGTGCAGTGAGGATGCGCGTTCTTTGGAATCCGTTTTGTATTACTTCTATTAATTTTTTTTATTGCGGGTCGCTGCGTCCCGCCGTACGGATAACGTCTGCTGAGATGAGCTCCAGGTTGTCATTTGCACCGAATGTTGCTAATAAGGTTTTTGATTTGACCCAGTCATCCATGTTGTCAGACTCTATGATGTCTGATTGAGAGGGTTCAGCAGTGAATACATTTAGGAGTGCCTGTGAGATGTCTGCTGGGTTACGAGAGACAGCATCGGAGGCTCTGTGCCATTTCCCAGGGCAGTGCTGAATGGTGAATCTGTACCTGAGGGTTTTCTCCTTTAACCTGAATAATCGGGGGTTTTGGATTTTACTAAGGTCTCTATCTCCGAATAATCCTTTTAGTGGTTCATGATCTGTAACCACTATGAGATTCGGGCAACCCATTACAAAAATCCGACATTTTTCCAATGCCCATGCAATTGCTGCTGCTTCGCCTTCAATAGGTGCATATCTGCGTTCAGCATCAATGCAGAATCTGCTACCAGCAAATATCAGGCGCCAACCTTCAGGGCAGCAAACTGGGGCTTTGTCAGTGGTGCATGAGCAATACTTCTGCAGAAGTAGGAAGCCCATTCCGTCTTTGCTCCAATCTGGGGCAAGGCAGGTTATTCTTTCTTTTTGAAATGTTGCGATGCCTTTTCGGACTAAGTCAACTATGACCTTCTTTGACTGCTGGAATGCATCCTCCAGGCTTTATTCCATGTAAAGTGTGAGTCTCGTTTTACGAGATCACGAAATGGAAGCATGACTGGGCTTAGTGAATATGCCCAAGCGACTTGGTTGACCAGCCCAAACCATGATCTGGCATCGGTGAGTGTTTTTGGTATTGGGAAGCTCAATATTGCCTCCAGCATGGATTTAGAAGGGGTTACACCAGAAGATGTTATTTGGAGGCCCCCAAACTGCACCGTGTCTTGGCAAAATTGGAATTTTTCTCTATTTATTACGATGCCGTTTTTTGCACAATGGAGGAGAAAATCGAAGGTGTGAAAAAAGGCTCCTTCGATGTCAGAGTCATAGAGTAGGGTGTCATCCACGATTTTTACTTTGCGGGGATGTCTTTTATTACTTCATCATATCTTCGGGTGTAGGCATCGCCAGATGCTAGGTAACCTTGTGGCATTCTCAGGTACATGAACCTTCCCCATTCTGTGATGAAGGTGGTGAGTGGCTGGGACTCTTTATCTAAGGGATGGAATGATATCCATCAACAGCATCCAACACTGTTTTCTTTTTGTTTAGGTGGCACTTGTAGTGCTAGCTGGAATGGTGACCCTGTATGGTGTGTTTCCCGTTTGCACTGTGAATTCAGGTGTTGGTAGTCTATGGTTCTTCGTGGTTTGCCATTTTTTTTTGCGGTAATTACCATAGTGCTACACCAATCAGCGGGCATGCCAACGGGTACTGGGGTTATGATACCCCTTTTCACATCTTCCCAAAGGGCCTGTTTTACGGGCTCTTTGAAGTGAAAAGGCACAGGAATTGGGTTATGTCTGGCTTTGGGGACTGCTCCTTCTTTGAGGTGTATATGTGCAGTGGGGCCAGACATCGGTGGGAATTCACCATTGTTCTTGAACGCCGTTTCGGCAAATTGATTTAATAGCCAATTCTTGAGCTTATCAATGTTTTGTTCTGTTGGAAGAAAAGGGAGTTTTTTGGGGCGTGTTGGAAGTTGTCCCTCGACTTTGCATGATGTTTAGGGCTCACGTCCGATTTTTTATGTGTGCTTGTCGAGGGCATGTGTTGCATTGTTGTTTGGGGTAATATTGTAGTTGTTGGCTTCGGGAAGTCTTTGGACAGTATCCCTACATCAATGCAGGCTGCTTTGCTGAAGTATAGCCGCTGAATCTTTTTGCATATGTATAGGGCTTGTTTAGTTGTTCTTCCTTGGACGATGAATTCCACGGGGAGCCAACCCTGACATACAAGCGTAAAGCCTCCCACAGCTCGGACGACTTTTCTTGATGGAATGAGGTTGTCGATAGTGAGCCCCATATTCAGAAGGTGCTTAAGTCCCCGAGAGACATATGGTGGCCCCACTGTCAGGAAAGATTGTCATCCTAGTGCTGTGATTTCTGGGGATATTCTTAATTTGTCTGGGATCCGGTTTTGGCGAAAATGGAACAACATATGCATCAATTTCCCTTATCTGGCCTGTGTCTTTAGACGTATACGTGCCTGTCGTTTGATTGAATGTGATGTGGGCGATAAGTGTGTCCATGGCGGCTTCATTAGCCTCTAGGCTTTTCCTGACCGCTTGAGCTGGTTTCTTAGCCCGGCATACCCTCGATAGGTGATTGGGCTTCCCACAATTACTACATGTTTGTCCCCATGCTGGGCATTTTAGCCGGCGTGATTCAGTTCCTGAGGTGCCATGCTGGTGGCTGCCACAACCTAAGCAAGCCTGGTGGTTTGGTTTAACATTGCAGTTGCAATAGGTGCTGGTACGGATCGCCTCGTTGGCTTGTGGTGTACCCTTCTGTCTGCGGTATGTTGATAGCCGAGCAGCAGCTGTATCTGAAGCACTGGCCATTGAGGTTTGGTCCCGCAATGCTGATTCAAATGCCTCAGCATGACGGATATTTTGTTCAAGGGATTTAAGTGCCCCAGCTTTGGCCAGTAGGTCAGCCTGGAGTGTGTCATTTGCTATTCCACGGATGATCTGGTCCTTGATGTATATATCAGACAGGTCATGTTCACACGAGGGGCAGGTAAAGTTACAATCAACGGCTACGGCTCTGAGGCGGACAAGGTAACTTTGTATTGGCTCATCAGCATCCTGAGACATGGAGGCAAAAGCAAGGCGATGGACAATAGGACTTGACCTCTGGGTGACCAACACTTCTACCATGTCAAGTAGATTATCTGGATCAGTGGTAAAGAAGTCAGGGTGTGTGTTGATTATGGCATTTTGCACAGCCTCATCAGCACAATTGTATAGGTGAATATTAGCTTGGGAGTTTGGCATATTTGTCATCTTGGTAAAGACATCCCAGTCAATTCGGAACTTCCTGAATTGCTGTGGTGTCATCTCGAGATTGAGATGAGGAGGCTTGGCTGCTAGTGCCTGAATGCGGGTTGTCTGGGTGGTGGATTCCTTAGCCTGCTTAATGATACACAGGGCTTCTCCCATTAATGTGACTCCCAGCTCCTTAAGCATAGATCGATCCAGCATTTGAAGGCTCTCGATTGTCAGCTTCTCGTCCGCAAACCTTGTTGCATGAGTTTTGGCCGAGTCGGTGGATATGCCTGCTTCAATGAAGAAGAGTTCCCAATTTTCAGGTGTCATAAATCCTGTTCGCAGCGCCATGTCGAACAATCACGTGGTCAAGATAACCACTCAGTTGTGGAGCAAGCTGAGTGAAGAACTAATTCAACATAGAGACAGAGCTATTTATGGTGCAATGGAGCATCTCATTATGCTAAAGTGGGATAGTCCATTGCTTGGGCTGTGATTGGCTGCTGGTACCTGAGTGGAAGTATTACTATATAAATACTAGCATGATTTCTCAGTTTGCAGGATATGTATTAAGTTACAGATGAGTATTGGTTTGGTTTTAGTACTAGTTATTTTTGGACTGTTGCTGACTACTTTTCTCTGTGATTTGACCTGTTGCCCTTGTGAACTGAATTTTTGTTTAAAGTTTGTTAATTTTTGTTATTTACGACTTTATTGTTTAAATTTTTGATTTTTTTTTTTTTCTACTCTCCAATTTTATTCCCCCCTTTTTTTTTTTTAATCTAGTTTTCCTATTTCTTTTTTAATTCCCTTTAATTTTGTTCGTTTTTTTTTTTAATCTAGTTTGCATTTTTTTTTTTAATTTCGTTTTTTTTTTTTTTACCCCTGTAATTTCCGCCTTTTTTTTTCTCATTTCTACCCCTTTAATTTCTTTTTCTGTTTTTTTTTTTCTAGTCATTTTTTTTAATTTCTGCGTGTTCTTTATTTTGTGTTTTTAGCTGTAATTTTTTATTAATTCATTTTTTTTTTTTTTTACGTGTTTTTTGCTTGTTTTTGTTGTAATTTATTTGTTTGTTTTTTTTGGTTCGACTCGCTTAGGGTCGGCCATTTTTTTTTTTTTTGTGTCTAGCTTTGTCTGTCTTAGTTACGTATTTTTTTTTTTTTTTTTTTTTTTTTTGTAACTAGCTTTGTCTTATAGTTTCGTAATTTTTTGTTGACGTCGGCCATTTTGATTTTTTTTTAGCTTCGGCTTTTGTCGAAGTTTTTTTCTGTTTTTTTTGTTGTTAACGTTTTTATTACGTGTTTGTCTTTTTCGCCTTTAGGCGATATTTGTATTTTATTGTTTTTTTTACGTTTAGGTGAACCGTCTAATTGTTTTTTTTGGTGTCCATAATTATTTTTTTTTTTTTTTTTTTTTTTTTTTTCTCTCGCCCATATATTTATTTCCCATCCCTCCCCTTTCCCCCCCCCCATCCCCCATTTAAAATATGGATAAGAAGGAAAAAAAAAAAGTACCTTCTTTTTTAATCGTAAAAAGAAAATTAAAAATTGCTTCTTTTAAAAAAAGTATAAGAAAGCACCTATTTAACCCTAAGAAGGACCCACCGGATAAAGACAATAAGGAGGAATATCCTGACCTCCCAAGTGTTCCCACAAACGAGGAAATTGTGGAGACATTTGAAAAAAGCCTCCAAAAATATGGAAGCTGAGAAAAGTGAAAAATCTGAAAAAAAGAATCGGACAACACATCTACGAATGCAGAGGCCGGGGAATCGCCCTCTTGTTGGTCGTCCCCCCGAAATGCATAATCAATTTAGTGGAGTTCTTGGAGCGTGCCAAGAGTTACGCCCACCTTGTTGTTGAAGGTGGACTCTTTTGAAGACCCCAAAGAATTAAAAAGAATTGATAAAAGAATAGTGTCAGTTTTCGTCGTCGACAAGCGTACGCGCAAAATTTGTCGCTCGACGAAAAACACAGTGTTAAAAGCACTAGAATCCTTCGGGTTTAAGCCCCTTAGAATAGTTAAGGGTGCTAAGTTTTTCATGTGGGACGTACTGTTGCCCACACCAGAAGATTGCGTCGCCGCGGCTAGCCGCGAACTAATAAATAACGACCTGATACTGCGTACGGAGTACGAAGGCCGACGAAGGACCAGGGTAACAGTATACGAGGTCCCTCCTCAGGTTATCGGGGAACATCTGGCCGCTTTCTTTTCTCAGTATGGCGAGATTCTGGGAGCCTCCTGCGATAGCCTGAACGGGGGTGGAGCTTTGATATCATGTTGGACGAGAAGGCCTTCCGCTCCATCCCCAACTGTCTGGAGGTTGGCGCTTTGAAATTACCGGTCATAGTGACGGGTCGAAGACCGGTATGCTGGAGGTGTGGAGTGACTGGTCATCTCTCCTCCTCCTGCCCAGAGAAGAAGGCCTCTGGAAGTCAAGCGCCAGTTACACAAGATCCCCTCTGACCGCGTCTCAAAATTCCACCTCGCCTGTAATGGGCGTACCAGCCTCCGGGACCGGGTCGGTTAAACTCCGGTCGGCGCGTCACCTAAAGCCACATTCCCCAAAGAGCCTTCGCCCGCTGCCGGTGCAGTTGTGGAGAAGGGGAGGGGGAATGGCTGGTGGCTGGTAAGGCCAGAGGGAAGCGCCGGACAGCGGGTCCTCAGTCCCCTGAAGCCCCAAGGAAGAAGGGCACTCACAGTCCCACTCCCCATTAGCAACGTTAAGGGCGATGCCCCGGTCTCTAGTCTTACTTTCAAAGAAAAGCAAAAAAAATTCGACCCTGGCCATGAAAAATCTGAAAAAATTAAAAGCACTCAAAAAAAAACTGGATGCAAAAAAGAAAGATCCAATCCCTTCATCTCCTGCTAGTCCCTCCCTTCACCAAAGAAACAACCCCCACCTTCACCCATTTCACCATCCAAAGCCAAAACCCACAGCAGAGATCCCAGCCCCTATAGACACAGGTCATTTTACACCCCCATGAATACTCCCACTCCTTCTCCCAGTTAAACAAAAAATCTACCCCCTTCATACCCCCCCAAGCAATCTCCGGCAAAAAATGCCGAAATGCCTCCTCCAGCTACAAAGCGGCTTAGAACTCCCCACTAAAGAGGAAAGGAAAGAAAGAAAAAAAGAAAGATTTCCTCTTTTAACACTGGCGAGGAGGTGTGCCGGATTTCCCCAGCACAGGCCGAGAGAGCCAAAGATTATGGCAACAGGGTGAAAGATTTAAAATATCTGCTCTCAATTAAACAGTTTGGAGACAAGGATATAGAAGACCCAAATAACTTTCCAAATGCCCAGAGGGTCCTGACTGTTATTAGGTCAGGACCTGCGGCCAACCAAACCTGGGCCATGGTGGAAGAGGCAGTAAACACATGCAAGATGCCTCTACCCATCGCCATCGTGGCTAATGAAAAACTTAAAAAAGTTACAACAGTTCTGTTCAGGGAGGGTCCCTATTTTAGTTCACCCATCCCTATATAGAGCTCTTAAACTGACCTTCCCCTGGGATATCGGCGGTATCTCCCAAGACGGCACCATCAAGAATGAGATGGGCCATGGGTCTATGGGAGAGGCTGTCGGTATCCTTACCCCGGCCATGTTTAATCCTGGTAAACAACCCTAATCGGACTTCTCATGGCTCTCTGGTTAGCTACTTTAAATGTGCGGGGCCTGAGGTCCGAGTCTCGCAGGGCGAGGCTCTCTCGTGACCTTCAGCGCCTCGGGGTGAATGTTTGTTGTGTGCAAGAGACCCGGTTTTTCTTCTCATGACCGTGAGGATATACTGTCTAAGGGGTTCGCCCTTTATTCAGCATGTTTTGATGGTCGTTCGAGGGGTGTCTCTTGGCTAGTGAGCAAGTCTTTGAAGGCTGCATGTACCCTTGTCTTCGCAGATCCGGCGGGCAGGCTTTGCGTGCTGGATGTTACTATAAAGGATAAGGCTTTACGTTTCATTGGGGTTTATGCGCCCAATGTTCATACTGAGCGGCCTGCTTTGTTTCGGCAGATCGAGCCGTTTTTGACGACTTCTCGTCGGGTAGTCTTAGCGGGGGATTGGAATGCCGTCCTTGACCCTGAGATAGATCGCATAGGTAAAAAACCGGGTACTAACAATCCTGATGTGAAGGCATTTCGGGGCTTTATCGGCAGGTTTGATCTTGTCGATAAGTACCGGAATGAGCACCCTCAGGAGGTAGCATGGACTTGGACTACTAGTGGCGACTCGGTTCCTGGCTCGCGTGCGAGCTACCTGGACCGAGTGTTAGTTAGGAGAGTCGATGTAGGGCTCTTAGAATGTCCAAGTTTTCACTATATAGTTTATACGGATCATAGGCTTGTCCGGGTCCGTGTAAACTTAGATAAGCCTAAGGTTAGAATGGCTGGTTACTGGAAATTTAACTGTTCACTTTTTGGTGAGCAGGATTTCCGGGACCAGCTGCTACTAATGATTCAGAGGGAATTGACGGGGGCGGTTGTGGGAAACGCCTGGTGGGGAAAATTAAAATCAAAAATTAGAACGTTTGCTGCCGATTTTAGCCGTCGGCTCAATCTAGATAGACGAGCGGCGCAAACGGCTTTAGAGGAAAAGGTCGATCGGGCTGTTAAATCCCGTGTTAGTGGGGACATAGTCTTAGCTAAGGCAGAGTTGGCCTCCTTGCTTATCAAGAAGGATCAAGCTCTGGTAGTTAGGGCTAGGCTAAAAAGAATGTCTTCTGAGGCGACGAATATGGCCGCAGAATTGCGCGCAGAGGAAAATCGGAACGCGGATAAGCGACATATAGCGTGCGTCACATTGCCGGATAAGCGGACCGTGACTACAAGCGCGGGCATATGCGAGGCCTTTCGGCTTTACTTTCAGGATCTTTTCACCAGGGAGCCCGGTCTGAGCTCTGCTCAGTTCGACGCCTATTTGGCTGACTTTCCCTGCCTTGAGGCAGCTGAAGCGGCTAGGTGCGAGGGTCCCATAACAGAGTCGGAAATCTGGGATGCGCTGAAGCAGGTTGGCCTGGATAAGTCTCCGGGACTAGATGGACTTCCCTACGAAGTGTACTTGAGGCTGTCGCCCATTTTTGTTCCTTTGCTGCAGCTGATTTACAACCACTGGATGAGGCAGGGGTCTTTACCCCGACGCTTCACCAGGGGTGTGATCAAGTTGCTGCGTAAGGACAAGAATGGTGGGGATGGGTTAGGGAACTTTCGCCCTTTGACGATGTTAAATACTGACTTAAAGATTTTGGCGAAGATCTTAGCCAACCGTTTGCAGCTTGTCCTGTCTCGTCTGATTGGCCCCGAACAGACTTGTGCTGTGAAGGGCAGGACGATTCAGGATAACCTTCATATGGTACGCTTGATCTTAGAACAAGTCGACAGTGAAGCCGCGCTGATCAATTTAGATCAGTCCAAGGCCTTCGATAGGGTTGACCATCGGTTTCTGGAGGCTGTCCTGTCGGCGGCCGGTTTCGGAGCCGACTTTCGCTCCTGGATCCGACTCTTGTATGCGTCCCCCGGTGCGCTGGTGGAAGTGAATGGGGTAAGGTCGGAGCCTTTCGTATTGTCTCGCTCCATTCGTCAAGGTTGTCCGCTATCGCCCTTGCTTTACGTTCTTGCGTTGGAACCATTCCTTCGCAAGTTAAAGGCGAATCCGGTCCTGCGCGGAATTTCCCTACCTGGTGCTACCACCTCGGCCAGGTATTCTGCCTATGCTGACGACGTTTCGGCTCTTGTGTCGAGCAGAGCCGAGATTGACGAAGTCAGCAAAGAAATCAGTGGGTATGAGATGGTAACAGGGGCCAGGATCAACCGCGATAAGTCTGTGGGCTTGCGGTTGGGTGCGTGGAAGGGAGTTTCTCTTCCCGGACCTTTCCCCTGGACGGATGGGCCGATCAAGATACTCGGCGTCTGGTTCGGTCCTGATCTCCAGTTGGAAATGAACTGGTCGGAGGTACAAGGGAAGGCCGAGGTCGCGGTTAATCTGTGGTCTCGGAGGAGACTTTCCCTGAAGGGAAGGGCGGAAGTATGTGTTTCACACATCTATCCGATCCTCCTCTACCGACTCTCTGTGCTTCCACTCCCGTATGCCCGGCTAATGTCATTAGTCCGGACCTTGTTCTCTTTCTTATGGAAGGGCAAGGCCCCCATGGTATCTCGCGAGGTCTGTTGCCTCCATCCCTCTGAGGGCGGTCTGGGGATGCCTAGCATTGAGATCCGTCAATATATGCTTCGCATTACCTTTTTAGACCGAATGTGTCGTGGGTCGAATGAGGAGGGTGCCTTTTGGAAAGAAGACGTCCAGAAACATTTCCCGTCCCTGAAAAGTGTGCACTCGTGCGAAGAAGAGGCCGGCCGTACACCACGTGCCGAGTGCCCTTTTTATCGTGAATGTCGTCGCGCTCTGAAGCTCCTCTTACGGGCTTCGGGTGGCCTCTCCAACGCCCAGGCGTTGTCTCGCAAGGCATTATATCAAGTTTTAGTTAGGGGGTCCGTACAAGATGATCTGATTGGCGAGCTCGGTCTTACGAAGCAGGAGGCTCGCTCGATATGGCCTTGGGCGCCCGGGTTGAAATGCCTCAATAACGATGAGGCATCACTCACCTGGCTGGTGATTCGTGAAGCCCTCTGGGTCGGCAAGAGACTTTGTTCAGCAGGCTTGGAGAAATATCCAAACTGTCGTCGCTGTACGGGGGAAGTCGAGACCATTGGTCACGCCTTCTTTCAGTGCAGGGCGGTAGTGCCGTTGTGCAGGTTTGTTGAAGGCCTCATGGTTCGCATGCTGCAGGGAAAGTTTTTTGTCCTGGAAGCCTGTTCTGTTTGTAGCAATGTGGTGCCGCAGATGACGAAGGCTGAACACTATGTGTTCTGTTGCTTACTAGGGGTTATGAGAGTCGTGATTTGGACGACGCGTCAGAAGGGATTCCATGAGGGCGAGAAGTTCACTTCTTCCCAACTGATCTTGTTCTTTAAGCATCAGCTTAAAGTCAAGATCAGGACGGAAAAACGGCGGCTCACCTCATCGGAATTCAGCAAAAGGTGGGTGAATCTTGCGCGAATGTGCCGAGTAAAAGGGCTGACCTTGAGTGGCATTTGGATGCCGGTTAGGCATTAAGGATATTGTTTTCCTGGGTTAAACCTAGGCAACCCATCCCGAAGTTAGGTTAGATTAGGTTTTTGCATTTTTTCCTTTAGTTTTTTTTTTTATTATGGTAAACTTAGCTAGAGTGTAATTGCTCATTGGTCCCCCTTTTTTCTTTCTGTCCCCATTTTCTTTTCCTTTAGTTTAACTCCCCATCCCCTCCCTCTTTCTTAGGTGGTTAGTGATGTCAGTTCTCTGGTTGATGCGGGGCGCCTTTTTCGTTTCGTGTGTGTGTTTTTTTCGTATTTGTTGTTGTGTATGAATGAGTGTGTGCCTGTGTGAATGCCTGTGGAAGAATGAGTGTGGCTTTATTTTTTCATAAGTCCCGCATCGTTTTCGTCCGGTTAACTGATATTTCTGCCACATTCAAGAGTTTGTGGGGGGTTTTATTACTAACACAAATTTTATTTAGTTTCTTGTAAATATATTTTGCCATTTTGTATATATTCATTGGGGATCATTTTTAGAAGTTGTTGTTTTTATGCCCCCCCCCACAGACAATATTTTTTGTATATAAGGGGAATATTTAGGTTTTTTCATGGAGTCAAAGAGGTATTTTGGTGTCCGTAGTAAGAAAGGTATGGATAAATGTGTTGTTTTGGTGAAAGGATTATTGTTCTGTATGATAGGGTCAGTGATTGTTGCTAGCTAAGTTTTAATTTTAGGACAAGTGATGACCGTCTTTTACCCCAACCCCTTTTTTTGCCTTGTGCCGTATTTGTACTAATGTACAATAAATAATGATATGTATTAAGTTACAGATGAGTATTGGTTTTGTTACTGTTAATTTTTGGACTGTTGCTGACTACTTTTCTCTGTGATTTGACCTGTTGCCCTTGTGAACTGCATTTTTTGTTTAAAGTTTGTTTATTTTTTGTTATTTACGAAAAGTATTGTTTAAATTTTTTGATTTTTTTTTTACTCTCCAATTTTTTTCCCCCCCTTTTTTTTTTACTTTTATTCTGTTTATTCAAGTTTTCCTTTTGATTTTTTTTTTTTTTTCTCGTTTTTTTTTTTTTTTAATTTCGTTTTTTTTCCTGTAATTTCCGCAGTTTTTTTCTCATTTCTACCCCTTTTTTTTTTTTTTTTTTTCTCTCTAGTTTTCCGTGTTAATTGTCATTTTTTTTTTTTCGTCCTGTTCGTTATTCTGTGTTTTTTTAATTTCTTATTAATTTTTTTATTTTTTAGCTGTAATTGTTTTCATCCTTTTTTTTTTTTACGTGTTTTTTTTTGCTTGTAATCGTTTTAATCTATTTGTTTATTTTCTTTTGTTTATTGTTCGACTCGCTTAGGGTCGGCCATTTTTATTTTTTTGTGTCTAGCTTCGTTTGTCTTAGTTACGTATTTTTTTTTTTTTTTTTTGGTTTTTTTGTAACTAGCTTTGTGTTATAGTTTCGTAATTTTTTGTTGACGTCGGCCATTTTGATTTTTTTTTAGCTTCGGCTTTTGTCGAAGTTTTTTTTTTTTTTTTTGTCTAACGTTTTTTTTTTTTTGTTTGTCTTTTATTGTTTCGCCTTTAGGCGATATTTGTATTTTATTGTTTTTTTTATACGTTTAAGTGAACCGTGTTTATTCCCTTATTGTAATTTTTCTCGGTGTGCATAATTATTTTTTTTTTGTTTATTTATTTTTTTTTTTTTTTTTTTTTTCCTCTCGCCCATAAATTTATTTCCCATCCCTCCCCCTTTCCCCTCCCCTTTAAAAATGGATAAGAAGGAAAAAAAAGTGCCTTCTTTCTTAATTACGAAAAAGAAGCCAAAAATTGCGTCTTTCAAAAGAAATATGAGGAAACACCTCTTTAACCCCAAGAAAGACCCACCGGATAAGAATAATAAGGAGGAATACCCGGACCTTCCAAGAGTTCCTACAAATGAGGAAATTGTAGACACTTTGAGAAAAGGCTCCGAAAATATGGAGGCGGAAAAAAGCAAAAATCATAAAACCAAGAAAAGGACAACGCATCTACGAATGCAGAGGCCGGGGAATCGCCCTCTTGTTGGTCGTCCCCACCGAAATGTATCATCAATCTTGCGGAGTTCTTGGAGCGTGCTAAGAGTTACGCTCACCTTGTCGTAGAAGGTGGACTCTTAGAAGACCCCAAGAATTGAAGAAGATTGAGAAAAGAATAGTGTCAGTTTTCGTCGTCGACAAGCGTACGCGCAAAATTTGTCGCTCGACGAAAAACATAGTGTTAAAATCACTAGAGTCCTTGGGGTTTAAGCCCCTAAGAATAGTTAAGGGCTCAAAGTTTTTCATGGGGACGTACTGTTACCCACAGCAGAAGATTGCGTAGCTGCGGCGAGCCGGGAACTAATCAACAAAGACCTGATCCTGCGCACGGAATACGAAGGCCGCAGAAGGACCCGGGTAACAGTATATGAGGTCCCTCCTCAGGTTATCGGTGAGCATCTCGCGGCTTTCTTTACCCAGTACGGCGAAATTCTGGGCGCCTCATGTGATAGCCTGAGCGGGGGGTGGAGCTTTGACATCATGTTGGATGAGAAAGCCTTCCGCTCCATCCCCAACTGTCTGGATTGTTGGAGGCTTGAAATTACCGGTCATAGTAACAGGCCGAAGACCGGTATGCTGGAGGTGCGGAGTGACTGGTCATCTCTCCTCCTCCTGCCCAGAGAAGAAGGCCTCTGGAAGTCAAGCGCCAGTTACTCAAGATCCCCCTCTGACCGCGTCTCTAAATTCCGCCTCGCCTGTAATGGGCGTACCAGCCTCCGGGACCGGGTCGGTTAAACCACCGGTTGAGATTACATCAAAGACCCCATTCCCCAAAGAGCCTTCGCCCGCTGCCGGTGCAGTTGAGGAGAAGGGGGAGGGGGAATGGCTGGTGGCTGGTAAGGCCAGAGGGAAGCGCCGGACAGCGGGTCCTCAGTCCCCTGAAGCCCCAAGGAAGAAGGGCACTAACAGTCCCACTCCCCTAGCAACGTTAAGGGCGATGCCCCGGCCTCTAACCTGTCATTCAAGGAGATGCAAAAAAAATTCGACCCCGGATTCGAAAAATCGGAAAAATTAAAAGACTGAAAAAAAACTAGATGCAAAAAGGAAAAGATCCCATCTCTTCAACTCCTGCTAGTCCCTCCCCTTCACCAAAGAAACAACCCCCACCTTCAACCATTTCACCATCCAAAGCCAAAGCCCATAGTAGAGATCCCAGCCCCTATAGACACAGGTCTTTTTACACCCCCTTGAATACTCCCACTCCTTCTCCCGTTAAACAAAAATCTACCCCTTCTTATACCCCCCGCAATCACCGGCAAAAAATGCCGAAATGCCTCCTCCTGCTACAAAGCGGCACAGAAGCCCCACAAAAGAGGAAAAAAAAGAAAAAAAAAAAAATTCCTCTTTAACACTGGCGAGGAGGTGTGCCGGATTTCCCCAGCACAGGCCGAGAGAGCCAAAGATTATGGCAACAGGGTTAAAGATCTTAAAATATCTGCTCTCAATTAAACAATTTGGAGACAAAGATATAGAAGACCCAAATAACTTCCCAAATGCCCAGAGGGTCCTGACTGTTATTAGGTCAGGACCTGCGGCCAACCAAACCTGGGCCATGGTGGAAGAGGCAGTAAACACATGCAAGATGCCTCTACCCATCGCCATCGTCCATAATGAAAAAAACTTAAAAAGTTACAACAGTTCTGTTCAGGGAGGGTCCCTATTTTAGTTCACCCATCCCTATATAGAGCTCTTAAACTGACCTTCCCTGGGATATCGGCGGTATCTCCCAAGACGGCACCATCAAGAATGAGATGGGCCATGGGTCTATGGGAGAGGCTGTCGGTATCCTTACCCCGGCCATGTTTAATGCTGGTAAACAACCCTAATCGGACTTCTCATGGCTCTCTGGTTAGCTACTTTAAATGTGCGGGGCCTGAGGTCCGAGTCTCGCAGGGCGAGGCTCTCTCGTGACCTTCAGCGCCTCGGGGTGAATGTGTTGTTGTGTGCAAGAGACCCGGTTTTCTTCTCATGACCGTGAGGATATACTGTCTAAGGGGTTCGCCCTTTATTCAGCATGTTTTGATGGTCGTTCGAGGGGTGTCTTTGGCTAGTGAGCAAGTCTTTGAAGGCTGCATGTACCCTTGTCTTCGCAGATCCGGCGGGCAGGCTTTGCGTGCTGGATGTTACTATAAAGGATAAGGCTTTACGTTTCATTGGGGTTTATGCGCCCAATGTTCATACTGAGCGGCCTGCTTTGTTTCGGCAGATCGAGCCGTTTTTGACGACTTCTCGTCGGGTAGTCTTAGCGGGGGATTGGAATGCCGTCCTTGACCCTGAGATAGATCGCATAGGTAAAAAACCGGGTACTAACAATCCTGATGTGAAGGCATTTCGGGGCTTTATCGGCAGGTTTGATCTTGTCGATAAGTACCGGAATGAGCACCCTCAGGAGGTAGCATGGACTTGGACTACTAGTGGCGACTCGGTTCCTGGCTCGCGTGCGAGCTACCTGGACCGAGTGTTAGTTAGGAGAGTCGATGTAGGGCTCTTAGAATGTCCAAGTTTTCACTATATAGTTTATACGGATCATAGGCTTGTCCGGGTCCGTGTAAACTTAGATAAGCCTAAGGTTAGAATGGCTGGTTACTGGAAATTTAACTGTTCACTTTTTGGTGAGCAGGATTTCCGGGACCAGCTGCTACTAATGATTCAGAGGGAATTGACGGGGGCGGTTGTGGGAAACGCCTGGTGGGGAAAATTAAAATCAAAAATTAGAACGTTTGCTGCCGATTTTAGCCGTCGGCTCAATCTAGATAGACGAGCGGCGCAAACGGCTTTAGAGGAAAAGGTCGATCGGGCTGTTAAATCCCGTGTTAGTGGGGACATAGTCTTAGCTAAGGCAGAGTTGGCCTCCTTGCTTATCAAGAAGGATCAAGCTCTGGTAGTTAGGGCTAGGCTAAAAAGAATGTCTTCTGAGGCGACGAATATGGCCGCAGAATTGCGCGCAGAGGAAAATCGGAACGCGGATAAGCGACATATAGCGTGCGTCACATTGCCGGATAAGCGGACCGTGACTACAAGCGCGGGCATATGCGAGGCCTTTCGGCTTTACTTTCAGGATCTTTCACCAGGGAGCCCGGTCTGAGCTCTGCTCAGTTCGACGCCTATTTGGCTGACTTTCCCTGCCTTGAGGCAGCTGAAGCGGCTAGGTGCGAGGGTCCCATAACAGAGTCGGAAATCTGGGATGCGCTGAAGCAGGTTGGCCTGGATAAGTCTCCGGGACTAGATGGACTTCCCTACGAAGTGTACTTGAGGCTGTCGCCCATTTTTGTTCCTTTGCTGCAGCTGATTTACAACCACTGGATGAGGCAGGGGTCTTTACCCCGACGCTTCACCAGGGGTGTGATCAAGTTGCTGCGTAAGGACAAGAATGGTGGGGATGGGTTAGGGAACTTTCGCCCTTTGACGATGTTAAATACTGACTTAAAGATTTTGGCGAAGATCTTAGCCAACCGTTTGCAGCTTGTCCTGTCTCGTCTGATTGGCCCCGAACAGACTTGTGCTGTGAAGGGCAGGACGATTCAGGATAACCTTCATATGGTACGCTTGATCTTAGAACAAGTCGACAGTGAAGCCGCGCTGATCAATTTAGATCAGTCCAAGGCCTTCGATAGGGTTGACCATCGGTTTCTGGAGGCTGTCCTGTCGGCGGCCGGTTTCGGAGCCGACTTTCGCTCCTGGATCCGACTCTTGTATGCGTCCCCCGGTGCGCTGGTGGAAGTGAATGGGGTAAGGTCGGAGCCTTTCGTATTGTCTCGCTCCATTCGTCAAGGTTGTCCGCTATCGCCCTTGCTTTACGTTCTTGCGTTGGAACCATTCCTTCGCAAGTTAAAGGCGAATCCGGTCCTGCGCGGAATTTCCCTACCTGGTGCTACCACCTCGGCCAGGTATTCTGCCTATGCTGACGACGTTTCGGCTCTTGTGTCGAGCAGAGCCGAGATTGACGAAGTCAGCAAAGAAATCAGTGGGTATGAGATGGTAACAGGGGCCAGGATCAACCGCGATAAGTCTGTGGGCTTGCGGTTGGGTGCGTGGAAGGGAGTTTCTCTTCCCGGACCTTTCCCTGGACGGATGGGCCGATCAAGATACTCGGCGTCTGGTTCGGTCCTGATCTCCAGTTGGAAATGAACTGGTCGGAGGTACAAGGGAAGGCCGAGGTCGCGGTTAATCTGTGGTCTCGGAGGAGACTTTCCCTGAAGGGAAGGGCGGAAGTATGTGTTTCACACATCTATCCGATCCTCCTCTACCGACTCTCTGTGCTTCCACTCCCGTATGCCCGGCTAATGTCATTAGTCCGGACCTTGTTCTCTTTCTTATGGAAGGGCAAGGCCCCCATGGTATCTCGCGAGGTCTGTTGCCTCCATCCCTCTGAGGGCGGTCTGGGGATGCCTAGCATTGAGATCCGTCAATATATGCTTCGCATTACCTTTTTAGACCGAATGTGTCGTGGGTCGAATGAGGAGGGTGCCTTTTGGAAAGAAGACGTCCAGAAACATTTCCCGTCCCTGAAAAGTGTGCACTCGTGCGAAGAAGAGGCCGGCCGTACACCACGTGCCGAGTGCCCTTTTATCGTGAATGTCGTCGCGCTCTGAAGCTCCTCTTACGGGCTTCGGATGGCCTCTCCAACGCCCAGGCGTTGTCTCGCAAGGCATTATATCAAGTTTTAGTTAGGGGGTCCGTACAAGATGATCTGATTGGCGAGCTCGGTCTTACGAAGCAGGAGGCTCGCTCGATATGGCCTTGGGCGCCCGGGTTGAAATGCCTCAATAACGATGAGGCATCACTCACCTGGCTGGTGATTCGTGAAGCCCTCTGGGTCGGCAAGAGACTTTGTTCAGCAGGCTTGGAGAAATATCCAAACTGTCGTCGCTGTACGGGGAAGTCGAGACCATTGGTCACGCCTTCTTTCAGTGCAGGGCGGTAGTGCCGTTGTGCAGGTTTGTTGAAGGCCTCATGGTTCGCATGCTGCAGGGAAAGTTTTTTGTCCTGGAAGCCTGTTCTGTTTGTAGCAATGTGGTGCCGCAGATGACGAAGGCTGAACACTATGTGTTCTGTTGCTTACTAGGGGTTATGAGAGTCGTGATTTGGACGACGCGTCAGAAGGGATTCCATGAGGGCGAGAAGTTCACTTCTTCCCAACTGATCTTGTTCTTTAAGCATCAGCTTAAAGTCAAGATCAGGACGGAAAAACGGCACCTCACCTCATCGGAATTCAGCAAAAGGTGGGTGAATCTTGCGCGAATGTGCCGAGTAAAAGGGGCTGACCTTGAGTGGCATTTGGATGCCGGTTAGGCATTAAGGATATTGTTTTCCTGGGTTAAACCTAGGCAACCCATCCCGAAGTTAGGTTAGATTAGGTTTTTGCATTTTTTCCTTTAGTTTTTTTCTATTATGGTAAACTTAGCTAGAGTGTAATTGCTCATTGGTCCCCCTTTTATTTCTGTCCCCATTTTCTTTTCCTTTAGTTTAACTCCCCATCCCTCCCTCTTTCTTAGGTGGTTAGTGATGTCAGTTCTCTGGTTGATGCGGGGCGCCTTTTTTCGTTTCGTGTGTGTGTTTTTTCGTATTTGTTGTTTGTTGTTGTGTATGAATGAGTGTGTGCCTGTGTGAATGCCTGTGGAAGAATGAGTGTGGCTTTATTTTTTCATAAGTCCCGCATCGTTTTCGTCCGGTTAACTGATATTTCTGCCACATTCAAGAGTTTGTGGGGGTTTTTTTTATTACTAACAAAATTTTATTTAGTTTCTTGTAAATATATTTTGCCATTTTGTATATATATTCATTGGGGATCATTTTTTAGAAGTTGTTGTTTTTATGCCCCCCCCCCCACAGACAATATTTTGTATATAAGGGGAATATTTAGGTTTTTTCATGGAGTCAAAGAGGTATTTTGGTGTCCGTAGTAAGAAAGGTATGGATAAATGTGTTGTTTTGGTGAAAGGATTATTGTTCTGTATGATAGGGTCAGTGATTGTGGCTAGCTAAGTTTTAATTTTAGGACAAAAGTGATGACCGTCTTTTAAAATAAAAACTTTTTGGCCTTGTGCCGTATTTGTACTAATGTACAATAAATAATGCAAATTCTCTATAAAGTCCTAACTAGACCCCTTATATACAGATAATGTTCATAGGGCGAGGGTCATAAAATAACAAATTTTAAAAATATCCCCAAATGAATATTTACAATGTGTCTTAATATTTACATATAAACTAAACAAAAAATTATTCGTGTGTGAGTAATAAAACCCCCACAAACCATGAATCTGGTAGAAACATCAACAGTTAACCGGACGAAATCAATACGGGACTATGAAAAAATCATGAAAACATTCAAATCTCCAAGCATTCACACAGGGGGGACAGACACACACATTCAAACACAACAACAAATACGAAAACTCACCGACATCCAAATGCCACTCTAGGTCAGCCCTTTTACTCTACACATTCGCGCAAGATTCCCCCACCTTTTGCCAAATTCTGATGATGGGAGCCGCCGCCTTTCCGTCCTAATCTTGACTTTAAGCTGATGCTTAAAGAACAAGATCAGTTGGGAAGAAGTAAACTTCTCGCCATCATAGAATTCCTTCTTTCGCGTCGTCCAAATCACGACTCGCATAACCCCTAGTAAGTAACAGAATACATAGTGTTCAGCCTTCGTCAATTGCGGCACCACATTGCTACAAATAGAACTTGCTTCCAGGACAAAAAACTTTCCCTGCAGCATGCGAACCATGAGGCATTCAACAGACTTGCACAACGGCACTACCGTCTTGCACTGAAAAAAGGCGTAACCAATGGTCTCGACCTTCCCAGTACAGCGACGACAGTTTAGATATTTCTCCAAGCCTGCTGAACAAAGTCTTTTGCCGACCCAGAGGGCCCCACGAATCGTCAACCAGGTGAGTGATGCCTCATCATTATTGAGACATTTCAACCCCAGGCGCCCAAGGCCTTATCGAGCGATCCCCCCCTGCTTCGATAAGACCGAGCTCGTCGATCAGACCATCTCGAACGGACCCCTAAATAACAATCTATATAATGCCTTACGAGACAACGCTTGGGAGAGGCCATCAGACGTCCGCATTCGACACATTCAATCTAGAAAGGTAATGCGAAGCATATGTTGAAAGAGCACTCGACACGAGGGAGTAGATCGGATACCGGCCTCCTCCTCGCACGAGTGCACACTTCTCAGGGATGGGAAATGTTTTATAATACATCTTCTTTCCAGGAGGATCGGATAGATGTGATGTGTGAAACACATACTTCCGCCCTTCCCTTCAGGGAAAGTCTCCTCCGAGACCACAGATTACCCGTTGTCTCGGCCTTCCCTTGTACCTCCGACCAATTCATTTCCAACTGGAGATCAGGACCAAACCAGACGCCGAGTATCTTGATCGGCCCATCCGTCCAGAGGAAAGGTCCGGGAAGAAAAACTCCTCCACGCACCCAACCGCAAGCCCACAGACTTATCGCGGTTGATCTTGGCCCCTGTCAACATCTCATACCCACTGATCTCCTTTTGCTGACTTCGTCAATCTCGGCTCTGCTCGAAACAAGAACCGAAACGTCGACAGCATAGGCAGAATACCTGGCTGAGCTGGAAGCCCCAGGCAGCGAAATTCCACGCAGGACCGGATTCGCCTTTAACTTGCGAAGGAAAGGTTCCAACGCAAGAATGTAAAGCAGAGGCGAGAGCGGACAACCTTGACGAATGGAGCGAGACAATACGAAAGGCTTCGATCTTACCCCATTCACTTCCACCAGCGCACCGGGGGTCGCATACAAGAGTCGGATCCAGGAGCGAATTTCGGCTCCGAAACCAGCCGCCGAAAGGACAGCCTCCAAAAATCGATGGTCAACCCTATCGAAGGCCTTGGACTGATCCAAATTGATCAGCGCGGCTTCACTGTCGACTTGTTCTAAGATCAAGCGTAACATGTGAAGGTTATCCTGAATAGTCTTGCTCTTCACAGCACAAGTCTGTTCGGGGCCAATCAGATGAGACAGGACAAGCTGCAAACGGTTGTCTAAGATCTTCGCCAAAATCTTTAAGTCAGTATTTAACATCGTTAAAGGACGAAAGTTCCCTAACCCATCCCCACCGTCCTTGTCCTTAAGCAGCAACTTGATCATACCACTGGTGAAGCGTTGATGTAAAGACCCTGCCTCATCCAGTGGTTCAAAATCAGCTTTAGCAAAGGGAAGACCATCTAGTCCTGGAGACTTATCCAGGCCAACCTGCTTCAGCACTTCCCAGATTTCCGACTCTGTTATGGGACCCTCGCACCTAGCCGCTTCAGCTGCCTCAAGGCAGGGAAATCAGCTAAATAGGCGTCGAACTGAGCAGAACTCAGACCGGGCTCCCTGGTGAAAAGATCCTGAAAGTAATCCCGAAAGACCTCGCATATGCCCGCGTTTGTAGTCACGGTCCGCTTATCCGGTAATGTGACGCACGCTATACGCCTAGACGCGTTTTCGATTCTCCTCTGCACGCAGTTCAGCGACCATATTCGTAGCCTCAGAAGACATTCTTTTAACATAGCCCTAACTACCAGAGCTATCTAGATTGAGTCGACGACTAAAATCGTCAGCAAACGTTTTAATTTTGGATTTTAATTTGCCCCACCAGGCGTTTCCCACAACCGCCCCTCGTCAATTCCCTATAAATGATTAGTAGCAGCTGTTATCGAAAACCCTGCTCACCAAATAGTGAACAGTTAAATTTCCAGTAACCAGCTAGTCTAAGGTTACACGGATCTAAGTTTACACGGACCCTGACCAGCCTATGATCCGTATAAACTATATAATGGAAGCTTGGACACTCCCAGGAGCCGTACATCGACTCTCTTAACTAGGACTCGGTTCAGGTATTCCGGTCTTAAGCGTCCCAGGAGCCGAGTTGCCACTTGTTGTCCAAGTCCATGCTAAAACTCCTGAGGGTGTTCATTCCGGTACTTATCGACGAAATGGTTTCACGTCCGGGTTGTTAATACCTTTGTTTTTGCCCCATACGATCTAGGGAAGACAAGACAAGGGTACATGCAGCCTTCACAGACCTGCTCACTAGCCAAGAGACACCCCTCGAACGACCATCAAAACATGCTGAATAAAGAGCGAACCCCTAGACAGAATGTTCTCACGGTCATGAGAAGAAAACCGGGTCTCTTGCACACAACACACATCCACCCCGAGGCGCTGAATGTCACGAGAGAGCCTCGCCCTGCAACTCGGACCTCAGGCTCCGTTACCTCCAGAGAGCTACGGCAAACATCTTTTCCTGTGTTGTAAATAAGCTTCTGTGCCTTCTTTCTTTTTTCTTTTACCTCTTGTGAGGGGGCTTCTCTGTCGTTTGGAAGCGGGAGCTGACATATCCATCTTTTTAACAGGGGAATGACTTGGAGTATGCAGAGGTGTGCCAGAGGGTTTGGGTTTAACAGGGGAAGGGGTGGGTTTGTTGAGGGGTGTGTAAAATGATCTATGCCTTTCCCTACTACCAGACAGTTGGGGATGGAGAGGAAGGCTTTTTGATCTAAACGAATATCGAAACTCCACCCCCCGCTCAGGCTATCGCAAGATGCGGCCAGTATTTCACCGAACTGGGACAGGAAGGCCGCGAGATGTTCCCCGAGAACCTGAGGAGAGACCTCATATATTGAAACTCTGGTCCTTTTTCGGCCTAGTTACTCGGTCCACAGGATCAGATCTTTGGTGATCAAGTCTTTGCTCGAAACTGCCACGCAATCTTCCGGCGTGGGTAACAATACGTCCCACATAAAAAAGCTGGCTCCTTTCACAACTCTGAGGGGCTTGAATCCCAAGGACTCCAGTGATTTTATCACTGTGTCTTTCGTCGAGCGACAAATTTTGCGCGTACGCTTGTCCACGACGAAAACTGACACTATTCGTTTTTTCAATTTTTCTTAGTTCCTGGGCGTCTTCTAAGAGTCCACCTTCTACGACAAGGTGTGCGTAGCTCTTAGCTCGCTCCAAGAAATCCGCTACATTGATAATACATCTCTTGAGAGCCATTCTTGGCTTTCGTGTCAATTAAGGTTTTATGGCCGTTATTGGACTCCATACAATTTTCACTTTTCTTATTCTCAATTTTCTTATTGCCATTACCGGCCTCCATACTTTTAGAGGGTAAATTTTCATTTTTCCCAGCGATGTCATCCTCGCTAGGGGAACTTAGCTCTAGGGCTGGGTAATCATTGAGATTGTCTTTATCCAGTGGGTCTTTCTTTGGGGGGTTAAATAAATGTTTTCTTATCGACTTTCTGATAAATTGAGTTTTTTCTTAATCGCTAAAAAAGAAGGTGCTTTTTTTTACTTCTTTTCCATTTTTTTTTATATTAAAAGGGAAGGGGAGGGGGAAAAGTAGTGGGGAAAAATAAAATAAAATAAGACACAAAAAACACAAAGCTCACCCGAAAGCGAGACAAACAAGCAAATAAAAACACGTACAATAAATACAAAGATAACGGCGAAACAATAAAAAAAAAGAAACTCGAAACGGAAAAACGCTTAGACAACAAAAAAAACAAATAAAATACGAAAGTATGAAAAATAGGCAGAGCTAGTTACAATTTACAAAATGGCCGACATTTTCCTTTTTATGAACACTGTATGTGTTTGAGAGTAACCAAATTTAACAATTTCCAGAAAAAGAAAATGTTTATATCCTTTTCTTCACTAAATGATAGTACCCCGTTCTTTATAAAATTACCTATGCAGACACACACACACACACACAAAGGGCTGGTAAAAAGTTCTCGAAATTCATAGAATCTAAACAAATGAGAGAATATCAAAATTTTTGGGGTTTGGGCGTGAGATCATTTCTTAGACAAGCCGTAAACTTATATAGTTAGAGAGAGAGAGGGAGATATGGGGGAGTGTGATGTTGAGAGAGACTTGTAACAAAATAAACAAAGAAACCAACCTTGATTTATCTTTAGTCACCTGAATACCAAGCTGTGCTCCGTATTCAAATAGAACACTTGATTCAGGATACACACAGTAGGGTTGGTCCCATTTTACTTTGTACTCAGCTTTTTACTGTAAAATACTGTGATTTTTGGCTTCACTCCGATGCAGAAAAATTTTAAATGACTTTGAGCAATGTTGCTTCCTAAAGTTAGGTTGCTAGTTTGAAATCTTCAGTGCCTCTGACTGTACAGCCCAACCAATACAAATGCTCCGATTTGTTCTAAATGTTTACCAAATGATAGAAAATATAACAAGGCTATACAGTAAGAAACAAATAAGAGTCTTTGAAAATATTTTCATTCATTAAAAACGTTTTGCTCTGTTATTTTTGCGTGCATTCTGTTTGTGTGTGTTTTTATTTATCTTTTTCTTTAATCCAGCCTTGATCTGTTTATAACGTGTCTGCGTTTTGCTCATCATTTATAGAATTTATACGATCTCTTTATTACCTCCGCTTTACTTGAACAAAGTAATTCAAGTATAAGAGAACTTGATATTGTTATCTTTCAGAGAATTCTTTGTTGCGCCCTTGTTCAATAAAGCAATTTTACAAATGAATTACTAAGAAAATATTATCTTATGTCATATTTGCTATTTTGATATGGTACGTTTTCAGTAATCAGATTTTTACAGGGTTTAAATTGGAGCAATTGATTTTATTTTCGAAAGAAATATATCCTGACTTTTAAAATAGTCAATTCGATAAAGAATTAAGTAACATTTTATTAACGTCTCTATGCATTTATTGTGTACCGAATTAATGTAAAAAAAAAGATACTGAGTTGATTTATTTCCGCATTTGCATCATCAAGAAAAATTTATTTAGTTATTTTATAAATGATAAATAAGAACAAAGTGGAATAACACAAACATATGAATATGAAAAGAAAAATTAAATGATCGCCAAATGTTTACATCGTGTGTTATCAGAAAACCAAGAATATGGTACGTGATAAATACAAATAAGAGCATGTATACTTTATTGAGAGTATTTGATAAGAAACGTCTCGCCAAATGTCAGTTTTTTTTGTAGTTGTTTGTATCGTAACGGGTGTACTATGAATAAACTACATGCATAGATTGAAATCGTTTATATGGACACCGACCAAAACCGGGTTGGGGCCTGTCGTGGTTTGGGTTCTTTGACAATTCTCAATTCCCAACAAAAATTTTCTTTGTCCCCAGGATAGGAAAATGTATTACTTCTCATTTTTGGAAGCTAATCACTTTCCCTTTCGGGGGTCTTCTCACTCGTCCGTGAGGAGAGGTCGGAGGTGAATTATCCTCCTAGACTCTTTCTTTCTCATATTGGTATCTCATACCAATCCTCTTGGTGGGTGTCAACAACTTCCCCGCCCATCTCATACATTCTCCTTCGCCTATCACTCACGCCACCACTCAGCCAATGATCGCTCGGCAGCGTCGGTGTGGCTAGACTTGGCCTTCTTAAAATTATCGTCCAGAAAAAAATTCTCTTTTCTTTTCTTTCCTTCTTTTCTATCGGCCAGAATTCTTATGCATTCCACGTGGCCATAATTAAATTCTTATCTTATCCTGAGCCACCCAAAAACCACTTAGCAGAATCTCCACCGATATTAATCACTGCTAGTCAACCTTCAAACTGGGTGGTAGTTTTTACTTGATAAACAAATTCTTTATTTTTCTCGTGTCTTAAAATTTTCATGTCACCAGACGCTCATTCTCGAGTCACCATGTCTGACAATAACAATGATACTCTTCTCGACTTTCTCTTCTCATGTCAAGACCCGAACATACATCAGATGGGTCTCCTCGCTGGACACAAGGACCAAAACTAAATGATATTTCTGAAAGATAATTAGTGGCTATTCTTTTAGGGTGGTCTCACTGAAATTCCTTTTCGGTCGCATGCGCAGCCCAGCTTTGTTTATCTTTTAGAATTCTGTTTTCCTTGCGCGTCACTATCTGATCATGACATTAATTAATTCTGGCAGAATCCGAAATCTGGTTTTCTCGTACGGATTTTCTGCGAAAAAGTATCTTTCCTCGTAAATGAAATAAAATCTTTTCCCATTCATTTTTTTCTTTTTTTTTTTTTGTTAAAAAAAAAATGTCGCTCGGTCTGTCTTTCGTTATAGTTCTTTCTCGTCTTAAGTATTTCTCGTTTTTAATTTCTATGCTTAATTAGCTAGCCAATTACCATAGCTAAATAGTATCACAACATGTTTCTATGCCATTATCACCTGGTGCTTTTTCATGTTTCTAATTTTTTTAGAGAAAAAATAATTTCGTCTTCTCTGAAACATCGTTAATCTATATCGGAGTATCTGTTGTTGGTATTTTAGAAGCGTACATTTTTGCACTACATGCATCTTTTCTAATTGTCTCTACTTTTGGTCACTTTCTCGTTTAGCTTTTAACGCAAACGTTTTCGTGTATCTACTTGTGCTACTGGTCGAACAGATTTCTGATCATCCCTTTCCTTTATTTTCTTTCTTCTTTATCTTTCTTCCGTCTTCTCTCATTCTTCTGTTGATTAATTTAATTCAACTTTTTTATTTTATCTTTCTTTCAATGTTTACATTTTACAATTTTTTCATTAGTTCTAGTGTTGATTTTGAATAGTTTTTCTTTTTTTAAATTGCTATTTGCCTTTTTATTTTTTTATCCCTTCTACTGCTTCTTTTATTATAATTATCAATATGCTATTGTAATCTTTTATGTTATTTTCACTTTAATCTGTGTGGGTTCGAGGCAAGAAAAATATTCCCAGTCTGTATTTCCTCATTATAGCCATTGTAATATTGAAATGCTACTGTGGCCCCTGATGCTGCGTACTTCGGTTCGTGTCATCCGCAGGAATATTGGTGAAGAACTGTCCAAGACCAGGCTTGGCTCCTCTCTCCCCTGGCTATGCTTGTGAAAGATTGGAATGAGCTTCGTGGGTTTCACCTTTTTATTACATTTAATAAAGAGTTTATTCTTCGGAGCGAGGTGAATTTTGATATCGAAGAAATAAAAAAAATACGTGTATCGTAATCTAAATATATCTATATAGAGTGATATGTTCGGATACGATTATTGTCAGAAGAGACAGCAAAAAAATCTATCTCCATATTGAGCCACAAATACTTATTTTAGTTTAAACTTTTGTTTGTGCAATATTTCGCATACAACACATCGAAAACGAAGTAACAATATAAGTTGTATTGCTTCAGCCAACAATCCCATGTAACTATTTTGTGAGCTTAAGGAATGATTTATAAAATATATTAGTATTCCTTAACACTAATGCTTTTGACAAACGTATGATTCACTTCTTCCGTAGATATAGCAAAATAGTAGTGCAGTTGAAGCCTTTTCTCCTTACACGACAGCAGTATATCCTGTAACCGTAAAAATTCATTTGCTAATGTATTTCAACAGCATCACTCAGAGTGGTTGTGACCGTATGCTACACAAAAAGTGTCAAAAACCTATGAAAATGTTAGTAGATATAACTTCCTAAAATCTGTTTTGTCGCGTATTTATTTTAAACGCCATTACACAAATATGCATGAAAAGAAATGCATAATTTAAACTAGAATACTAAAAGGAAATCTTCCTGAAGTTCCCCGGATCGATATAATATCTGCTATTCTGGTGACGAGTAACTGAAACTTGTTTGAAGAAAACATCCTGAGAAACTACCGGCTAAAAATATAGCACACTAATCATACCTTGTATTATGACCTACATAGAAAGGACTTAACTCATACGACATGTAGCACACTTTCTAACGAAGACAATGTGATATCCAAATAATGAAATGTGAAAAAATATCTTGACCTCATGACTTAAATGAAAATATCGCAAAATGTGAAGGCTACGATTGTGTGCCCCTCACGATTGGATAATCTGGAGAAGCCTCTCTAAAAGAGTGGAAGAACTGGAAATTCAAGGAAGAGTTGGCAACATTTCTAAAATTAACAAAACTAATTAGAAGGACCGAGAATATTGAGATGACTTGCTGTCATTTGATATCCAACTGGATATCGAATGACAGATAATGCACCTTGTGTTTATAACATCCTTAATTATTGCTGTTTGGAATAATTAGAGATACCAGCCATTGTCCTGAAGAAATATGCACCCGAAATGGCCCCTGCCCTCTCCAAATTATGTAACTACTGCCTCAATGAATCTTGTCTTCCATACTATTGTAAGTCCTCATCTGTTGTTCCTGTTATTAAGAACTCTGGAGACCCTTCTGACCCTTCTATTTACCGTCCTATCAGTCTTCTACCACTCTTCGGCAAAGTCTTTGAAGCTTTAATCCACGCGGAAGTGGTTATGCCCCTTACATTCCATAATCTGCTCTCCGACAAGCAATATGGTTTCCGCTTTGCCCGTTCTACAGCTGATGTGCTTACGACCATAACTGAAATTGTTTACCAAGCCTTTCATAATAACGGAGAAGCTTGTGCCGTGGCTCTTGATATCTCCAAAGCGTTTGATAGGCTTTGGCATGCCGGCCTTCTTTGCAAAGGTTATGGAATTTCAGGTCGATTGTTCGACTTAATACAATCATTCCTGTCAAATCGTGTATCGAAGGTCGTTTTCGGTGGACTGGGGCAGAAATTGGTTTGTTAACTTTAATGCCTCAAAAACAAAACTGCTCTCTATTACTCACCAGAGAGAACCATCCCTGCTTCCCATTAGAATGTCTGACGCTCAACTCCACGAGAGCAACTCTTTGCGACTGCTCGGTCTCATAATACATACGAATACATTGAGTCAATAGCTTCGTCCACCGTAAGGAAAGTCGGCTCCCAGGAATTTTTTCTCGTTGGAGTCAATCCTTCAAATCTACAAATCAACCATTCGCCTTTGCGTGGAGTATTGCTGCCATATATGGTCTGGAGCCCCTTCTGTTTGTCTCAAGGGTCTTGATAAAATCCAAATACGGATATGCAATGTAATTGGCCCTGATCTGGCATCTCGTCTGCAGCCGCTCTCTCACAGACGTGCTGTTGCCTCCCTCTGTCTTTTTTTACAAATACCTTCACGGTAACTGCTCCGATGAGCTACTTTCGCTGGTTCCCAGATTTCATGAATTTCAGCGTTCAACTAGGCTGGCATATCGCTCTCGCTCTTTCACTGTCGAAACTGTTAAATGTAGCCGTCTCTTCTACTCCAAAAGCTTCATGTGTCGGACTTCTCGCCTGTGGAACTCCCACCCCATTTCTTGTTTTCCTCATAGCTATAATCTCCAACTATTCAAATGTAATATCATTCGACGTCTCCAGATGCCCTGATCTATCCCCTAACCTTCTCTTTATCCTTTCCTCTATCATTCCTCTTTGCTCTCGCTCAAACTCTCTGTGCCTCCTTGCGTGCTAGTGGCTTCCCGCCTTGCTTGGGGTGGAATGCTTAAAAAAAAATTCTCGATACTTCATTTTAATGTGAGCCCATCCTGTGTTCGCAAAATTTGGCTTGACAGTTTTCCCGACAAATTGGATACTTGTTTTAAAAACTCAAACTTGCATTTTAATTCGCTTCATTAAATTGCGTGTCCACATATATATCAACTTATGTGTCACTCGTGTGTGGTTGAATGGTTGTTCTTGATATCTGGGAAGAACTGGAATTCTTTTGATAGAAGCCGAAAGAAAAGTAGATTGATTAAGTAAAGCAATCCTTCACCGCATGTCTATCCCCTCCCGTCCCATGTGAGAGATAGTCGTATACTTTCGGCCATGGAAATAAGAAAAATCACTTCAAAGTCGCAGTAATTGTATCAAAGCACCACTGAAACAATGCCAGTCTACGCTGTCCATAAAGTGTCAAGCTCACTGCTACACTACCACACTGACCAGCTCCCTTGGCGGAGTAGTGTGTGGTTTACCAATCTTGTTACCCCATTCTTATTACCTCATACCCCTCCTAATATACTAGAATGTCAGTTAAACATCGCATGGTCAAAAGTTCTATGGCCGCTGATTGACTCTCTAAATTAATTATCTGAATGATCGAAATAACTTAATTAACTGTCTTTTTGTACTTATATATTTTTCTTTCTTTCTTTTTTTTTCAATTTTGCCTCTTTTATTTTGTTTTCTAATAAGAGTAGATATGCTTTCCTTTGGCCCGCTCAATACTCCTCACCCTTCTCTTGAACAGGAATAGAGGTTCATAACTTGTTTCCTGTTTAGGAAATGGTTCCTGGTTCTTTTCCTTTTCTCAGGCCTTAATAGTGGTACTGTCATGAATTTTTTGTGATATGCGAGGATGGTGTCAAATTCTCTTCATACTGAGAGTATTGGGTTGGTGGTTTTCTAGTTGCTGGTAGTTAGGAGCCCTAACTGTTACGTAGCGACTTGAGAGGCTGCTCTGACCAACAGTTGCATAATATTATACGACATCTGTCAAAAATAAACTAATAAGATGTTTTTGTTTAATAACTGAACGCTTTGGCTTCATAAAATATACCTTAAACAAGCCAGATTAAATTATTTAAATTAATAATATTCTTTTAAATTAAATTAATAATATTTTTTCAAGCCATGTACAGGAAAATATAGTATAATCCAATACTGAAAAAGAATTATGGAATTATGGAATTCTTCGACAAAAAGAAATAGAATTAATGCATAATTTCTTTTATGACAACCTTTATTATATCAGCTATGGATTTCACTTATTTAAATGTTTGTTATCAAAGTGGTTACAACTTTCCCGAATGGCAGTTTATAGATCTTCTTTCCTGGGTGTAATCTTCTCATAGAACATTTTGTAAAACGGAATTTTGATCTGAACTGTTCGCAGGCCATATCAGTGGTTTTATATGCTTTCATGGAGAAATGTTTTAATTGTCCTTTGCTCTGTGGCAAGATACGTTATCGTCTTGAAAAACCAAACTAATTTCCTATCGAAGAAATTATGCCCATTTGCATTGATTGTTAAGGTAATGATTGTTACACCCCTCCGGTTCTTTAAATGATATGCAACACTCTATGATGAATAACTTAGGAATTTTACCTGTTTTCCTCAAGCAGCTAACTTTGTGTTTCATTTCAATGGCACCAGACAAAAGTTCGAGTTTTATCGTCTTCGTCAATGCAAATTCTGGATTCATCATTTAATATTACTTTCATTCAATCGTACACACGTCATGATCGTTTCTCTTTAGCTCACTTTAACATCCTTTTCTTCTGTTCATGTTAATCTGGCTTTCGTTAACTTTCCTATATGCAAATTTCATTTCATTCAGCCTATTATAGTCCTCTCAAAAATATTGACTTCTGTTTTGAACCATTTGTTATTCTCTTTTGTTATACATTTTCAGTATTAATGTTTTCAAAGCCTACCATCTTGTTTTATTTTTTAATTATCCCATTTCTCCACAATGCGATTCCTTCTATTGTTTCAATTGGCAGCTCATATGTTGGAGCCGCGACTCCTTTCTCTTTGGGTATGCTCAATTGCTTGCCGAGGTTGGCAAGAACTCTTAATTTTAGACTGATTTGCCTATCTAAGCTTCTGTTGCTATTTGTTTTAGGAATGAAAATTGCAAGATTATTCTATAAACTTTTCCTCAGTATTGGATTATTTCATATTTTCCTCTACAAAAAAGTTATAACATTAATTTAAATAATTTAATCTAATTTGTTCAAGATGTATTTTATGAAGCCATATATTCAGTATTAAATAAAAAAATCCGTTTTATCTATTATTAGTTCATTTAATACTAAATAAACATAAGTGAACATCCTCTAAATGTGCTAATTGCATAATTTTTACAAGGGGTTGTATTGCTAAGTAATGCTTAGCTATTGAAAGTTTGTTATCTTTTTATTGCAGAGGTTCCTAGTGGCATCTCTGAAATGTCTAAAGTAAATTCGACTCTTTATAGTCAACAGCAAATGTAATGTTCAGTGAAATTTCATTAAAATTAGTCACATTTTTTGATTAATACAGGAAAAATCACTTTCGTTCAAATAATCACTAATATTGATGACAAATGAAAATATTATGAACATCTAATATGAAGAAAACTGTGACTCCCTCCAGGGCAACTTACAATACATCAGTGTGAATGACATCTACCGAAGAAAAAGTCTTCAATGTGTTTAGCGTGATTTAAAGGAAATTTAATTTACAATTTGCTGTAACTTTAGAGAAATAACTTAACTCCTCTTCTCAGTTAAGAAGTCGACCAGTGAGTTCAGTGCATGACATCACTCTTCCCAAAAAAGATGCAAATGTCGCGAAGAAAATTCTCTTGGGTCTAGAATTGGAAATTCTTCTACAAGGCAATGCATTCTGAAGCCTATCACCTTTCAGTAAAGTCAACGTTTCTAACATTTCTATATCAAAAGCCTCGAAGAATTAATCAAAGTAAAAGATGAATTGATTTTTAATTTATTAAGAAATAGTTTAACTGAAAAATTACAAATAATTGAATAGCATTCTAAGTCTATTGATGCATGAATAATGATCAATCGAATTTATTTGTTAAATACATGTTGTCGAAAAAATACCGAGGAAAATAAATAGACACAGAAAAATATTAGGTATACACTGATGTGGCAAACGTCGTGGTTTATTAGTATTTACAGGCAATGATATTTGGTGCCATTGTAACGTCATGGAAAGGTTCAAACCTGCATCACTGACATCAAATGCAATTTTGTTTTTTTATTAATGTTCGAGATGCAATCTCCCAAAAGGCAAGTAAATTTTATGATCAGTATTGCTTTTAAAGAAGGTTGATATCTGAAATTGTTGGTAATGAATAGATTAGATGATTTCCTATTTATCTAGTATCAGGTGAAAGTGAAGAATTCTTATGTTTTGCGTTACTATGTCTATGTTTTCTTTGGCAGAGAGATTGCTAACGCGGCAAGAATACTCTTACTAAGTTTATCTGAGTGCAGTATTTCAAGAAATTACTTGGTAGAATTAAAGCTATTTATTTGGTAAGTATGGTAAGATAATTTGGTTTAACATTTTAGATAAAAGATATAGCGGAGGAGAGTTTTGTGAAACTATGGAACGTAGGGGTCGAGCTAGGTTTGAATTTTTACGCCCCCCCTCCCAGAAGTAACCGGAATAATACTCACTCACAGTTTTTGATGGATCCAACTTCAGCGTTATTAGCCGTTATCGATAGTTGTTTAGTCTTTAATTTAGGTTCCTAATCGAAAACAGTACATGTGCATTATAATCACTTTTGCTTAAAGTAACAAAATTGTTGGCTTTATAACTCTTCAGTATTATATTGTTTTATTACTTCTAAGTTCAGCATAGTTTTTCCTTTAATATTTTGGTTAAGTATTGAATTTTTTTTCTTCAGTATAAATCTACTTTTATGACTTCATCTTTAAGTAAATCGTGATGTGTTTTTTGTCTTAGAGTTGTACTCTTTTTATTTTTGTGAATTTTAATTTCTGATTTTTTTTAAAGATATTATAGTCAGAATTTTTTTTCTTTTATATGAATTTTTGTTTCTTTTTTGTTGTATTTCTTTGTTGTTTTCGGGGTGGACTTCCAGGTATCTTCATTTTGGGGCTTATTTCTGCGTTGAGATGCTGGATAATGTGACTTCTTGTACTATTTATCTATATTTTGTAGTGTTATGGACTCTGTTCGCTTAAAGTATATTTAGGCCCCATAATTCATTTAAATAAGTTTTGTGAAATTCAACCGACAAGTTTTTTCCAATTTCCGAATAAGTGGTATATCCAAATAAAAATTGTGAAAAATGTCTTCAAAGATCAAGTTTTTTTTAAGACTATTTAGAAGAACAAACAAAAATGGAAGCATTTTAACCGTACTATCAACAATGTGGTCACTCCAGACAAGAAACTATCACCTAATCGTTATTATCCGGAATCCGAAATCATCGTCATTAATCGGAATTCAAGAAAGATTAAGCAATTACAAACTGTTCTTCATATATTGTTAGGTCTTCAAATCTTTGAATATCTATCATGGAGTGGTCTTTCCCACTTATGAAACCTGTCCTGAACTGTGATTCTTTGATGATAACTTTGAAGTTAAGAGAGAGCAATGGAAAAGGTCATGTCATATTTTAGTAGGTACCTCCACGAGATCGCTAAAAAAGAGAGCGTAGCATGATGAAAAAGACGCCACTTGACGAAAACAAAATTTTATCGTTTAAGTGTTTATGTTATTATTAAGAGTAAAGATCAAAATATTTTGGGGTATTTTTTTTACATTTTTTAATCGTTCCTAGCACGTCCGAAATTTTGGTTAAAAATCTTGTTTTTTTTGTTTTGTTTTTTTTTTTTGAGTCAGCAAAATTGAAAGATAATCGATCATGGCAACCATTTTTATCCATTTTATTAAAAAAATGAAAATCTCAGTTTGAAATTCTTTTAAAAATCAATTATCATTTTATTATCTTTTTTTTCAAAAATTATTTTAAGAAAATCAGAAATTATAATGTTTATTTGAAATATTTTGAACCAAGCTTAACTTAGCTTCTGCGCCGAAAACATGTAATTTGAAAATAAAACAAAGCAGGTCATAAACTTTCGCGTTACTTGACAGATGATGAATGACATATTGACGGATTACATGAGGATAATTCCTTCTACGGAAGGAGAGAAGTGAAGTTATTTACATTTAAGTGAACAAATCATTTACCTCGTTATTTTTAAGGAAAACTTTCAGCGCTCTAAATTTTTTTTTTTTGTACTTAGCTTTCACCTTTACGTTTACGATGGTTTATGGAAAATATAAAGAAATTAAAATAAGACTGTTAAGAGTGAGATTAAATTTCCTAAGAAAAGTACTTATTTAATTTATAGGTAACTTTCTCATGAAATTTTATCAGAAGTGTACATAAAATACTATAATTTTATGTACATTTACTACATTTTACTGTGTTATTTTATTTTCATTCATTTTATTATTAATTTTGATATTTCATATATGGAAAAATGTCATAACTGAGATTAATATAAAAATAAGATCATATAAATTTCATAACATGATAGTGATTTCTCAGTTGAAATTGAAAAAATCAAATTAACTTCTCCACACGTATTTCGCAAAAGTAAAGGCCTTAACAGCGGAGAACAATGCTTAACTCAAATAACGCAACTCAATTGTATTCTGGTTGGTCTTCCGTACTTTATAATTACAGCTCGATTATAAACACAAAATTACATTTCTTAATTACTGCGGGTCTTCTGATTAGTCAAAACGATACAATTTACAACGCACTAAAAAAAGATCTATCTCATAAGGACATTTACGAAAGCGGATGCGGTTTTTAACTAATTTTATAATATTTTAACAATTTAAATATAAAAATCTATTATAATTAAAGAAATAACAAATAATTGTATTAAAAATTCATTTTTCATCGAAAAAAATGTTTTGCTTTCAGAAAACATTGTCCATATTCATAAAAACAACTCAAAGCAAATAAAAGCATTCGAAATTAAATAATATCTTTGTTTTATTGAGTTTTGTATGTTACAATTCAGAGCTGACTTTCAGGTGATGGTGGTGGGGGGCTCCTCAAAGCCTTGTGATTTTAACTGTTGTAATCACTAAAGTGGACTCGATCGAATTTCTAGAGTTTTCATAAAATTAGTTATGGGGGTGGGTAATAAATATAAAAAAATATGTCTGCCATGACTTAAAAAAATAAAACAAAAAAAAACATATTTATATTAATTTCGATCATCTGTGGATAGTTTCTGAAAGTTTCATTAATATTAGACAATTATTTTTATTTTTGCAAGAGTTTCCAAATTAATGTGTGTCATACAAAAAAGAAAAACGTGCTAAAAATTGTATATGTTATTTTACTAGTTCCGGTGATACAAAAAGAAACAAGGTTTTTTTAATCAAAATTTAGAATGTTCTAATAGAAGGAAAAAATTTTTAAAATAATTAAAATAAACTTTGGTCTTTTCTCTTCATAATAACATAAGCATTTAGACGATAAAATTTTGTTTTCGTCAAGTTTGGCGTCTTTTTCATCATTCTATGCTCTTGTTCTAGCGATCTGGTGGAGGTACCTATAGCCTACTCTGCGGATGCCGCTCCTCACATTTTGATTTTTTTGAGGTCATTCAACATTTTCTACAAAAATTCTCTCGTGAGAAATCTATTATGCAAATACAACCAGACTATGGAAAGAACTCTGCTTGCGATACACCATATTGTGCAGCGATAGGAAAGAGAACAGTCAGTGAGGAAAGAACAAGATATAATGTGGAAAATCTGAAATGGTATGTCAACGCGAATCAGCCAAGATAATGAAAAACAGATGGTCATAAGATGTGACGGACTGAAAGAACATTTTTTCAACCTAGATTCTCTTGGGAGAAAAGGAAATACCGTCCTCATCTTTATTCTCTCACTTCAAATCAGATCTCAGAAATTTACAGTCGTGATTGTTGTCGCAACAACAACAGAATTATTCTTCATACCCGCCGCAAAGTCCAGCTGTTTATAAAGGAGGATTAAGTGTGTAACATCAAAAATTGGGACAGCTCTGTCAAGTTGGTCATGAAATAATATTCCCTTGTTATGTTGCTCTATGTGACCGACGCACAGGGCTTTGTCACATTAATTTATACTTACGTCACCTCACTACGGTTTTCTCAGGTGAATGAAGTCAGATTCTGCCTGTGGCCAGAAGGCAAGCTCTCGCAGTTATTGAGACTCAGCTTGTGATGACGAAATGTTTGCAGAGAAGCTATTTCAAACTAATAAATTTGGATAGTCTCAACGTTAAAGGCAAATACAAGTACGCCATTGATGGCAACAATGTTAAATGACTGTAACATTGTGACACCATTTAGGGTTGCTAGAAGGAGACAAGAAAAAGGAAAGAAAGAAAAAGAAAGGCGAGAATTAAATTTAGATGATAAAAAGCCATCACGAAAAGGACACTAAGCGGTGTTATTTTTTTGACAAGGAAAAGTGGTAAAATTTTTATTTCCTATTGTCGAGAAGAAGAAAAAAGAAGATACTGGAATTAATCTGATTTAGGTTACGGGGCGGGTGGAAGTTCCAGGTTGGCCAAATAACCCAGAGACAGAATTCTAAATAGATAAACGTTGACTGTGTCACAAAATGTTCATTTGGACCACACAAGGTTACAAAAACAGGGGACCAGGCCATGGGGTCGTTTGGAAAGGGCATCTGTTTGGTGTCGAGGCTGGCTGTGGTGGCGAGATTATTTTATCGGGAATGGATAACGCCAGAGTGCGAGACGTTTAATTGACCACCCACTTGATAATTGGTGAAAATTTCGTTGACGACTTCCATATGAATTCGGTTGTGAATTGGCGAAATTGTTTTATTGGATCAGTGGTTGGCGCCAGGAGAGTGAGTATGTCTGGTTGACCACCCACTTGTTAATTGGCGAAAATCTCATTGACGAATTCCGGGTAATTCGGTTAAAAGATAAAAGTCTAGGGTGTGAGTTTTCCTCGAAGGGAAGGAAGAAAAGGAAAAGTGAAAAAAGAAAAAAAAGATAAATTTTTTTTTTCTTTGAGCAAGATTTTTTAAAAACAAGGCTAGTCTGGCCACACCCACGTTGCTGAGCGCCCATTGGCTGAATGATAACGAGAGCCAGGCGGAGGTGATCATGTGAGGCAGGAGGGGAGGTCTGCTGGCACTCATTGAGGGGATAGGTGTGAGATGTCACTGTGAGAGAGAGGGAAAACCGTTGACGCCTCTGAGGATATGGTGAGATACCAATATGAGCACAGAAGAAGGTGGGAGGACGGGAAGACTTCCAAAAATGGAAAAGAATAAAATTTTCCTGACCGAAAACAAAGAAGTGGATTGTGGGTTTGGAATTATCAAGGAACCTCAAACCCCGACAAGCCCACCCCGGTTTTGGTCGGCGTCCATATAAGCAAAGTCGCAGCGAGCGAAAATCAGTTCCAGATTGGAGTTCGAAGTTCGGGCAGTTCCAGATCCAGATCCGGTTGGAACTGGCAATTGGTAGAGCCTCGCAGATAAGCTGACTTGAAAGATTCACGCAAAATTCTGAACTCATCTTCTAATCAAGAACAATTTATTTTTGAAGAACGACTTAGACTCACACCACCAAAACAAGTTTTACGAATTTCGCCTGAAGACACACCAAAAACCAGTTTCTTAAAAGAACAAACAACTTAAGATGTTAAGACTCGCCTAACAAAAACAAAGTGTCACGAATCCATATAGCGGTTTGGACGTAGTCCTATATTCAGCAACCAGATATAAAATATTGTTATCCTTTTTAACACATTTGAACTTTTCGAGTTATTATTTTCTTTTCTTTTACATATACTTGTGTGATACCACCCTTATTCGAACTCGGGTTGCATTACGGCCTGGCGACTGATTGATTTCGTCTGCCTAAGATCAATTCACAACGTGGGTAGGTTAGACTGGAAATCAAAGTAGTTACTTCGGTAACCAGACGTCGGAGGCAAGCTGGGAACGACGAGGCTGATATCGAATCTAACCAGATTCCCATCCGAATCACCAAAAAGGTTAGAACGTCACATTTGGGTGCCGCAACCAATACCAAGCCAGTTGGTCGTCACAAGACAGGATAGCACGACGGACGCAGACAGGCGGACGTCACGTTTGGAGCGGCGACACCGGGGGGGGGCGTCACAACAGAACAATAAGAAAGACAATGATAAATGTTTGTAACACATTTTAATGTGAGGCAAAAGATAATTACTTGCTTAAATATCCTCTCATGAAATGATAATTCCAGAGAATGATTTCAGAAACGCCTACAAAGTCCTCAGATTTCCATTTTTGAATTTAAAAATATCCAGTAAAAGTTCTAGAATTCAGATAAATGTGGAATTGAAAATCTTTGCATGAAATCACCCAAGATACTTAAGTGAAATGCTACTGGTTTTGTTTAAATAAGATTTGATTCAATAAATACATAGTGTAAAAAATCACGATTCCTTATTGAAGTCAAAAGCATTATTTAGGCTTTCTACAGCAAATTGGTACAATTCTTCTCTTAGGACAAGTTTCCTGTAATAATTAGACATTCGTAAATGTATAATCCGCTTCATACGAAGTATAATACGATTTTATTCTTCGATTATGGAGCTAACATGAATTATTTGGCGTTCTAGCAGATTATGAAGGTTCACTGTAGAATTTTCATAGTATAGTAGAATCATCACATTTACCGCAACTGCTATGAATAATAGCATTATGGTCACAATAAACGCCATTATTGAAACTATCACCTAAATTGGTATTATCCGGAATTATAACTTCAATGTTAACTTCTTACTCATAAACATCACTCCTTGTGGAGCACGTTCAATCCTTTTATCGAAATGATATATCAATAATCGGAAGCCTGTTTTCTGATCATTGCGTGTTATTAACTTTATAGATTAAGAACCAATGTTTACACTCTGATTTCCCATACAAAGTTTGTTTGCACAAATGATTTATTCCTTTTGTGCTTTTCTTATTCAGTTGTTTCCCACATCAACACGTCAAGTTTTTTCTTCTTCGTTCAAGCATAGATATGTTTATGTCGATTCATTGATGCATATATATATATATATTCTCACTCATGTCTAGTTGTCTTTGTATTCAGTTACAAATGGAATATTCGTTCTTATTTCTATCACATTCATGCATCCACAGATAACACTTTCAAAGGTTTATTTTTTATTTATTAATTTTACACATTGTTGAAACTTGACTAATGCATGGAATAATAATACAACACAAAATGTACTTAGAACAAAATGTATTGAAACAAGAAAGTGTACACAATATTTACATATAATCTTTTGTATATTCTTGGGAAGACCGTTCCTGGAGAATGTGTTGACTTAGTCGCAGTCAGGCAGAGTCTCTGGATTGAATCTCTTGATTCCTCCCCTTCTCTTCCCGGTACCAACCATATTTATATGGTCGGTACTCCACTATGCAAATTAGGTGGATCCTACCACAACACACATACACACATGCATATATGTAATCGTACAACACCCTCCCCGGTCTTACAACACGGCGGCTGATCGATGAAGATCGCTTCGTTCTCAGACCTGCCCTATCCCACGTTGTGATTTAAGTTTGATCATAAGGAGGTCAAGACCGAATTGCCGCAGTTATCTTCGTGTTGGGCGAAGTAGGACGAAGATGTAGACTTTGGCTTACTGTTTTGTTAAAGTTCAGCACAAGTCTGAAGTCTGGGGATTCTCTTCGGCAGTCAATCACATGGGGTCTATCACTACCGGTGGCGGGCGTAAACTCTTTGTCGTCAATCTCGTCTGACGAATTCACTTCGCGCATTCGTATTTATTGACATTTGCTCAAACTGGTGCGAATCACGGCGCATGAGGGGATTTCGGTAAATCTCCTTTGTTGTCAGCTTATATCATAATTATGGGGAATTCCCTTCTTCTAATCGCTCATATTATTACTCATTACTAAATCTCCTCAGTGAGTGTGGGTGGCTTATCCACCTCCATCCTGGTATTTCAACTCAACTTCCGACCAGGAGAAATCAACTAAAATTCGTTGTTTACGAAAATTAAGTTTTCGCTTTATGGTTTGCATTTTCAGCTGCGTAGAAGACATGTCAGTCATCATTGCCTTCTAAGTCTGGGTCATTTTTCATTGTTCAAACCCTCGAAGCACCAATTCCAGGTGTCATCTATTTATGAATTAACTCGTCAATCTCCCCACGGATTTCATGCATTAACCCTTCTTGTTCCAAAGTCTTTCAATATACCGTTTTCTCTAAACATAAGAAAATTTTCTTATGCTTTACTGTGGTAACGACAAATAATACACACACACACACACACACATATATATATATATATATATATATATATATATATATATATATATTACAAAAATGCGCATAAATATATCTAAAAATGCAATGTTTTCATAGTCAATGGTTGAAGTTTGTGACTGAGACAAAGAACTTGTAGTAGAAGTTATTAAAATCATTGCGACTAAAACAGTATAAGTTTTCAATAATCTCAAGTCAATGTCGTTTTTCGCATCCACTGTCCATAAACCATTTTCTCTGAATAAAAGTGCGAGATTTTACTATGATATTTTGAAGTGACTAAGGGAGATAATTACTCGCAAATATACAACCAAGTATAAATACTTAAATGGATCTTTAACATGAACAAAATCTAGACAACAATTGCTGTTCAAAGGTTTACACAGTCCGAAAACGCAGCAGTAATTCTTGTTCCCTGTAATCGTCTTTTCTTGACAACATACAAATGTTCTTGCTCCCAAAATAAAATTATGACTGAAATTCTGCCGTTTTACCACTCTTGAGAAGATTTAGACAGAATCATTTCTAAGAAATCGGTGGAAACTAACTATTGATAAGTATTCTTATGATCAAATTCTCCGAATCTTTATGTTGTATATATTTCGTCTATATGCTGATATGTAAGTGAACTTCTCATTTTATTTATAATTAAAAATGTTTAGACCTAAAAAGGTGACACCCGCCAAATAAGTCAGAAACATTTACATTTCACTTTATAAAAAAGCTTTCAGCAGTGAGAAGAAAAGCGATATGACCTTTTATGGGAATATGAATCTACATTAATGTCGTTATCGGAAGCAGAATCAAAACATCATAAACGTAATTTCTTTATCGATAGTTTAATGAAAGAACAAAAAAATTATGAATGGTATTGCATTTACAGCAACGCATCTGATTCGACTGCATAAGTTGAAAGCAATAAGTACTGTTTTTATTTTTCCATCTAAAATATGGTTAAGATTAAATTTTCAGTGAGTGAACAAGAATTTTGTCAATGATAACACAAAAAATTGGAAGCATCAACTTATCGACCTCTCTTATTATTTATAATATTTATTACCAACTGCATCTTTTTACTGAACAAGTGTCTAGACTAAAATTAAAACACATAAAAACAGTAAAAATTGTAACTTCTTTCGTTTGATATAGCACGCGTTTTGATCAGCAATGTATTTTTTTGTTTTTGTTCGTATAACAGAGATTTAGGACCTATCATTTCAAGCATATCTTAAAGAGAAAGAAAGAGAAAAAGAGACAAAGAATGAGATAGAAAGAGAGAAAAAAGAAATAAATTAAAATGTAGAATGTATGTATCCAGATAAGTAATTATACCTAAATGCAAAATGAACATTAGAACTAGTTATCACGTTCTAATAACGATTGGTGATATCTTGGTCATCATTGTCATCAACTTGGTCATTGCTGCTCTTTTTTGTCAGCTGTTATACATGTTCATAATGCGTTGTTAACTGTCAGATCTTTCAGAGTTGTGAACCAAGGAGTTGTTCTTTTCTTTCGCATGTCCATCAGTTAAATGACTACCGAGAGTAACAAGTGGAAGTCCAAGAGGAACTTTCTTGCTGTCCTCTTTGGTAATAATCCTAAGGATTGTTTGTACATTATCTTTTATTACGACTTTCAAGAATCCCTCGATGTCAGCAATTGGGTTGCCTTCCTCGTCAAGAGGACATTTGTTTCATTGTTTTTAGTACTCTTCAAATACTTTCCAAGTTCAAGTTACCAATATTGAACTTTGCTATTTTAAGGAGCATGAGATTATTTCCAGCGAAAGCGTAGGTTAAATATATCCTTAAAAATGCATAATCGATGTCGATTGCAGGATCTAAATTTTGTTATACAGCCTTGACATGCCCAATGAACAGTGCTATCTCTATCTGGGTCCTGGTTTACCCGTATACTGCACATTGTCCAATGCATTGGCTTATACCTTGAGCAGCATATTGAATTGGGATATGATTTAATACAACATTTTCCTCTGTGTTGATTGGATACGGTCTTTTTCAGTCACCGACCACCTCTTTCTTATCTCACCTACAAAAGTACTTGCAATTTCCACGTGCCGTGCATGCCTGGAATTCACATTTTATAGTATAACCTAATTACGGTTGAAGGAGACAAAAACTAGAGCAGTTGCTGTATCATCTCCGCATTTTCTAGTCCCAACAGTCATCCCACTGTCAAATGGTGTTAAATCATGTCACAACTACATTAAATCTGCAACTATTATGTACGTCACAGAAACGTCATCCCGCTGAATCCCTTTCCTCTAGTAGGGGAGAATGTAAAAGAGAGAGAGAGAACAACCCTTTGTACACATACTCCTTTTCCTCTCAGATAGAAAAAAAAACAGAAGAAAAATTATGTAATCAATATTTGTAGAACGGCTAATTTTATAATTACTAGACTAAGCTTCTCAATTAGGCTTCAAGATGTTAAATAAATTACACTTGTAAACCCAGCGCTATTAAATTTTGAATTGGATTTCTTCTGAGTATCCTAAGTTAGCACAGCTTACTTTAAAAGTAGCTTCAAAAGTTGCAAGTAATGGAATTCAAAAACACTTAACTTTAAAAAAGACTGAAAAGGAGACCAAGATTTACAGATTTAATTTTTTTTAGAAATATAACCCAGATTTCTTGATTCGAGATCTATTTGCGACGTTAAAGCAAGCCCATTACTCTCTCTAAAGTGATTCAATTAAAATATTTAAACTGCATGTTAGCAGTGATTATATATATATAGAGAGAGGGGGTGAGAGAGAACGTGATAAGTATGTTAAAATACTAAATTTCAAATTGTCATATGGACATTAATAGAGATTTCCTTACCTTTTATCATGACTGACAGACATCTACGTAAAATAGTATTCTATCTCTTAACTTGTAAATTCCATGGTCTGGCAAGAAAATAAACTCGACAGGGATTATCATTGAAGAAATAACAATGCCAACAAATAATTGACAATAGGGAGTGCGAAAATCATCATTGAATAAATATACCAAGCAAACACATTGAGAAATGCATACTTCCCCCACATACATAGACACTCACCCACACAAACACACACGTGCGAGAGCGTGTACGCACAAACACACGCACGCACACTGGTACATAGTTGCATATGTTCACAGTTTAATGGTGAAAAAGCCTTCATTTTACGAATATATATTTCTTAACAGTCTTCTTCCTTATGAATGTACTTAACTTAGTAGCAAACATTAATTGCATAGTTTGAACATTATACAATCAATAATTCCAATCAGAAGTCAATACACCAAAATATATAAGATTATAAACATGAACATTTATAAACTACAGGTATTATTTATGACATATTTCTACGTGGTGGTAGTTCTATAGTTTAATACAAGAACACGCAGATGTAAATGTTAGGTAGTAATCGCGGTTATAATCAAATGTTAAACTCTTAATATCAAAATATATCATGTATAATAGAAACTTAAATTTAACTTAACTTTCTAAAATATTCTAAACTCAATTCATTTTAAAAAATTAAAGATCGTGCTCAACACAGTAAGAAATACTTTTGATTCTGTTTAAAATATTTTCAATAATAACAATACAGATAAATTGTGAATAAGCCACAATTAAAATTAATGTGTCTGCAATAATAAATAAAGAAATGAAATTTAAAGTTAAAGATAAAATCTAGGGTTTTTAATGCTGACAGAAAAGAAGTCATATCTATTTTACTTGATATTTAAGTTCGCATTTAAAAAAAGCTAAAATATTTCAAATGCCAAATAAAATAATTTACTACAATGCCATCGTAAGTGCAATTAGACAAAGTGATTACTGAAAAAGAAAATAATCGTAATGATTTGAATTTGATTCTAATGGAGTAAAATAATAATGTACATTATTAAAAATCAAAAATAAAATCTCAACCTAAACAGATTTTGGAATTAGGTTTCATTTCAAAACAATGAAAAAGAAATCAGCTTATCGACCAAAATTTTGCTTTAAGAAATATGAATTGAAAATATGGTTTTCTTACTTTTTTGTTATTTAAGCATTTAAAAATAGGTAAATCATGAAATGTGTTGATTTAGAACGGAATTAAAAAAAAGCGCAATTCAAACATTCTGTATTTAAAACAGGCTTAAGTTTAAAAAAGATGTATATCGGTTCATAAACACAAAAGACAAAATATAAGCATTCACATAATTGTCATGGAAATTTAGATTTTGTTTAAAGTGTAATAATCGATGCAGCATAAAATTTAGCAAAGTTAAATCAGATATATCATTCAACAGCAGTATACCTAAAAGCAATCAATTTTCATTCCACTATAAAAGAAAAACATAGCAAACAAAGTATAGTAACTGATCAAGAAGCTCTAGTGCATATGAAGTTTTGACTGAAGATGTTAACTGGTAAAAATCAACATCATTTACGAGATTTTTAAACGTCATTTATGAGATGTCATTTATTACTATAATATATTGGGCACAGCTATGACAATTTTAAAAAGATATTAGGTGTTATTAATATATAACAGTTACAATTAATATAATGAATAAATTTAAATCGCAATTTATTTACTTTGTTACAAAGTGTGTAGAAAGTTAAGTGTGAATACTTGAATGTTTTTTTCCTAAAAACAATTTTACTATTTGAAATATTCCGTGCAAAGGACATGTGTCTGATATAAAGAAAGTTCATATGTTTAGTAAATGTTATTTTCAGTGTACAGGAAAAAAGCAAGTATAACCGTAATGGTTTAGATAAGCTGGTATGTTGCTTCAGTTGTCGGTGAGTATTTTGATCTTCAACCTCTTTCTTTCTTTCCTTCTTCGAGTAAAGTGAGTGATTTAGCGAAGATTTATGTATACAAACTCTCCTTTTCGGAAGTTGACTGACCACGAACTGTTGCAAAGGCTACTATTTATCTGCATGATGGCTGCAAATGCGATGTTTGTGTTTTTTAAAATTATCCAGCTATAATTTGATGGAAATCCTTTTATACCACATTTCTAATCTTACCTTAGATTTTATCTTTGGCATACTTTTCTGCAGTTTGCTGCTTCCACACACACACATACATATACAACATACAAATTATATATATATATATATATATGTGTGTGTGTGTGTGTATAATGAAATGGACAAAGTCCGACAATTATTTTAAGACATTTTTATGTTTATACATTCTTTTTATAGATACAAATATTTAAGTAAATGCTTTGTTTGTAATAGACAGTATTAAACAACATTTACCGGCCTGAATGTCCGAGACATTTTAACAGAAAATATTCGTCCTCCAATAGGATTCGAACCTGTATCCTATACGGAACCGTCATTTAGCTTGTTTGGTTACAGAGCAGCGTTCGGTTATCAAGGTCGAATTTACTGTATTTAAACTTCAATCTTCCATGAATCTCTCACGTACATTTGTATCTATAAAAAGAATGTATAAAAATGTCTTAAAATAATTGTCGGACTTTGTCCATTTCATAATGTGCGACGTCATTTGTTTATATTTGGATGCGCTTTGAGCAGGTATGAATGTATCTATAAAAAAATGTATAAACATAAAATGTCTTTATATATATATATATATATATATATATATGTGTGTGTGTGTGTGTGTGTGTGTGTGTGTGTGTGTGTGTGTGTGTAATCATTTCTCTTAGAACACTCTCAGACATTGTCGCTCTTTATGAAACTAGTGTGAAATCATCAATGTCATTCAGTGAATTCTTCTAGTGCCCACATGCATGGACTTGGTGCCTATGTTCGCGTACATCTTCCCCTAATAAAAGAATTCTCTCTCTCTTTCTCTATCTCTCTATCTCTCTCTCTCTCTCTCCCCACTCGTCTGCAAATATCTTTTATTTCGCTTTAATCACTCTAATGTCACTGTCCTCGCTAGCATCCAAGACTAAAATTTCTCTATTACTCAATCTCACTAAAATAGTATAATTCCCCATGAGTTTCTCGAGTAATTCTGACGCACACGCTTCTCTATTTGATCTCTTCCTTATCTCCTCTCCGGACTCATGCAGTGCACTGCAACTCTGTCCTGTTGGCAACTCTGACCACGCGGTAGTGTCTCTAGATATCTCTTTCTCCTATCCCATGTCACGAACACTCTAACTTTAACATCAACGTACAGATTGGAAATCGTTTCGGGATTTTCTTTGCAATGCCCTTGAAATTTTAATCTTGAATAACCTTGAATATTTTTAATCATCCTGTTGATAAAATATGCCACTGGGGTCTCTGGGTGAAAGCCGGCATCGAAACCTTCGTGTCAGTACGGAAATACCAAGTAAAACCACAATCTTCTCCTTGGTTCTCTTTTACTTTTTCAGCCGCTATAGCCCTCAGGAATCACTTCTTCAGCAGTGGTTAACTGGTGCAGAAAATGACGAAGCAAAACTGCTTTCATTTAATCCCCAGAGAGAACCTTTTCTTCCTGCTATCAGCATGGCTGCTGCTAAACTCCAGAGAAGCAACACTCTACGCCTTCTTTGGCTCCTGTTTCCATTGACATGAAGTGGGGTGACTCTATCGAATCAGCTGCTACGTCTACAGCTAAGAATGTTGGTTCACTATGTCGTGCCAGAAAAATTGTCTCGTCAAAATCCATCTTGCACATTTCTAAATCTACTATTCATCCGTGCATTGAATATTGCTGTCATATCTAGTCAGGTCTATAATGTAATCGATCCTGACCTAGCATCTCGACTTCAGTCGCTTTCTCACCGACGTAACTCCTCTCTGTTTTTTCTACAAATATTTTCATGATCACTGTTCTGATGAGCTGAGTATCTCGATTACATCATTTTAAGTGTCATATGAGATTGGCAACTAGGTCTCACCATTTTACTGTTGAACTATCTAGATGCAACTGTCAGTTCTATTCTAATAGTATCTTTTCTCGTACTTCTCACGTGAAACTTCCTTCGAATTTCTTACGCCTCAGTCACCTACAATCTTCAAAAATTTCAATTCAACGTCGATCGATATCTTCTGTCTTCCTAAACCCTATTTCGTTATTGTTCTTTCTTAATTTCTTCTCCTCACTAAAGTCTTCTCATTCTCTTTCACTCCCTCTAACACCCTCGTCCTAATGGCATAATTGGCTTGCTTGGGATAAAATGATTTTATATATATATATATATATATATATATATATACACCAATTCTTTATTTTGTCTTTTTGTCATGCCTCTGAAATCTTTATATTCTATTTTAGTTATTAAATTTTGACTAGTAATATAGAATTTGTTGGATGCTACACTCAAGCAAGTTATCATAGATAACGCAGGTTTTAGTTCCAATCATATTGTATGAGATCAGGAAGATGTTGAAAGGTCAGGGGTTGCAGGAACAGAACGAAATTTTACTGATTGCAACCCGGTACAACATGCTTATTACTAAGAGATCGCCGATAATGATCGCTTTGTAACAGCGGGAAGCTAGCAGTCGATAACAGCTGGAATAAATGTTATACATATGTATATGGCTTTCTATAAGTGTACGCGCAGACACACGCACACACAACCACGCATATATAGATTATATATGTATATATAAACAAAAGTTGCTTATCTAAATATTAAAATAGTTCTAGATACGTGCGCATTAAAATATAAATACCCATGTGTAATACTTACTGGGATATATATATATATATATATATATATATATATATATATATATATATATATATATATATATATTGAATAAAAACAGACCACTTTAAAGTTCCATGTAATAAGTTATTTCACCACAACCCCTTTAACAGGGCTCTGGATCATCAGACTTTACTTCCAAAGGTTGAAAAGAAAAATGAAAAGAAATTCACACGTTTTTGACGGACCGCATCAAGCATATGTAATATTAACGAAGTGAGGAAGTGAGGTGGGAGAGAAGATATGAGTGGGTTAGATGTACCATTTCAATTCCTTATTCTTAACCCCACTGTGTGTCGGCTAACGCGTATTGTCTCTAGATATAGATGGATAAGGGGTGAGGGAGAAGACCGACATTAAAGGAAGAAGCTACAACAACCCTAATAAATTACATTCCACGAGGGCAGGTTTCATTCAAAATCTTAGACGCTGTTAATTCGCATTACTTTAAAGGGTATATTTGGGAGGTTAAGGTTTGATATAAATCGAAATGTCTAAACAATCTACGAAGAATTTAATTTGAAGTTTGTTGGAGTTTTGGGTATTTTCTATGAAACAGTCGACTGGAAAAACTCATAGAAAGTACATTGAAAGAGTAATCCATTTTATATTTAGTAATCTTTTTTTTTATTTTTCTAAACTCGTATCTTATTGATTGTTAAGTTGACATCTATTCGTTTGATTTTTATTCATTAACTAGCAGTAGAGCCCGGCGTTGCCTGGGGATTTAACAGTAAGAGATAGATCAAGTATCGACCATCATAAAGACTGAAAAATAAAATTGACAAAGATTATTGTTTAAGGTTGATGTCTTAATTAGTTTTTTTTTTTTTTTTTTTTTTTTTTACGAATTGGTCAAACCCAAACTCAAACAAAAACATTGTTTTCAATCATTATGAGTCTACCGATTGAATAGAATTTTAATAATTTTATTATAAACAATTGTCTTGTAAATGGAATTTTTAAAGCATTCTGAATGTAAAAATCAAGAAAAAGTGTGCAAGACAATAAGAAACACTACCTGCCAAAAAAAAAGTGAAGTTTTATTGAAATCAGTTGAAAAATGTAGGAAATTCGATCCCATATATAAATGAACACACACACACACACACAAACAACCTGAGTTTTATAATAAGTATAACTCGATATGAGTTGTCCCCCTTTCATTCTCGCGATGCCTCTTAATTGTGTTTTCAAATTGATTTCGTGCAAAAAAAATTGTTTTTCCAATTTTTGGCGCAGTCAGAACCACCACAAGGTAATTTTATGTAGTCCTGTGAAGTTTTGTTGAAATCGGTTGAAAAATGTAGGAAATCCGATCCAATATATAAACGTACACACACACACACACACACACACACACACACACACACACACACACAACCTGGGTTTTATAATAAGTATGATTAAATAAACTCGAGTTGATTATTCAGTTGACATCTATTCGTTTCAGTTTTGTTCATCGATTAAACTCGTGACTTTTTTAATATACCTACATAATTATCAAAGGTTCTTTCAATTTAAATAACTTTATCGTCAATACTAATTGTTAAAGGGTAGTATATTTCAATTTAAATTAAATTACCAATTTAAACTTTACCTCCGTGTTATTTAAACTCATTTCCAATTGGAGAATATTAGAGGAGAAATTTCGATAAAATATTACTAGGAGAAAATTAGGTCCTTCTTTTACAATCTTTTATATATCCATACTCATATACACTTCCACACATGTCCGAACCCCTATCTATATCCACATACCTATATCTCACTATATACCTATGAGTTCTTATATACACCTGCACACACATTCACACGAAAAACTATATGTATATTCCCGTATTTACACATATACGCCTGCAGAGAAACACATACCCACATATCTACATACATATCTACACATATACTTATACTTACATATATACATATACACACATAAAATCACCTGCATATCCATATACATATACATCCATGTACATACGCACATATACATTTACACACATAAATGTATACACATATACACATACACACACACATGCGTGGATTTCAGTTCGCAAATTTATATCTCTGTGATGATGTAAAACTATTATTCAAAAGATGAGGTACGTGCTCGCGTTTATGTGTGTGTGTGTGTGCATCAATCATTGCAATTCACTGTGGAAGTGGAGAATGCTTGTACTTTGCCTTTTCTAGACGTTCTTGTTGAACGGAAAGACGGTTTGTTTATTACCAATGTTTATCGCAAACTACATTCACAGGTCTGTACACTAACTGGAACTCTTTTGTTCCTAAGCTCCGTAAAATTAACTTGATATCTACCTTAATCCTTCGCGCGTTGATGATTTCCTCTTACTGTACCCTTGACCAACAACTTGAAAAAATTGTATTTTTATTGAAAATGGTTTTCCTACTAATGTCACTAAATGTCTTTTTGAACGTAAGATCAAACATTTCAAAAAACCAGTAGTTTTTGGTCACTCTTTGTCCCATTTATTCGAAACTATTGTGGCTAGGTAGGAAGAGTCAAATACTCGTTGACAGGGTGTCGGGCTGTATTACATTACGCTTTTTCGACTGTCAGGTTGAGTGTTGTTTTTGAAAACCGTTCGGTGTTTTCCTCTTTCGTCAAAGATCGTCTGTCCCACTTTCAAAATAGTTTTATTGTGTAAAAGTTTAAATGGCAGTGTGAAACTGAATATGTGCGACGGACCTATCAGAGACTAGAAACCTGAATTTATCAACATATTTCTGCTACTATAAAATCAGATAATGTCAAACATTCTTCCAGGACAAGCCAATCTGTACATGACTCAACAATAGGCTAACATCTGTTAGACAACCCTAACTGTGCTGATAAGTATGATGATGATTTTTTCACTTTTCTACACAGGGACCGGTTCGCTCACCATTTAAAGTTTCTTGAGGCGGTTTATATTAAGATACATAAACCAGGCCTGTGTAAGGAAAAATAGCATATTATTGGCTTATTGTGTTTAGTTGGAGGTTTGTGAGTAAATCTTTTTCCTATTTAATAGTCACTAGGAATATTTAATTCTTTCTATTCGTGAATTATTTTACTAATAAATTGTTTTTAGTCGTGTTTTTACTTTCCCCTCCGCATTTACTTCTTTTCTTTGCTTTTCCGTGAACAACATCTCGTGTCTCGTCTTATTTATACCAACGATTTCCTACTGAAGAAGAGTTGATTGTAAGGGTCCTAAAGGAAAAATATACTGAAAACGCCTATGTGCTTTTTCAAGACAGTATATATTTTCTGTGGCATCAACTCCTTGTTCATATATATATATATATATATATATATATATATATATATTGTATGTGTGTGTGTGTGCTTATGTCTGTGTGTGTTTTCATAAATACGCGTGTATCTCTATATCAATTATACTGAAAAGAATGTTGAATGAAGAATATTTGAAAAAATATTAAAGAAAATACACGAGTAAATCATGTATGAATAATGATCAAATATGAGAAATATCTTAATATTTCTTTGTGTGTTATTAGTAATATCATAAACACAGAGATAAACACAAATGTGTGGTGTCAAGTTTTCAGACTGAACCTCTTCCAAAAATATAAAAAATGAGTAATCTAAATTACAGAGATTTTTTTTTCTGGGAAGAGGTTCTTCATTGTTCGTTCTGAGAATTTTTCAATATCCTTTCATATATACTGGCATGCATTTATTTATCATTTTACATAGTAATTATCATCAAAGCTAGTTGCATGATGATAATTCTGTGTAAATTCGCGATGAACACACACACACATATATACATAAGTGATTACTCTTGTTCCAGCAAATACATGCAAAATGTATCAAGATATAATTTCATGATTCAAGTGCATGAATTGACAGCGAATCCATTACTAAGGTGAAATTAAGACAAAAGTCAATCGAAAAACATTTTACCAGAAAATGTCAACAATTAATTTCTAACGATTTATATGAATAAAAGGGAATAAGAATGCACAGCAATAAGGATGATGCTAACTCATAAAAACCTGTTTAAAAATGTAATGAATAATAGTAATAACTAATGAAATACAAAAAAGTCAAAGGAAAATCCAAATTACGTGATATATATGGCTGATCTAAAATATTTGATATAAAAAAAATCTATTGGATATTTTTATACAAACAGTCCAAATCCTCAACTAAGACAGTGGAATGGATTTCAGAATAGATAAATGTACAATTCTGTTATTGCACAACTATTATCTTTTTATTAACCTTCGTTATCCTTGTTCTACCATCAGTTTACTCATATCCTTTCGGTAGTTTATTCGCTGTGTCGTCCTCGTTTCATTTGGCTTCAATATAGCCTGTGAATATTAAATCCCCTAAACCTTCTTTCCTAATTAGGTGCCTCCAAAATTTCAGCCGAATTAATTTCCTATTAGTTTCTAATTTTTTCTTAAAACTTCGTCAGTATATGCTCTGTTCATGGTATTCTCAGTATTCATCGGCAGAATTATATCTCTGTTGTTTCAAGTTTGTTTATCACCTGCCAGAGATTGTGCAATATTCACCGCTTTACAGGAAGTCACATTTTACATAGATGTTCAGTATTCTTTCCTTTGTTTCTAAAGAAATACTCTCTTAAAACTTTCGGTATTCCAATGCAACTTCAGATTTCTGTCACATTTTCCATCGTCTGTTTCTACACAACATAGATTGTTATATTTCTGCACCTGCTTGATCTTGACGTCCCCAATACGTATCTCGCAACTTGGGCTTCCCTCTTGCTGACAACATACATTCTGTCTATTTACAATTAAGTTCTTTCGTTTTTATTTCTTCGACTTTTGTCGAATATTTCTTTCCATTTTTAGGCTGTCGTCAACACAGCATCTTCTGCTAATCTTAAATACTTATAAATTCTATCAGAGCTCATTAAACAATAGTTACGTACAACTTAAATAATTTCGATGAGAAAATGGATCCTTTTGTACATTTCTTCTAGTACCAATAAAGCTTTTTTTTCCAATATGTCATGTAAATCTTCGTGCTGTGCCTTATCCAATCTATGAAATATATTTATAGTTTTTATTTTTTAATTTCCATGTCACATTCTGTAGCATTCTAACTGATAAAATTGCATTTATTGTTCCAGTATCTTCAACACAACCACTCTATTCTAGCCCTATTACCGGACTAATTGTGCAACGGGCGCTATCAATTAAAATTTATCTACTGAGTTCGTCCTATATTTTGATTTTCTCGTTAATGTAAATATGCTTAGGTCATCTTCATCTTAACCAGTGCTAAGATAACATACAATTTTAACATTACGGTTACTTACATGTTTTTATGTCTGTCTATATTTCTGAGATGAGGTATTGTAATTATTTACACTATTTACATTGTTCGGACTGTTGTCCTCATCTTTGTTGCCATATTCACGATGTTTCGGACGTTATAGGCTCCAACCTTCTTTAAGTGATTGGAATTTCTAACTGAACTCTTTATTTCGTCCACTGGGGTAGATTTTTCTAGTTCCACGTATCATGCATTGTATTCATGCAATATAGGAACCAGTAATGCTGAGTGCTACAGAAAAGCAATATAACAACAACATTTCAATATGAGCCCTGGTAAAAATAGTTACTGAGACATTAAGTTTATAAGTCCCCAAAATTTATACACTGTTGTTCAGTGGATAAAAACGTTGACTTGACCCAAAGAGTTGTGAATTCAGTACTTGCAATGGTGAACAAAAAATAGAGAAATGAGTCAAAGGAAGATAACAGAGACACCCGGAAAGGACGTGGAACTAGAATCAATCTAATTTTATGATCTAGGGTAGTTGAATGCTTTTCAAGTAAAGTCGATAAGTTGGTAGAATTGTAAATTTAGTAATTTTGGTGTTGGTAGTACTTAATATTTTTAGTCTTATGAATTTTGTATAATTTTTTTATTCTTGCATCGGATACAACATATGTTAGTGAAGGAATTTAAAAGATTTTTCTGTACAATTTTCTTTTTTCAAGTAGGTATTTAGGGCTACATATTCTGATAGCTCTTGAAAGTTCCGGAAGTTTGCACTGAAATCGCCCGCCTTTCTTGAAATGTTATTATTTTTCTCTCAAATCGAATATCGACTATATTTTCTAGAGACAAATGCAACTATCTCAGGCAACAAGTAGATTTATGAATTTCTAATGTTATTGCTGTACAGACAAATAAGAATGAATAAAGCTAGATTTCTCATACGTAATATTAATTTTTATTCAACAACGGACTTCGTCAATTAATATCGGTGAATGTGTATATGGCTTTAGGGTTTTCTCCAATAGTGGATATAAGACACTCTCTCTTTCTTCCAACTCAAATAGGTGCTTATATCCCTACTTGGCATTCGGTTTGTCCGATATGCGCACATTCTACGCGCAGGTGGGTGGACCCGCTGCTTACATGTTGAAGGCCTCTTCTGAAGTGTATATGTGCCTGGTGTATATATATCTTTCAGGTCAATCCGCTGATGGTTTGACGTGACAGTGAAAAATCTATTCTGGTATATGAGGTGGATCACATACTATAAACTGAATCAGTGAATTTTAAGAATATCGTACATATTTCATCTAACAAGATATCAGATGATTCCTGTGTCTTATCAAGTATTTTACACATCTCTCAAAATCATTCCACAAGGTCTAGAAATGTCCAACATCATATTCAACACTAAAAAGGATATTGTACATACTAAATTCATCGAACCTTTGGATAGATTCGCCTAAAAGAGTGAATACAAAACCCAACTTAAATAAGTGCAATATTAGTAATTACAAAGCTTTCTTTCTTTTCTTTTTTTTAGTCTGCTACAAGCCAACAAGTCGCTAACAATATTGTTAGTATACAATTTTGCTATATAATTTTCTTTTTATATCGACTTTTATATTTTGTTTTTGTTGCAAAAGCTTTGCATGTCGGCAATAGTATCATCACCTTTGAAATATTACCTATTAGGAAAATTTGGAAATAACTGAGACGAAAGATCTAATCTAAAACCGATACACAGACGTTGGAGAAGAAAACTATTGAAATATACGAAACAATAAATCCAAATGATGATTTTATGATTTGTATAATAAATTGCTGTTCAAATTTGATTATTATGTATATTTATATATCAAGGATTGTGTGAATAACATAGCCTTCTTGGGATATACATTATTTCTCATTGACTTTATATTTATTAAACCAACATTACTCTCAACTGGAAAATTGTGTGTTTAATTAGTGAGTAAGGTTAAAACTTTTAAGGTGGCTGCTTAGTGATACTAATTTCTATACGTATCATAGATTTTACAAAATTCTGTTCTTATTATGATATTTGAATAATGCCAAATGCATTCATTTGCTTAAAGTGAAAACAGCAAGTTTTGCGAAATGTCCATTCTGCAGGAATATTTCTGAGCTAATACAGAATGTTTCCAAGAAAGGAAAGAAAGACCGCATTAAACCGCCTTTTCTTTCCGTAGTCATTGTGGAATCTACACTATCTGTTATTTGCATAGAAAAAGTTGCATATCTATAAATATTTATACCTTTCACTCTTTCTGTCTTTCTATTTCGTTCTTTCTGTTCATATAAAGTGAATATTAAATGCGTCCAAAGCCTGCAATTGTCAATGAAGTAAGCGAAAATTTGCTTCCAACAAACCTGTTAAATTTGGTCAATAATAAGGGTTGAGATACGAATGTAACATTATATCCGTGTAACTAAGATTCGATCTACATTGATCCACTCCCAACAAACAATATAAAAGGCGAAATGTAATAAACCGATATACAAAAGAAGGGAAAAGGCAATATCTGACAAATAGACTATTTTTGTCGATGCGTTCTTTTACAAAGAAAAAATGAAGAGAGAGAGAGAGAGAGAGAGAGAAACATAAAGATGTCCAAATTATTCAAGCAATAATTTTCTACTGCGTCTTCTCTGCTTTTCACCAGGACAGTATAAACAGAATTCTTCTCTAACTCTCACGCTACCCAGATATGACATTCAAACTGATTCTTTTTAACCTTTCCAATTTCCTACATTCGCCATCTTGTTATGCTCGGCGGCACACGTGATCGTAAAACGCCACTTGCCCGCCAGTGATCGTTAAAAGTAAAAATAAATAAATAAAACGAATGACCAGAGAAATTCAACTGAATAAATGCATAAGAAGAACACACACTGTCTTTTTCATTTCATTTTTTTCTTTCCTCGTTCCTTTATTGCTTCTTTTACTTTTCCTTGATATGTTTCAGTCCTTTTTTGTTTTACCCAACGTATCATCCCTTTTCCCCGTTTCACTTATTTCCAATTAAGGTTATTCTTTTTCTGTCCTTCTCTTAACATTTAGCTACTTTTTCTTTTTTGATTTTTCATTGAATTTCATTTGTCGCTTTTCTTTCCTATGTCCATTCTTTGAATATTTGCTTTTCCGAAGCATTTTCGTTTCTATAATTTTGCGAAGCATTACATTTTTATTACTATTTCTTCCATTTTTCCTTTCTCTTTCTTAAACTCTTCCTCTTTTTTATTACCTATATTTGCTTCTAGCATTTTCTCTTTGTCATTTTGTTTTTTGCCTAATTTTTATTTTCTGTACTTTACATCGAATCGTTTTTAGTTTTTTATTACTTTTCTATCAATATAATTTCTTTTCTAATATTTTGATTTCTTTTTCTCAGTTTATTCTTTCTTTTCGCAAATTTTAATCTCCTCCTCCATACATCTTTCTTTCTTTCTCCTTTTTTTTCTTGTTCTTGTTCTGACAGAAAACCTATAAATGTATCATTCCTTCTGTTCATTACTTTTTGCAAGAAAGGTATTAATTATAACTTCTACTTTCATTATCATTTATGTGTCGTGTCCCATCAGGACGCGGATGAAATAATTTCTGCACAACTTCTTGTCTGCACAACTTTCTGTCTGTTGTAGCTTTAATAAATGTCTGACTCTTTGCCATCCCTCATTGGCTTTTCTCTGCCATCCAAACACATTAAGTAAATTCTTAATTGTTTCATTCTACTCGCCTTCCTTCAATGCATCCTGTAAGTATTAAGTTTTCCAAGTTGTTCTTCATCATAATGTTTACAAGAGATTTCAAATACCTCTTAAGTATGAAGGTCTTTCAAATTCCCATTATCTTTAGAAGTTTCTCACTGATCACATCTTCCGTCTATGGTACTTTAAATATCCGTCTATAGAACCACATCTCTGTCGCTTCCATTCTCTTCTTATCTATAAAGATAAATTGTAAGGAAATTCTCTAGCATTCGATTCAATTCAACTGGATAGATATGGGATAACAGTTCGGAAGTTGTCTTTGTTTCTAAGGAAATATTCCTGTCTTTATACATTGCTTATCTTCTACAAGGCCTCTTTTATTATTACAGTGCAATTTCGGATTTTTGTGACACACTTTCCATCGTTATTACACTAGTTAAATAGTTAAATTTATGTAGCTGCTTGACTCTGCAATCTCTAATTTGAAGTTCATACCATTAGTTACCTCTATTAGTGATGAACATGTATTGTCTTCTTATACATAATGCTCACTCATTTCATCTCACTTTATTTTATCACATTCTTTGCAAGTTTTGTAGTTTCCATTCTGTGTTTGCTTATCAACATAATATCATCCGCGTATCTTATGTTGTTACAATTATGACCGCTGATAGTAAATCCTTGTATCGATCAAATATATCTGGTGAGAAACTACATATCAATAAAATGTTTTTCGTATTATTCATAGTCTGGAATTAAAAAGAAAGCTAGGTTACAAGGAACACAAATTTGAAAAATAACTTTATCAAGAGTATATGGTTTTATCTATTTCCATTTGATACAAGTTCTTGTACCAACTCGATTCCCAAAATCTGATGAAATAACCAAACATTAGATTTGGGGAGGGGGAATGGCTTCAAAATTAGTACAATGGCTAAATTAAATTAAATACTGATTTTAGCCAATTGTTCCAAGTGAGAATTTTCATCCCGCGTATATATATATATATATATATATATATATATATATATATGTGTGTGTGTGTGTGGTGTGTGTGTGTTCGTTCTTGCGCGTGCACCAAAAATGTTATTTCATAAAAACATTAAATTGTAAGTAGGATATTGATATATATGTTTCACCCCAGTTTTCCCATTTTTCAGCATGAATATGTTGTTCCTTTTTATTTCTCTCTTTCTCCTTGTTTTATTTATTCCTTTCAATTTCTCTCTTCTGCTATTAATGCAAATTGTTGTATTATTCAATGATTACCTTTTCTATCACCACTTTTTTCTTCTTTCATTTAAACTCTTTCTTTACTTTTTTGTTACTAACTTCATTCACTTCAATCAAACCTCTTAACTTTATTCTTTATTCTTTTTTTACTTATTTCTATTTATGCGTGTCAATCTATATCGCTTTTTATTCCCCCCCCCTCGCTTTATACCATTTTTATATTTACCCTTTTGTATTCTTCACTTCACGTTATGTCCAGCCTCTTGAATTTCCGGTCAGATAAATACAGAATTTTAGACAAGGAGATTGCGCTTGATTTCTTAAGTTCTAAGATGGCCATAGGAGGTGAGGTCGATAGTTCATCCATGTTCACCAGTGATTCCTACTCAGATTGAATTGATTTTCATTCAACCCGCTTACAACTTGCTACAATTGTCTGCTTCGCTTGGCAGCGTGCAAGAATTTATAGATATTTAATAAGTGTGGCTTAGTCTCGTTTATCGTCGAATATTGGGCGAATGAGAGCTTCTTGTAAGACTGTGTTAGACGAATCTTACAAGTAGAGAGGTTCTGCTGCCAGCCTAACAAAAAACAACGTTCTAATTGTAGATTATTTTTCTTCTGTTGGAACATCATCAAAAAAAATAAGTAACAATTTATAGCATCAAGCAGGTTTCCGTAAAAATTTAGTGTCTTATGGTTTATATAAAATTGATTCAAGAAAATTAACACATTTAAATGTAATTAAATTAATTTTAGTACGGAAGGACGTAATTGCTGTCATTAGTAATTACAGTAGCATGACGTTAAAGCTACATTCCTCTAATTTTCCGACTGAATGCCCTGGCGAAAAATAAATATTCAAAAGATTATTATCTAGAATGAGTTTTATCCTGCACCTGTATGCACAACACAGTCTTCATTATCTACAGTACTGCCTCTATAAAATCCGAGGGTGAACATGAAATTCATTAATGCTTTTATCACCCATGAGGTTAAAGTTTAAAATAAACTCGAAACGACACACAACCTGATAAAACAGTTGCTAAAATAAACATAGTTCTCATTCTTTACTGTTTGAACTTGATTTCTCATGAGTTATTAGGGTTCTTTATATGTTTTAATGCGATTTTATATCCTGAAAAAGGCGTTATACACACACACACACACACACACACACAAACACACACACACACACACACATATATATATATATATATATATATATATATATATATAGAGAGAGAGAGGATATATAAAAGCACATAAAATCTGTTTGTGTGCAATCTGTGGAGTTAAGCTTCAAAATAGGACATCTAACGTAGATCTGTTTAACAGGTGTAATATTGGAGGAATCGAGACTTTTATCATACAGTCTCAGTTACGATGGACTGGTCATGTCTTGAGAATGTCTGATGACAGGATACACAAGATCCTAATGTACAGCCAGTTAGATCAGGACTACAGGAATGTAGGATTCCCATGGCTAAGATACAAAGACAAGCTGAAAAGCAACTTATCAACAGTCAATATACCACATAACACCCTTGAGAGCTTAGCCTTGGAGCGGGTAGAATGGAGATCAACGTGTTTTAGTGGACTCAGCAATTTTCAATCTGCTTGACTAAATCATCTTCAAGAAGCAAGAGCAAGATCTAAAAGGTCAGCCAATCTAACAGTGATCTCATCTCACAATCCTCACACTTGCTCCATATGTGGCCTCATTTGTAAATCACTAGCGGGTCTTAAATGCCACTTAAGATTATCGCATTGTATTTTTTATAACTGAATCAAGTATATATATATATATATATATATATATATATATATATATATATATATATATATATATATATATATTGATTTATGAATATATATATATATATATATATATATATATATATATATATATATATATATATATAGAGAGAGAGAGAGAGAGAGAGAGAGAGAGAGAGAGCGACAGACAGACAGAAATAGAGAGATGTGAAAGTTTCTTTTCACATAGAAAAAATTAAAACAATAATCACTTCGTATTTTACGCCTACGATTAAATAATGTCGGCAGGTTTGATTTTTATCGTCTCTAAATGATTTTGCCAGAATCCCAACAGAATTCTGATTCTTTTTAGCCATTTTCATAACAAACAAGTTTAATAGTTCTGCTGACATGGAATAAACTTTATGTTAAAAATTGTACAATCTGAATTGTATAACTTTTAAAATACTTTTTTCTGATAAACTTTCGCCACTCAAGCTATTCTCATTATTAGCGGGGGTTTTTGGCGGGGGGTGTTGCTTTTTTAAGAATTTATTGATTTTCCGTTTTGTGACAATAAAATAAACTGACGGTAGTAATTATATAATAATACGCAATATATTTGTCATGGACCGAACATCTAGAAAAAGCCTTGTCGACATTCAGAAAGATAATGTTCGCTAATCATCCCAATTTGGAATGTCATTCTACATTTGAACTCCTGGCTTTTACCAGGTCTCGAATATTGACTGCTAAAATTTATAGAACATTTCTCATAGAAAACCCATTTAAATAAACTTTTCTTACTCTGGCACAGAGCCTCCAAGAATTTAATGAACATCAATCCCGGTACATTAGCGAGTTGTCTAGCGGGAATAGCTTACTAATACACTCAACTTGTCAGGTACCTAAGATCCAAAGAGGATTTAATCGAAGATAATTTTGTCAAACCGTATCTTTCAGTTAGCATACTTTCTATTACTTGATCTGAGCGCAATCACTGGCCTAAATTCAATCTACAATGCCCGAGTCCAATAATAAAATAAAAGATTTTGAATGCTGATTTTCGTGGTCGATAATTCTTCTCATTTGAAATTCGAACGAAGTACAAGCTTTCTGAATTTTGCCACTTTTGATCAAAAATAAACTTGATAAATACGTATGAGTATTAAATGTAAGTACGTGTATGTTTCTCATATGAACTTAAATGTACATACACGCGCGTCAGATGATTGATATATAGATAGGCCATATCCACGACCTAAACACTTTGTTAAAAATCCGTTCTCTCATTTCAGTTAAGAAGTTCAAGAATTTATCAGGTAAATTCGCATATTTTAAGCAGGTTTTACAGATCTTGCGGTTAGAATTCAGAAATTGTGACTTTTGATTGTCTCACTGTAAAAACAAATTTCACAAGGTTTCTTCTTTCGAAAACAGCAAAGCAAAGCCTTTCTTCCTACTCATCTAAAATAGTTTTACCTGCACTTTTTTTTGATTTGCATACAACTTATACGGACTTTTCATTCATAAAGTTTACCTATATACTCTTTTCATTTTGTACATTACTGACAAAAGGTTTTTCTGAACTAGTACTACAATAATAATAATAATAATAATAACTACAGCAACAACAAATCAACAAAATTCCTTGGACAGCATCACTCCAGGAATTGCCAAAAGTAGTTGTAACAAGCTCAGTCCATATCCCGCATTGAGCTTTGTCCACTTAAGTATTTTGTTAATAGCTGTCTTTTGTTTAATTTGAAACAATAAAAATCGCAACCTTTGCATACCCTCGGTTATTGGTTATAAAAGTGTTATGGTGTGGAACCATAGAAAGATAACACGGACTCGGATATAAGGTTAAATAGTAGATTCTCGGAAACGTAGTACAAAGGTAAATGTGGACTGGAGAGTACTTTCTCTCACTGATGTCCTGACTTACTCATTCACTCCCTCGGTCTCTACTACTCGGTGACCCTCACTTGGTAACTCCCTTTACTCAGAGTTGGTAGCCATATTATATAGGTGTGAAAGAGTCCATTTGTAGGTAGGTTCCCACAATAAAAAGAAATGCTGGTGAAAAAGATTTTTATGATGATAATAATAATAATAATAATAATAATAATAATAATAATAATAATAGATTTTAATCTCGTTATTAGCCATCGAAACGTATTAAAATGATTTCTTTTGATTTTGACTCAATGATTTTCAATTATATTTTAATTTATAAGTCAATGAAGAAACTCGTTATAGACGAGATCTGTAGAAATTTCAATTTTCAACATAGCAAATATAAGTTAATATATAATAATATTTTTCTATTTTATGTCATATATTCTTTTTCCTTTATTTTATTATTGCTATTTTTCATCTTCATTTTTTTCATCTTTATCTTCATCTTCTTCTTCTTCATCCTCAGATTCTTCTACATCTCTATATTATCAACTTTCGAGTATTTAATAATTATATGGCTAGCAATCAAAGCGCTCTTATTTTACAAATAAGTATGCAATTTCCATCTAAACTCCATAATGGTTTGAGGTTGCAGTATAGACACACTAGAAGATAAAAGTTTTTGGCTTAATAATAAATCAATCAATAAATAAATAAACTACAATCCCTTATGATGAAACTAGGACTAGAGCTTCAATCTACTGAAAACAGCCATGATGGCAGAATGTTTCTTTGAAGTGACGGCAGACCCTTAAACTCATCTTCGAAATTTGCCTATAGGAAGGAAACTTCAAAAAAACAAGGAATTACTGCCAATATCCTAACCTGACAATGTGCATAGCGTTCTCCACTTTAGAATTTCTAGTGTAGGTTTGATAGATATCTATTTGCCTTCTGCAACTGTAACAATGAAAAATATTCTAAACTCTTTGTTCGCGAATTACTACGATCTTTTACTAATATATATATTAGTAAAAGATTGCCCACGTATGCTTTTTGCAGGATACAGGTATAGTGGCCCGAAATTTGAAAACCTAGAATATTTAGCCTTTCATTGATTACTCAAACATATAAATATAAAAGATAATTTTTTGATCAAATACTTGTCATGACTGACTTGATGAAATCAGAGGATATTTAACAAGACTGATTTGGAACGTAATATTTAAAGTTTCAATCTAATTATTTAAATAACATTATTTAAACTGGACTCCAGACTTAAAAAGTGAAAAAGGCTTTTGTAATATACAGAACGAACGATTATATGTAAGAATTTTATAAAATTGTTTACAAGAAAACTGATAACTTTGTAAAACAACGTCATGCTATGTAACGAAATATGACAAGTTTATTCCTGCTATTGTAGCGCTATTAATGAAATCTGATTCAACCATGGTACATTGATTTATTCTAAAAACAAAGGTCCATAGTCATAAACCTCTGCGGATATGATGCTTCTGGATATTCAAATTAATGATTCCTTTAGGCATGCTAAGTAAAGAGCATTTTTGAGGATATTAAATTTATTTGTATTAAATCTCGGCTCAGTTAACACATATTAATGAATTAGTGTAAATGGAACGTTAATAAACGAATTTAAATTTTTATGTCTAATTTAAGCGATAAATTAAGTATTAATTTCAGAGAAAAATGTTTTTATGTTTCTGAACATAATTCAGAAATATATATATGTGTGTGTGTGTGTGTGTGTGTGTGTGTGTGTGTGTGTGTGTGTGTGTGTGTGTGTGTGTGTGTGTTGCTTCGCGTAACAGAGTTTTGATTAGCATGGTTATCAAGTTAACACGTTTTATTAAATGCCACCTTTTTTCTTTAACACTAAGAAATTTCACGCAACAAGGACACTGTTTCGCACTTCCGAAGAGTTCAATTAGCAGCTTCTGGGTTTATGTTCGAATTTTGAAAGCAGCATACAGGTCAACCGAGATAATGTTAGTGGACTATATTGCTAACGAAAAGAATTTAAGGAGAAAAGAAAAAAGTTAATTCAGATTTCATTAGTTAAACGTTTTATCAAAATGAATTACAAAATATGTCAAGATGAATTTTTCCCAAAAGTTTTAACAATAAACTTATTATTTTTATCTTTCATGTCATGTTAGATATGCCTCAAACAATTACTAAATATTTAACTATAAATTTACATACATAGCTTTCTAAGAAAGCTATGTAACATTAAGCAACATATGTATATATTCAGCCAACAAGCACCGTAACTGTCACAGAGTTCATACTCAGTTGCTTTACCTCTCCCCTAGCTATGCGAATTAGAAGATGGGGTCAAATTGCATGGAGTTCGGATACAAATCGATAATTTGAAATTGCTCATTTGTAGAATCTTAACTCATAACCGGAATCATTTTTCGTTATCCCCGTAGATTGTTCAAATGTCGTATCCTCGTTGACAGCAACCAACAACTCTTGTAAAATTCTCAATATCCTCAATCTTTGTTATAATTATAATTCTTCTGACAGGTTCGTTCAGGAGCGAATATCTCGTCAGTCAGCATTCTCTGATCATATTTATCATTCTCGTGCCTTCCACCCCCCACCTCCCATCATAGGAGTTGAACTTTATTTTATTCATGTCTGCTCAAACATTGGATCTTCTTTGAGCAATATTACCGTAGGTATCAGACACCTGAGAAAATAACTCTAATAAAATTAAACGTGAGATAAATTTCTGAACAGAATATATCATTAAGTTTTCAAAGTAATGTAGCCCCAGATTAAAGATTATGAATGTATAAAAGAAATAATTGATTCAGAAGGTTTTTTCTTTGGAAAAATCTCCAGTGTCACTTCGTATATTTACTGATGGCAGTTCCCCTTTGACATGCATAAAATTACATTTTATGCACAAACATCATGGACTTCTAACTAGAGATACAATTGTATTCGTGGCTGGGGCAGTTAGCATTATATCTGATGAGCAGGTGATCATACAAAACTTCCAATTCCAAGTAGCACAGACGTCGTAACGTTGAGCAACATAGCTTTTAATTTTCCCCGACATATTATGTAGGCAGTAGACGACATGGATATATTAAGCAGATTCATGTGGTATTCAACAGGTATGACAAAGACAGCATGAAGAATATCACCAAATAGAAATTGTGGCCATGAGGATCAAATATAAAATGTGTAACTAGATATTCAAGTTCCTAAGACTTGGGCAGATTTCATCAATCATGTAGATAACAACTGCAATTCTGCCAAATGTTACAAATACCACATGACAGCACATGCTTCTCATTTAGTCCAGCATGTTCTGTTGATCTTCACAAGTTTTGGATAAAGTAAAAAAGCAAGAATCAGTGTCTTGCCCTGCATAAGCATCTCATAGAAGAAGCTCATTCTATGATAAGTCTACAGCTTGGAGTCCAGCAGATAGTTGTTGACAGTCCAGACACTGGAGTTCTTGTTTACTTATGCGTCATCGATTGGCTATCAGCGCTGAAAGAATAATGTTCTTCTTAACAGGACACACTAAAAAATATTCATTTAACTCCTTTGATGACAACAGAAAAGCATTTAAGATAATGAATGAGAAGACTGGCCTTCATCACAATCAAGAGGTTTGTAAAAGAAAGAACATATAATTAGTGGAACAGAAAGAAAAGCTTGCATGTATTTTGTCGGATCACTATATGGGAAAGCAGAATGTAAATTGTTAAATACACTACAGTGTGAAAAAGTCATACAACGTTACACCAAGGAAACATTTCTCCATTGAAGATATTTTCACCAGTATGTGTGCTTCATGCGTCATACCAACTCTTAATGTGACAGCAACTCCTACTCTGGATCTGCCTGATCCAATCGCAGGGATATGTCAAATTAATTCTAACCTGTAATGATGACTCAGTCAAATGTAGCATAGAAGCTGTTGATTGAACTGATTTGTCAATGCAAAGAAAACTTCTGCAAACTGAACGTGCCTCACACGCATCACCAATGCGTGCTCATGTGGAGCAAACCTATCAAGTGATGAATCTGATGACACAATAAAAATCCACATACGTCATCTGTTTTCTCTTTAGAAGGTAATGATTCTGAATTGGATGGCTACACTGGTCCTTCTACGTCTATAGTCCGTACACACATTTTTAAACTTTTATGTAATGATTGGACATGTGGCAAAACTCATTTTATGTAACAAATAATATATATAAAATATACGACAAATGTTAAAATGTGTCTACTTGTTGATCATACTAATATAATAGGACATAATAATATGACATAAAATGAAGTAATATATCAATTTTCTTTTAGGAATTTAAAATGGCTTGAAATTATATTTATGCAAAAATGTGCTGAACAATCTTTCATTGTCAGTATCATAAACCATTAAATTGGTGAACAATTGCTCTATTTAACTGTATGCATATTGTTAGGGTGTCATAAAACATGTTGAAATTAAAGCAAATATAAATACAAAAAATACATCGTATCGAAAATACAGTGAGATATAATGTTTTTTTTTTTTTTTTTTTTTTGCTACCAAACAAGAAAAATCTCCATTAGGTGGGGAAATTATTCTCAGGTGTGTATTGAGTAAATTCCAACGATATGAGTAATTGAGTGTACAGCGGTGATAGCACATCATTAAATTATAGCTAATTTAATAAACATACCATTATATTTTAGTTATCGAAATTGTGGTCAAATGTGCGAGTAGCGTAGATTACTTAATGATAGTGTTTATATGAAATGTTGTAAAAAATCGACAGCAGTTTCCAAGGTGGACTGATTCCTAAATGGTCCCTTTCTGAAATTATATATGGCTTTTTGTGAGGTCAGGAGGTCACCCACTCAAAAGTATACATTTTTAAGGATTTGTTTGCAATGTTATTATAGGCACTCCTACATTAATGCAAGTGAATAACCGTCAACTACCAGAAAATATATAACTCCATTTTTTCTCAGTCTGTTTTCATTCCTATTAAATTCTTAGCAGTGTCTATATTCATGAATTTAATTACATGCATATACGCATATATATTTACTTATATTCGTACACCATTGTATTTTTATTACTTTAAACGTTATTTTTAGTATTTGAGTAGACGTCCCGTTTTTTAAACAGTGATGGGATGCAGATTTTATTTAAATTTTCTCGAGGACACAGGCCGGTAGACAAAATAAGCACTGTTAAAATAACAGAGCGTCTACTTAAATAGGAGCATCCACTAAAAATAACGTTTGATGTAGTACAAAAGTGTCGGATAAAAAAAAAATCCCTTAATCCTTTAGAGATTACTTTGTTTACATTTCGGATACGAAACTGGGCAGATATGTGTTTCGAGAAAAATCTGAAAGCGTAAATGAACTTTATGCCAAATAGAACCTTACTCAAATGCGACCCTCTCCATAACCGAGCAGTTAAATCATGCCAGATCAGACAGTGGTTTCTCTGGCAAATAAGGACGCAGGTTCGAAAATTTTCTTTATTACTTTTTCTCGTGTACGCAGGCCGGTAAACGAAATAAATACTCTTTAAAATAACACAGCGTCTCTACTCAAATACGGTTATTCCCTAAAAATAACGCTTGAAGTAATAAAATCTGTCGAATTAAAAATAAAATTCATTAATTCTTTATACATCAGTTTATGTGTCGTGAGAGGAAAACTAATACATACCCTGTTTGGAAAATAAGCATATTCATATCCATATTCTGTAGATTATCATTTTGATAATGATCTACTTGAAATAAAACTGAACAAAAATTTACTATTACGAAGTTATGAAAATTATAAAACAACTTTATAGCTCTTTTTGCGAGATTAGATCTAGTAAATCTATAATTTCAAAAAGTTAGAATAAATATATATTCTAAAAATCTCACCCTTTCACACGCAAACGATTGTCATTAACATATTCAGTTTAAGGTAACGCAAAGTTTTACGCCCAATTTTTATGCAAATTTCCCAGAATTCAAATATACGCTGTCATTTTCCTGTCTTTCGTGATTTTTCCAACAATGACCTATTTTTATTTTTATTTTTTTAACTCGCTTTTAAGACCAATTGATACTTCTCGGACTACAAGGTGTTCATTTGTCAATTACTTTTTTATCCAGTTTTCTTCTGGTCTTAATATTAAATATAAACGTATTCTGTAATAAGAGCTTTTTTGTCTTCCTGACGTTTATTAAATCGTTTTTTGTTTTTTTTTATCATAAACTGATTGTCAAAATAGGATGAAGCAGATTTTGGGAGAAAGCCTACAAAATCCAATGTTTAATTAATTATAAAATCCTTTCCTTCCTTTTAAAATGACAAAATCTAAATGGCTATCATGTAAATTTATGGAAAAGTCAGTGAGCAGCGACAGTAAATGCTATAGACCTAAGTAAAAATTCTGTCAGTACTAAAATACAGCTGTGACTATTGATTGGATTTACCCTACTGTCATAATTTTCTGTTAGAGTAAAAGAAAAATTGGCGTATTTGTTAACTAAATCATAAGTATAATGACTGATAGTTTCAATGATACATTGTCTATTAAACCATTTTAGATTCTGTAGGCATTTATTAAAACATTAACTACTTACCCATTATGGCCCAAATACACGGCAATCAACTAATTACAAAACGAACTGAGTTGACATTTTTCGATCCGAATCTATTTCGTTTAGTTATACGAGTTTCAGGGGGCACGGTGGTATAATGGATAGCGGCTAGGATTGATAAATTGGATACCCGAGTTCGAATTCCAGTCAGATCCATCACATTCACTTACATGGTAATGCCTTTGGGAAAAGGTATGGATTCTCTTCTTTTTGAAAAAGGTATGAATCCTCTTCTCCCCCACCCCAGCTATAAGAAAATAGCAGGACAGACCTACCGCAGAAAGAAATGGCAACCTACGAAAAATCTGCCTCGTCAGTCATGTATCGAAAGATACATGATCGCCTAAGCGTGTATTATGCAGGGCACAAAACTAACTATACGAGTTTAATATCCACGAATTTCGTAGTATAGTTCAAGGTATAGTTAAACAGACAGACAAGGTGGGTTGACGAAGAAATTAGGAGGAATGGTGATAGAAAGCTGTACTAATAAATGTTAAATTATATATTAACAAAATGCTTGAGGGCAAAATTTAAAGGAAATAAGTAACGTAGTCAAATAACGGACGGCAAGAATCAGAGAATACTATCGATTGATATAAGATAGGGAGACAGGATATATTGAATTTTATGTTGCATAAGTCATAATTTCATTTATACTGATTGATATGCTTTTGATGTGGCTGGTCATGTCTGTTGATAACTTGTGTTATCAGCCAATCAGAGCAGGGAGATATATATTTGCATCTCAAAAAAGGAATGAAAACGCTTAATACATTGTCGAAAACAGTAACAAAGAAATCATTTTAAATACACTTAACGGGAAAATTTGCACTTTTCTACACTAGATGTTAATGTTTGCGTACGAAAATTAGAAACCATCAAACTTGTTATATTTAAGAGAATAAATAACAATTGCGTCATGTAAAACATCAAATTCGGTAGGTTTGAATCATAACTGAAATAAAATCAAACTCTCAACGATGTGTAAAGATAGGTACTTTACTCCAACAATCATATTTGTACGTAAATTATGTCACCGTGCGCACACATACACATCTGTTTGTCTGTCTGTTTATCTATCTATCATATCTACATACACTGATGTAAAATAAAATAACAACTAAATACGTGACTCAATTTACACAAGATTAAATGTAAGAGGAAAAATCGATGGATTATAGTAAATGATCACATATATTCAGATTGCTATAGCAATGATTTTTCCTCAGTTTTAATTTGTGTTTTAAAAATGCCCACGTAAACTCGCGAAATATCAATATCCATGTGTTTTCATATGATATATAAATATATATGTGTGTGTGTGTGTGTGTGTGTGTGTGTGTGTGTGTGTGTGTGTGTGTGTGTGTGCGTTTGTATGTGCGAACTCGATGTGGACAGTTGAAAGAAACAATACTGCAGTATGATTGTCACTATGTTTACAATGACATTTACAAAAACTAGTTGCAGTGTTCGGAATTTCATTTAAAACACTAATTACTTTGATAATAAAAATATTATTAAAATAAAGTCTAAAAATGTCACTTTGCGAGTTAAGTGTGTCACCCTAAGAGAATCCGATTGTCAGTTATCTTTTCTCCTAAAAATTTGAGCAAAGACAATAAAAAGTTTGTATGAATAGGTGTGCCTTATTCCTGCATAAGAAAAGTACGTATTACTCTATTTGCATTGAAATAAAATGTGTGCTCACCATCTCTAATGACTGCCTACCCAGCTTTACACACACGCACATACACATAACAACAACAACACTATGCGATCTTGGCAATGTCGCATCACAAAAAAAACACGTTTTGCGCATGCCCGAAGAAGGGTAGTAATTCACAATTCACATTATAGCTATAATACAACATATAAATTTTAAATCTGCATAATTAATTGAATAAAGACGAAAATTTATACCGAAATGGAATAATTAGATCAATTTTATAGAATTAATTTTTATTTAAATGAAATTAATAGAATATGTATTCTTTAAAAACTGATATTACCAGTTCAGTCTTCTTTTTATGTTTTCAGGTCGAAAGAGATTATGACTCTCTACAAATAATTATTTTCTTTTGTTGCCGCCTTTTCTATATACAATACAAAATTTTATATTTTATATTGCTTTTTATCCAAATTTTATTCTTATAATTGAGTTAGATTTATGGAAATCAGATTATTTTAGGTATCTTCACTACTTCAATAAAAAAAAGAGCATAACTAGATGAAAATGCCCCAAACTTGATAAACAATTTTTTATCGTCTAAATGTTTATGCTATTATTAAGAGGAAAGACTAAAGTATTTTTTGATTATTTTTTTACATTTTTAATCATTTCTAGCACGTCCGAAATTTAGTTAAAATCTTTTTTCTTTTTTTTTTCAGTTAGTAAAATTGCCGTAGTGTCGATCATATCCGCCATTTTTAACAACTTTGTAAACAAAAGTGAAATTCTCCTTTAAAAATCTTGTAAAATTCAATTGTGCTTTTTTTCGAAAGTTATTTAATAAAAATTACAAATTTAAAGTTTACTTAATGTAATTGGAAACAAACATTACATATTTTTTTAGCAGAAAAAATTTAGTTGAAATTAAGAGAAGCGTTTCTAACCGTGGTGATTAGTTTTGGTGGCGTGAATTGGCGTTTATGTCAATGTAGCGACAATTAATGTCAGGGGAATTTATCGAACAGAAGGACAGAATTGATAGTATTTTCGGTTTTTAAGTGAACCAACTTATTTAACTATAAAGCAATTTTTAAAAATTAAATACGTTTTATTGATTTTTTAGGTACTTTTTAACGATGATATGTCCAGAGCCTGCACTGTTTCTATCCCTAAAATTAAATCTAAAAAAGAAAATAATAATTTCAGTATGTTTCTCACTGAAAAACAATAAATTAATCATATTTAAAAAAAAAAAAAAATGAAATTAAAATGTTTAGTGAAATAGGATGCAAAAAATTTTGAAAATGCGACGATGATGGTCAGTCAGAGAATTTGATACATGTTAGCCAGAATTAAAGCAAATCAATCAAAACACGTGACTTATTATTTCTGAACCGTGCATCCATAATATTGGAGAAAACGTTTTAAATACATTTTTTGCATATTAAAACATATTTTAAAAATATTATCGTCTCGCAGATTGTAATAAGCTTTCAAATTTATAATCTATAAAAATAGATCATTTTTTTTCAAACTTAATTTTTAAAGCATTTAACAACTTTACCACATTTTGTTTTTAAGATTAAAAAAGAAAATAATTCTTGTAAAAATTCATTTTTTATCGGAAAAAATATTTGGCTTCAGAAAATATTGTCCTTAATATATATATATATATATATATATATATATATATATATATATATATATATATATATATATAAAAAAAGCCTTAAAAGCTATTTTTAATTAAATATAGTCTGAGTTTTATTGGATTTTGTATTTTAAAATTCAGAGCTGAAGTTGGGGTAAAATCGGGTTTTGATTTACAAAAAAATCGATGATTTATATTCTTCAAAGTTTTTTTACTTTTAACTAATATAATCACAAAATTACACAGTCGAATTTTCGAGTTTTCATAAAATTAAGTAAGGGTTGGTTGAGTAACAGATGTAAAAATATATTTACCATGACTTTTTAAAAGGAAACATTTCTAAAATAATTTAATTCATTTGTGAATAAGTTCTGAAAGTTTCACTAAAATCCGACAATTATTTCATTTTTGCAAGAATTTCCAAGTTAATGTGTTTTTCAACTGAAAAAAAAGGCGCTAAAAACGATTGGTAAATATTACGTGATTGCTGACATAAAAAAAATAACCAAAATTTCGAAGTGCTAGAAAGGATTAGATTTTTTTTAAATAATTAAAAAATACTTTTGTCTTTCATCTTAGTAATAACATAAACATTTTGACAACAAAACTTTGTTTTTATTAAGTTTGGGTCCTTTTTGTCATCATGCTAGCTATGCTGTTTTTCGACGAATTATTGAAGACACCTAGATTATTTTATTAACATTTTAGAGCTAATTTTCTCATGTGTCTTAATGTATAATTTAGGAAAAAGTGTTGGCAACATGCGGCTCTTTTTCCTTGTCTGTGGTTATTTCTCTCTTTTACTTAACTGTCGGAGAAAATTCTTAAGGATATATTAAGCTTAAAAAAAATGAATAAGCATGTTTACATTACAACTGTCATAACGACCGATCCTCACTCTCGTAGTGTGTGTGTAAGCGGGGGTCGGGAGTAACAAATGCTTTGATGTCGTATCAGGAGGAGACGGGTAACTTGGAATAATCAAACTCACTTTGTGTATCTTTTAGTTTTCTAGGACACTAGCTTCGTGCGTCTTCAAGTTCAAAAAAGTTTGCATCACGTGTTCTAATAAATGCTTACGCCAATGTTGATCAAAACCAACAACAAAAAAATACGTCCTTGTTAAAATTATACACGTTAACAGAAAATTAGACTATGGTGAAAACGGATTCATTAAAAATTAATCTTTAAAATAGTTTATTTATATATATTTTGGAATTTTTCGAAATTAAAGTAGTTCTTTAAATACTAATAAATAGGGAGTCTATAATTTTGATGAGTTTTAAGTTAATTCTTAACTGTGTATTTTTGTTTGAAAATTGAGTTGTATTGTTTAGGTGTTGTTTTAGTTTGCTTTAAGTTTCTTAATGTTATGCTTTGTTTGTATTTGACTGGGAAGGGAAGCGATCCTTCTCACGTTGGCGCGTGGATATATTTTGAAGTGTAGAAGTGCATTCCTTAATATTTTCCTGATTAATACGTAGTTTGCCTGGTTTTTTTTATATCTCATGCAGGGCTCCCTTATGCCCACAAGCGTAATGAATGTTCTTCAAATTAGATGCTTATTACTTGGTCGTTTGTTCTATGGAGCTATTTTTTCTATTAGTTACACGATCCGAGTCGACTATTCACTGTGCATTGTCACTACGCTAAAAATAATGTGTGGATTAGCATTACTTGTAATTTGCAACGTATCAATATTTAGTTAAAACTTCCCAACTTTTTATATTCAGTTACTTCTGTTATTTAACATGTGATGATCTCCCCTCCCCCAGGCTAGGGAAAATACCTGATAGTTAATGAGGAAGACATTGTTCACCATGCTTATACGTTTATATAAATTAGCCAACATTTAATGAAAATTTCTTTGTCGACTCAAGACTTTCTACTATCGCATTGATTCGTTACTGCTATTATCATCAACTCTTCTCTCTTGGGTAACTGCACCAGTCAACATATCAGAAGCCAAGGATGCCTCTGGCATGTAATTGAATAAGTCTTCTCAGATTTCTTAGCACAAAGAAAGCAAAAGAAAAAAAAAGCGAAATTCCATACAAAAGTCTTACTTTAAATTCACTCTCTTGATAAATCAAGGCTAAGCCGATTATATGTAAACGGTTAAATAAATACGTTGCACACCAAACAAACATTACGAATGAGCACACACCATGTAACTCTCATACAGAGGGGACATTAATGCTCTCCTTTTTACCCAATCTTTCATTTTACTTCACTCGCCTGACAAACAACTCATCAAGGGGGATCCATGTGTTGGTTTCATTACGGCAGGACTAATTTAAATTTATTTCTTTTTCATAATTTTGTTGTCATAGAGACTTACGAGCCAAAGTCTTCATTGCTGGATCACTTCATTCTTCACGTTCCTCTCTCATCATCATAACATTTTTAGATACTTCAATAGTACATAATTATTTACATTGAAGTAAACCCGGCTTGCAAAACCGTTTTCCTTCTGCTTCCAAAACGCTACTAAATATGATATTTATTTATGTTGTTTCGTGAGGCGAGTTTAATATTATCTCAAACTTTCCCCTATCAGTAGAATGTTTACGAAACTTGTATATCTTGAAAATAAGACAGAACGTAACTTTCAAGTTTATCAAGGGAAAAATAATGTATACAGAGAAAATAATTTAATATACAAATGTAGCAAAAAATTACTTCTAGTTGCCTTTTAAATCATGACAGATAGATAGATAGATAGATAGATAGATAGATAGATAGATAGATATAATGATAACATATAAGCTAAAATTTCCATGATACATTCATCATATAAATATATGCGAAATTTTAGTAGCATCAGTTTTATTGTGAAAACATTGACATGCGTAATAAAATTTGACATTGTGTATATATTTGTAAATGCTATGTACCTTTAGGGCGTAGGCGATAATGTGTCTCCACATATTTCTTTTATCTGTGAATTTCATGAATTCTTGGAAAAGTTAGTGGTGTAGTTTTCCGTTGCCTTCCCCGTCTCTTAGAGTGACTACCACCTAAAGCCAAAGAACCCATTGCTATTTAACCCATAGATCAAGAAAGTGTGTGTGCGCGCGCTTGCACACGCGTGTGTATGTGTGCGCACGCGCGTGTGTGTGTGTGTAACGTTAACTTGGTAACTGTTTTAATTCATATATTTATGGGTGTGCCAGTGGGTACAATTTTGTGTGATTATATTTGTATCTGTAAGCGTTCGAAATAAAAATGGAGAGATGCCGTGTGTAATTTTCTTTGTTTCTAGGTGTTTGCCAACATACATGTTTCCTGCACGTACACAGCTGAGACACGAAGATAAACAGCCAGAGGAGAAACTGAAATGCGCATCTCTTTTCAGTGTTGGCGTCAAAATATTTTACCAATAAAATAGGAAAAGAAACAAAAACTTATCTTCCTAACTTCATAGAAAATCGTACGGCAATGAAGCAAATGTTTCCGTTTTATTGACTAGTTAATTTTCCCTAAATCTAGCTTCATTTTTCACGCAACCAAACTAACAGAGACATAAACATGCACAAGAAATTCAATGTGAATTGAAACCTTCCAGAAATACACGGGACTTGTATTAAAAAAACAGTCTTGTGTTACATTTAAATATAAAGATTTTAAACTTGAAACTTGAAATCTCTGACTCATCACCCGTGACACATTTTTAATCTTGCGAAAGATTAAATAAACTTAAGCAAAATTCTGCGTAAAACATGGTTTATAATTAAGAGACCAAAGCACTTTAAAATAACAATCCAAGAGCATAACTCTCCGTCCAACAACCCACTCCGTCCAACATATAATTATACATTTCAAAATTTAATTTCTTAGGTTTTGTTTCAAAATCAGCTCATTGCTTTAAATTAAATATTAAATGATTTGTGAAATGCGTTTACGGCTTCTAGACATTTTAGTGTATATTTAATAATTTATAGTCGCCAAAATCGAATTAGCCATTAAACAACTTTGTCTCGGCCTTTTCTCTATTAAATAAGTAAAATCAAAAGGAATTTAAAAACCATGAAAAAATTATCAATAAATTCACAAATTTCATTATCAAGGAAAATAATGAATTTACAGCGACAAATGCAAGCTTTTACCCATTTAAAAGTCAGTATATATTTTCTTTACTTATTTTCTCTGCTATATCTTATTTTAAACATATAAAAGAGTGTAGACTTACATTGATTTCTTAAGTAAAAAGTGTCTAGAAATGGAATTGTTACCGACAAATCATTACAGACTACATCTCTACCATTTAAGTCTTTTTCAACTCTAAGAAACACACACATTTACAAAGCACGCGCATAAGCATATATATATATATATATATATATGTGTGTGTGTGTGTGTGTGTGTGTGTGTGTGTGTGTGTGTGTGAAAATATATAGAAAATAGGAAGGAACTGGCAAGTTTTACATGTTCTAGCCTTGTAAACCTTGGGACGACCCATGCCCTTTATGCCTCCATGAGAAATTGCACATAATTAAGCTTCTAAATAATAAAAATCAATTAAACAATAGACACGAGTTAACAGTTTTTTGTAGGCATCATCAGATTTTTGGTTTGAACTATTAGCTAAAAACTAGCATACAATATAACTTGTTTAATCCATAGCCCACTCATCAGATTCATGGTTTGAATAATTAACTAAAAACATGCATACAATATAACACCCTTCATAATCCATAGCCGAAATAAATAGTTTAAATACCCTAAAAAAAGATAACCCTTTATGAAGTCGTCAAAAAACAAACGTTACGACAGTTTTTTTTTATATATATATATGCACAAATCCCTTTCACAAAAAAATAAAATAAAAAAATAAATAAATCTCCATAGACATGCAAACTAGACGAGGGTTAATACATCTTCCGTTTCAAATTTAGACACCCCCACCTTTCGCTGACTTGACATCTACGAAAGTAACTCTATACTGATACTTATTATTAACACCCAACACCCGCCTACCCAACTTAAACAATTCGCCCTAGCTGTTACCATGGAAATTTTGATTTCAATTTTTAAAACACGTAAATTTCAGAAACACGTTATTCCAAAAAAATTTCGCTTGAAGATAGAACAGAGCTTATTTTAACTCAATTTAATTTAAATAATTATATTGAAGTTTTCGGCTCTTGTTTTGAAACATGGGACTTCTTATGTCGCGATTTGGAATCGTATTTTTAAATAAATAATTATACATATATATATATATATATATATATATATATATATATGTATTGTATGTGTGTGTGCTTATGTCTGTGTGTGTTTTCATAAATACGCGTGTATCTCTATATCAATTATACTGAAAAGAATGTTGAATGAAGAATATTTGAAAAAATATTAAAGAAAATACACGAGTAAATCATGTATGAATAATGATCAAATATGAGAAATATCTTAATATTTCTTTGTGTGTTATTAGTAATATCATAAACACAGAGATAAACACAAATGTGTGGTGTCAAGTTTTCAGACTGAACCTCTTCCAAAAATATAAAATTGAGTAATCTAAATTACAGAGATTTTTTTTTCTGGGAAGAGGTTCTTAATTGTTCGTTCTGAGAATTTTTCAATATCCTTTCGTATATACTGCATTTATTTATCATTTTACATAGTAATTATCATCAAAGCTAGTTGCATGATGATAATTCTGTGTAAATTCGCGATGAACACACACACATATATACATAAGTGATTACTCTTGTTCCAGCAAATACATGCAAAATGTATCATGGTATAATTTCATGATTCAAGTGCATGAATTGACAGCGAATCCATTACTAAGGTGAAATTAAGACAAAAGTCAATCAAAAAACATTTTACCAGAAAATGTCAGCAATTAATTTCTAACGATTTAAAGGGAATAAGAATGCACAGCAATAAGGATGATGCTAACTCATAAAAACCTGTTTAAAAATGTAATGAATAATAGTAATAACTAATGAAATACAAAAAAGTCAAAGGAAAATCCAAATTACGTGATATATATGGCTGACCTAAAATATTTGATATAAAAAAAATCTATTGGATATTTTTATAGAAACAGTCCAAATCCTCAACTAAGACATTGGAATGGAGTTCAGAATAGATAAATGTACAATTCTGTTATTGCACAAAACGAGAAACAAAAGAAGTACCATAAGATCATCAGGATACTTAACGGAAAAAACAGGCCGACTTATATCTGAAAATATTGGTATCAAATTCAGTCAAGCAAAAACACCGCTTAGAGAACAAATCGGTAAATCCAATTTTTTGTTTGTAAAATTTGTTATTGGAGAAATGAAAGTAATAGTTCGTAATTTGTTAGCTATTATGTGTGATTTCGTTGACCTGTAAATTTTTTTAGATTTAGTGAAATACAGAAAATAATTGATATATTAGATGAGGTATTTTACTTAAGCCGTATAGTATGATTTCTATTCAGTGCTATTTATGAATACACGAATATATCTAAGTTCAAATACACTTTAAAATTATTATAGAATTAAACATACGTAAACATTGTTAGGTATAGCTGTGGCGTTCACACTACGTACTAATATAAAACAAGCATAGAATATAAAAAATGATGCATTTATAAACGCAAAGACTATAAAATATACACGTGACATCTACACAGCCAAAGAAAACAAAAGATGGAATTTAATAATTGAAACATAACTCTGCATTATTCGACTACAAAATTATTAATGCTGCTAAACAAAAATTGGAACAAGCTAAAATCTTAACGATTTTTCGTAATTGTTCCTTATTTAATCCTTGTATCGTATTTACTCTTTATGTTCAAATATATATATATATATATATATATATATATATATATATATATATATATATATCTCAGGTCATCCCATAAATTCTGTCCGAATTTTGAATAAAGAAAACAAGTGACCAAATGTTACATTTAATTACAGATTCAATCAACAATGTATTTTTCCTGATTATCTATGACTTCCTTCCATCTATTAACAAGCTTACTAATTCCATTACTTTGATTCAAAGAACTCACAAATGTCAGTTTTAACTTCTTCCTGTGTTACAAAAGCTGTTTCTTCTAAATGATTCTGTAAACTACGAAACAAATTGTAGTCTGAAGGAGCAAGATCGGGAGAATAAGGTGGATGAGGAATTTTCTCCCAACCAAGTTCTTCGATCTTTTGTGACGTGATTCTTGCTGTGTGGGGTCGCGCATTGTCCTGATGAAACATCACCTCGTTTCGATTAACTAGAGCAGGTCTTTTTTTTCCTCAAAGCTTGGTTCAAACGCTCTAATTGCTGACAGTATATTTGAGCATTAATTGTTGCATTAGGTGACTTGATATCCCTACAATAGTCCTTAATAATAGTGCTCCTGAACTAGCTCCTATTTTTTGTAAACTCTACAATAAATTTATTGCTGCTTCTTGGTTTCCTGCTTGTTGGAAATCCACTTCTGTAGTTCCATCCAGTCTTTGAGAAATTGGGTGAACCTTCTAATTATCTGCCTATTAGTTTTCTACCTCATTTCTGGAAAGTACTAGAGGCTCTAATCAATTCTGAATTAGTTAAGCATCTCACATTGCGGGGTCTTCTTTCGGACAAGCATTATGCTGATGCATTAACGTTTATTGCTGGAAGAGTCTATCATGGTTTATATAAGAATGGTGAAGCTTGGTCTGTTACTTTAGATATCTAGAAGGCGTTTTACAGGTTGGCATTCTGCTCTTCATAAGTTGAAAGGTTATGGTATTTCTGGACGAACTTTTAATTTGGTTCTATTTTTCTTATCAAATTGCGAAATGAAAGTTATCTCTTCTAGATCTTTTTGCATTAATGTGTATGTCTCCCTGGGCGTCTACCATTGAACTTTCTAACCTCACAGAAAAGTGAATACATCATGACCCTAGGTTGTTCCTATTTTTTCATCGGCGACCTTTCGGATGTCATCAGTTCTCTTCGGTATATACGCTGATGGCACAACTATTTATTCTTGCCTTAATGATAAGTCCGATCGATTCGACAAGATCAAATCAACAGCTGATCTAAAAAAATGACCTACAATCTGTTGTTAACTAGGGTAAGAAATGGATTGTTAATTATAACGCCTCAAAAACGAAATTTCTCTTTTTTAGAAAAACCTTTTCTAACCTCCTAGGAAAGTGAATCATTTTACCTTCTTGGACTAACATTTTCTGCTGACATGAAGTGGAAAAATTATATTGACTCAATTGCTCGGTCTGCTGCGAGATAAGTTGGTTTATTTATCGTGCTAGATAATTTTTCTCGCCAGAATCTATCTTATCCATATATAAGTCTACTATTCGTCTATGCATTGAATATTGCTTCCACCATCTGGTCTGGTGCTTCTATGTGTTTAGAGATTCTTGATAAAATCCAAAGATGACCCTGCAATGTTATCGGTCCTGATCTGGCTTCTTGATATCAGTCCATTTCCCACCGCCGTAACGTGGATTCTCAGTGCGGTTTTTATATAAATATCTTAATAATAAATTGTTCTAATGAACTTTCTTCTTTGATACCTAGACTTTATGAATTTAAATGCAGTACTAGATTGGCAGCAAGTCCTCATTTTACATTTGCAATGACTACATGTAACTAATTTCTATGCGAACAGATTCTTCTTTCATACATCTAGCTTGTGGAACTATCTTCCAGCTTCTTGCTTTCCTATAAACTTTGATCTTCAAAAATTTAAATACATTGTCAATCGTTATCTTATGTCTTCTTAATTCTTGTTCTTTTATTGTTCTCTCTCCGTAATAATGTTTTTCTTTTTCTCATATTCTTTCACACTCGGTAACCCCTTACGTCATAATAGCTTTATTGACTTTCTTGGGCGTGAATAGAATAAAATACTTAGATTTCGCATTTGCAGAATATAAAACCTAAAAGACGTTCTCATAAAAAAAGAAAACAGCCGTTGTATATATTAAGAACATCAGAGATTATATCACTGAGCCATCAGATCTTTCATTCATCGTCATCACTGAGTATTAGTCGATACTGACTAATGTGTCCAGGATAATATTTTTCAAAAATAATGTTTATGTTGTAAAAAACACTACAAATCAATTTTATATTCGTTTTTGATATCCGAGAAAAGAAGATTAATTTAGATTAATCGAAAATTGTCTGAAAGAAATAAAAAATTGTTGACATATATTTTATACTTTGCAATGTCCCCTAACATATCATTTTAAACAATTTTTAACAAAAAAGTTTGAAAGTATGTTGTTTGAAGTATGTTGTACAAATCTCCTTATCTTTTTAGGCAGGTAATTTTTATAAACTCTTACATACATTGCCTGCATTGAATTCTATCCTTTCATCTATATGCAACCGTTTTCTCAAATCAAAAATCAAAAATTACTTCCGGCGAACGAATCCTTTGTGTCTTAAAGTCAAACTTTATTATACCATATAGACTACCGTTACAAATTCACAAAGAGTTTTAAAAAATCACAACAATTGAAAACGTGCTACAGCCAAAACAAAAATTGGTAGAATATGTAGATAGAAGGGAAAATAATGAGATAATAAAGATGTTAACTTTTCATATTATCTTAAACAAAAATTTTAGAATGAAATTCCCATCAATATTAGAAAATCATGTAATCTACTTATTTCAAGTGGATTACAAAACAGATGAGGTTTTACTGTATATGCAAAGACATATTTATTTTGAAGAAGTATTCGAATTCAGAGCAAATGAGCTGCCAAAGATACTCGTAAGCTATTGAAGAAATATCTATTTAAGTAATTTTAAGGACGCTTGCGCTTTCAATCCTCACTAAACTCTCCAGAGATTTTGCCTTACGCCAAACTAGGAATTATGTGCATGGATATAACGCACATGCACACATACATATGTTCATCTCCGCATACGGTCACAAACAGATGCCAATCTAATAATCTGTGAGGCTGTGACCTTAAAACGCCCAATTCTTTGCTCTTAGTTCGACAGACGGGACATATCTAATGACTTGATGCCTTCCTTCCCATTTTGGATCTGACTGATATTTCCCGAAATCCGATATCAAAGTAACGCGAAAATGTTGTAATTAAACATCACCTACAATGCGATCACGCATATGCGTCGGTCAAATGTCCACAACTTTGCTTGATGTAGATCGGAATTCTACTCATTAAAAAAAAAATTAGAATTAATCTTCATGTCAAGAATGAATGCACTAATCGAATAAGAGCCGAGATTTTACTTTGAGGAAATGAACGTGGCCAATCAATTCCCATTTCAACCAGGGTACAGCTTTTGTCGAGCTTGGACAGAAAAAAGGAAAAAAAGAAAAAGTGTATTATGTTGCTTTTTGTTCGCATTGGCTAAACTAAATAAATCTCAACAGAAATTCAAAATAAATAAATCGATTACATAAAAATTAAAAAAATTAAAAAAAAAATTGATAATCTCTGCGCAAAACTGTTTGAATTAATATTCCTAAGGGTTTGAAATAAATTAAAATTCCAAAAATGAAATAGTTCACTGTATATTTCTGCTCTCTCATATTTCTATCAGGTCATCCCATAAGTTCTGTCCGAATTTTAACTTTTTGTTAAAATGAACGAAATTTAAAGAGTATTTTATAATGTCTAATGGAGCTGAACATTATTTTTATGTTTAGATGCATTTAAACTGATCACATTTTATTTCAGAGAACAATAAAAATAAATTTTGTATGATTAAAACCCTGCTAACATGGAAGTACCAAAGAATCATTTGAGGCACATAATGCTTTATCAGTTCAAGAAAGGAAACTCAGCAGCCGAAGCGGCTAGAAACATTCACTCAGTTTATGGAGAGAAATGTGTGAATGAAAGAACTTGCAGAAGATGGTTTGCAAAATTCAGAGGTGGAGATTTCACCATTGAAGATTAAGATCGAACCGGACGTCCAGTTGAGTTTGATGAAAAGCTTCTTGAAGCAGCCCTTGAAGAAAATCCTGCTTTATCAGTTGAGGAATTGGCAGTGGTTCTCAGTTCAAACCATACAACTGTTCATCGTCATCTTCAACAACTTGGAAAAGTTCCTAAACTTGGAAAATGGGTGCCTCATAAATTTGCTGAAAACAACCTCAAATCCCGAGTTGACATCTGCTCTTCTCTCCATTCTCGCCAACTTGTTTCACCTTTTTTGGATAGACTTGTGACTGGCGACGTAAAATGGATCTTTTATCGAAATGTTAAGCGTCGTAGACAGTGGCTTGGTAAAGGGGAAGGACCCCAGCCACAGCCAAGAAGAGAACTTCATGGGCAAAAGGTTCTTCTTTCAATCTGGTGGGATCGCCAAGGAATAATCCACTTTGAATTCTTACCACCTAATGCAACAATTAATGCTCAAATATACTTTGTGGGGATCCAGTTTAGATATTATAGCAGAAACGGACGAATTTATATGCATAGTACACAGTAGAGACTCAATTCTAATTTAAAAGTCAATGATGACACATATGATTCAGAGGTAGAAGTCGAAGAGAAATTATTAGTAAAACATATGAGGCTATATGGTACCTCATTCTATCAACGAACAAAGATTTAGCTTCTCTGAGGACACGTTTATAATTATTACGAACAGACACAACGTCTGTTGTAATCCGAGCGATCACGTTGATACAACCGGAAAAATTTATTCCTGAACAGGCAGGAGAAAATTGTGGTTTTACTTGGTATTTACATTAAAATGAATGTAGAGAGAGAGAGAGAGAGAGAGAGAGAGATCTCTATACTATGAGATATTTTGTTTAATAGTCATGAAAAGAATGGCAGCGATAAAGAAAAATTAGCTAACAGAGTGCAATAAAGAAAGTCGAAAACACATGAAAGAATCATTCGGGGATTCAAGAGACGATTCCTTTGCCATTGGAAGCTTTACCCGGATGTAAACACTAAGTTCATGCATATGTATCTTAGAATCTTTTCGATAAAGGGTAAGAAACATAAAAATTCATTGGTAGTTATAGAATAGTTTAAATTAGTTTGGCAATCTGCTAAGATATCTGGTGTACGTCTCAAAAGAAAATATTCTACACCACAGCAATTGGTACGGATACTACGAATATTGAAGAAAGAAAGGTTAAGTGGGTAGATGATTTTTTGTTTACTCGTATTTCTTTTAAGTGTAACTGTAATGAGAAGATTAGACATAAAATTGGCACTGACAGACAATCATGAACCATGAGGCAAGTCTATAATATATAAATATACATTTATTCATCATAAGCCATCACGTCTTACCTCACTTATCCTGTATATCGAAGCTTTCTTAAACTATTGTCTAGAGTCTACATTTTGAAATTATCTCTCACTGAATTAGGGATCATTTTAAATAGCTTTAGTGCCCTTATTAATTTAATGTCATCACGAATATTAAAAGGCAAGGAAGTGTTAATTCATTTGCTGAACTATTAGTTAAGCCTATAGCGACCAAACTACAACATAAGTCGACAAATAAATGACACGTTGGGATTTGTTAAATTCACTTTTATTCAGATACATCGAATGAAGTTTTTAGTGAAATAAAATAACATTTTAGATTGATAGCTGAATAAAATAAATCAAAATTTACTATTTTGTATGTATTTTCATATTTGCATGAGATTGTCGATACTAATAGAGACGCAGTAGAAGTTAGCATGTACATATTGAAGAATGTAAACGTACTTGTTGTTATGGAAAAAAAGATTGTAATGTTCTTCTTTCAGGGTTATTCTACTAACTTTAAATAGACATTTTAAATTCAGCAACTAAGGTGAACTTTAACACTGTCTAATGGTAACGGGAAGAAACACGTGACCGTCTGTGCAACGGATAGACTTTGATTTAAAAGTTTTAGATACTATGTGAGCTAGTAAAAGTAGTCATCTACTGTTTGAATACTTTCTCTTAGGTTTAGAAATCGTATATTTTCATCAAATAATGAAAAGGGACAAAAAATTACGTTCTAGTATAGTTTACATGGACAAAAGTTTTTATTTTTTAGCTGTCATTGTAATATTTTTTCATAATATTGATTCAATATAAAAATTGTTTTTTTTTTTGCATTAGGTTACTTCTCGATATTTATTTTTGTAAAAACCATTTAAAGAAGAAAATTGAAATAGTGAATTAAAAATCGTAGCAGTAAAGTGAATAGATAACATTTAAGATTCGAATCGCCGTTTACATATTTTTCGAAACATTCCATCATCATCAGTAGTTATTAGAAATATATCTTTGCATTATTTCATTATTAAGAGCATCAATGACGTTGACAATGGCTTATTTCGTTTATTTACACGTCGGATAAAGTACCAACTCATAAAAAAGCGATCTAATATGATTTATAGTAATGGTTAATAGCAGCTTACAGTATTAAACTAATACCATACTCCAACACTAGATTTTTAGAGACGCTTCAGATTGGAATAATGCTTAGTGAAATCCTATGACTGACGAGTGACTTCTTTCCTCTCTGAGTACACCATGATTTTGGCTTTGTAAAAAACTAATGATAGGAAATAACAATGAGATCTAAATGGCTGTGATGATTACAATGAAGTTAGCTGGGATTTCAAAGACACTACATCATTCTTTTAAGTCATAAATGTATATAAGTAAATATTTAGCTAAAATATATCATTAACACATTAGAATTTAGTGAAAGGCTGACGTAATCCTCACACACACACACACACAAATACACACACACACAAATACACACACACACACACACATATATATATATATATATATATATATATATATAAGTACTGAAACTATGTAGAATGCGACAAGCCAAGCAGGCCCCAAAGGCTGTCCGTCGCGACCCCCTCCACTAGATCACGATACCATACCTATGAGGCCGTGAATGTACGGACGCAGAGCCCTAAGGCAACATGATTCTCTCGTAGGAATTTCGATTGATTCCGAGGTTTACGATGACGCTCAGTCTCGGAAGCGGAAAGAGTAATTGTAATGTTAGAGGAGGCGTTCCTAACACTCTCTTCCAAAATCGAACCTTCCGTCAACGCACGGCGTAGGAACAATAAACTTGAAGCGTGCCGATGGCACAAGTGCGGCATTCCCAGCACCCCTCATGACAGGGACGTTGGGTAACAGTCTCTCTACAGACCAGATGCTTGCAACCACCCCAAAAGAGGGAAGCCAACAAAAGATCGAGCGCCTTCTTTCTGTTCTTACAGAGAGGAAGTACAGCCAATCGATAAAGGATAATCAGAAAGACATAAGTGGCACACTGCAAGAATGCGGACGAGTCCGTCTGTCCAACTAAAGGTCCCCGAAAGCGTGACCTCCTTCCAGGCACCTAACCGCAGACCGGATGACTTGTCGGGATTTTGGCCCCCATCACCTCCTCGTACCACTCAAGCGCCTTCTGTATTACCTCAATGTGACTACGGCACGATAGGATAATATACATGTCATCGGCGTACGCAGAAACCCTGGTTCTACATCCTGGGACTGCGATTCCGCGTAGGGCCGGGCTGCACGGCCTGTCCCTTAGTCGATGAAGCAGGTGCTCCAATATCAAAGCGTAAAGTAAGGGCGGCAGAGAACAATCACGACTAACCGACCGAGACAGCACAAAAGCGCTCGACCGCTTCCCGTTCACCTTACTACAGCACTGGGGGAGCGATACAAGAGGCTGATCCACTTGCAGAAGTTGGGTTGAATCCGGCGGCCTGCAGGACAGCCGCAAGATACTAATGATCTACCCTATCGAATGCCTTGAACTGATCTAAATTGATCAGCGCGGTTTCACTGAGACCAGGCTCCTTGTTAAACCGGCTCTCGAAATGCCGCCGAAACGTCTCACACATTCTTTTGATCGACCTCAGAGTATGCCCCTCCGGGGTATTGACCTCGACGGATCTCTTCCTTGCGCAATTCTGCATGCATATTCACAGCTTCATTAGACATCTTGTTTAACCTATGTTTAATCACCTGGTAGCGCTTGCTAGCCTCACGCCTGTCTAGCTAGTGCTATCTCTAGAGCATCCTCCCCTAGTCTCCACCCCAGACAGACTATCGTCTAGAGTCTTCACCTTATTAGCTTTATTTAAGGTGAGTCGTTGGCTATATTTGGTGGTGAAAAACCTAATGCTATCCTTAAGCCTCTCCCACCACCAATAACTGCACCCCTAATTCCCGCTGCACTAATCTAGTCAGCTGTTGCCTGAAGTCCCGCCTGTCCTGTAAAGACAGATTGAACTTCCAGTGTCCAGCCATTCTAGGCCTAGCGCCTAACATCATCCGAGCACAGATGAGTCTATGGTCCGAATAGTCTAAACGGTGGAACGTTGGTCAATCTAGCAAATCTAAATCGACCATTCTAATTAACATACTATGCAGTTACCTGGCTACCCTGACAGACGGCCACTTAAGAGCCCACCCCTACATCTCCCGCCCCGGATGATCGACCGGGTATCTATCGACGAGCAGATCAACCAAGCTACGATCGTCCGATGACCTCCCGCTAGCCCCCCACCCCCTGTCTATCATGGGTTCCAGGATGGCGTCCCAGTTCCCCATTAAGCGTTCAAAGTAAGACCAGAAGCCACCCTTCCTCCCCTTCTAGAGCTCCACCTTCCCCTTCTCCCTCCCCATCCTTTCTCAAAAGAAAAAAATATTCCCCAAAGTGGAGAAAATTTGTGTTGTGTACCAAGAGGCCCTCGAGAGGCATCTTTCCTCTACTTAGATGCTCCTCCGTTGACATCGTGTTAACAGAGGATACAAGGAATTTTCCTGATGTCCTGGTTTAATCACACACATTAGGAACACCGGAGGTAACCTTAAGGCTTGTGACCATTTGGCCGGTGCCAAAGATGTGTTCCCAAAGCTTTGGATGGCCCACATTGAGTTTTTGTAGCTCAAAAGATTTGCACAATTTTGCTCTGTGAGGGTCCCGGTTTTTCTCTACCGCTTCTTATATAAGGCATTAAAATTAACTTTTCCATGCAGACGTTGGCGCATTGTCTCAAAAGAACAAAATACGCTCGATATCTTCCTCCTCTTCATCCCTCCCCCTTTTCATCGACAAAGAACGAGGTGGAAGCATTTCCCCCATCTCCATAAATAAATCTAGTTGTAGTAGGTCTACATCCACCTACTCAGGCTGCTGATTTTGCTGGATCTCCTGCTCCTTGCCTTCTGGCTGCAGAAGCTCTGGCTGCGACTCTGGCTGCTGTTGCTTCAGATGTTGCTGGCTCAGCTGTTCTGACTTTCGCTGCTGCTGGTGCTGCTTGTTTTGTTGCTGCGGTTTTTGTTGCTGCTGCTGATGATGATGGATCTCAGGCTACATCTACAGTTACCGATGTTGCTGCTTAGCATCTTCTTTTCCTGGGACATCCTGCTGAGGAAGCGGAGTTGTCGCTTTGGCTCCCCTCCTCACCACCTCAGTCCATTCGCCAGCGCTACTGGGGTCCTTCTTTGGTGCTTCCACCCTGGGCTGCTCTGGTGTTGGTTGCGATGTTGATGTCTGATTCATAGTCGGACAGAGCTTTGCCAAATGTCCGGCAGTAAGCTCCTGATATTCGAAAAAAGGCTGAAGGCTGAAAAATTGATGCCTATTTATTCCAACTATTTGAAACTACGTAACAACGAATTATTAACTGAGGGGTCATATTCAGAATTTGAATTACACTATTCCTCTTCAGTAAAGTCCATTGACATTTGTTGTGGCAAAGAATTCATGTTGTTAACCTACGTGATTTCTACATCGCTGTTTGCATTTATCAAGCAGCTTTATTTCTTCATGAAAATAAAGAATCTGACCATCGACAATCCTTGAATTTGTTGCTGTCAGTCATCATTCTCCAGAAAATATTACAATTGTATTTTTTGGTGGGGGGGGGGTTACTAATACATTCGTATCAATGCGTTTGAAGATATCTCACAAAGTCGCCCTTTTTAAGGGATCCAACGAATCACGACCATGTGATCTGTAACCCATTAGGGTCGTAAGGGTACCATATGAACTGCAGCCGTAGTCGTACTGGTGGTTCCTGAGTGTGATACCTATAAAATTCGATTTTGAAGAAATAGACTTATTTAAGTAATTCATTATCTTATGAAGTGGATATCGATTTCTTTAACCCTTTAAATTTTATCTAAACAAAATCAGCAAAAATTCAAAAGTACAGAAAATTGCATAGAATACACATGAATAAAGGAGCTTGAAAATGAAATATTTTGTACCAATGTTGTGTGCAATTCTTTCTCCACTCAACTTATCGTGTCTGTCAGATTGAAATCGTACATTTTTATAGTAGACCGTATTATATTTATTTTCTCTGTTGCTCAAAATGGTTTGAATACGAATTCGTATAACTCATACTAAAATTTGACTCCTCCTAGATGCCACGCTCTTTCGTTATTAATATTATTATTGAATTTAGCAATATATCTCTGGTCGATATTTTTCACTCATTTTATCAATGTAAAACGCTATCCAATGTTTCCTCCTAATTTCATATTGAAGAAAAATAAAGATAGAATATATTAAATTGGCTATTTAATCTACGTGGCTAATTCGATATTATGACAGATTTGTTTAGCGTAGTTATTCGTTTACTTTTATTGGTTTTCAACCATTTCTCTTTTAAATGTGCATGGATAAATGTAAGTAAACACTACAATATATTCAACTCAACGATCACAAACAACTGCAACGAATTATACTTGAAAAGTCATTCAAAGAAAACCAACTAAATTCAAGTACATACAAAAAACCATTCATCTAAATGATCATCATATGAAATACACGCGGATGAGTCTGACTCCCTCTGTTTAATTTATTATGCAAGTCAATATTTTCCTAATATAACTGGTATTTCACTAAAACGTTTTAACATATTTATATAAATATCATATGTGTATGAATCTTATAGTATCTATCTGTATTTAAAAAAATATAATTACTTATTTCGTGGGTTCCAGGTTTAATTATGAAGACAAACTAAGTGCAAGAGAGATGTTGGTTCATAAAAAAGGCTACAGAGATATACTTTTAATTACTACAATATCATACATATATTTGATTAAATTATTATTTCACATGGAACCATAATATTCTGTATCATTCATCAGCATTTCAACCAATGATTTTGCTAACTTTTCTACTTATTTAATTTTAACATTACTTATAACATTTCTATAGCTTCCTCAAGGTCTTACTTGATTGCATATTGTTTTCCATTCTTAAATGTGCATGTCTTCAAAGTGGCAACGATTTCACATATGTCCGGTTAACCTCTTTAGAGATGTTGAAAAATATCGTGTGCTGATAGCTGCACACAGTTCCTTGATAGTTGTAAAAACAAAACCTTGCATGTGAATAGACTTCTCTACCATATCCCATAAATATTCGATTGAGCTCATATCCAGTGCGGTAAGATTCAAACGTTTATGGAGATATCGATCTAATGCCAATATATATTTTTATTTCTATCTAGCTGTTTGGATGGAGCATTTATAATTTTCTAGATTTGCTCATGTCTATCACAATGTGTTCATATCCAACTATCATTTTTCTCACATATGTACATATATCTATCTATTCATATCGTCTATTTTCACTTCTGTTCTGTCCATTATATATATATATATATATATATATATATATATATCGATCACTTTCAACCAATTATTCCGTTTATTAATTATTTCTTATTTTTTTTTGTTCTTCCATTTCTGGTGAAATGTGTTGGATAATATTTGTACCAAATATGGTTCTGACACTGCACATATTTCACATTTCATAGAATGGTTCTTACCTTTTTTATTATCCCTATTCGATACCGCCATCACATTGTTTTGCTTATAAAATCAGAAATAATCGTATCTTATCTCATATTAAACCTCTCTCTCTCTCTCTCTCTCTCTCTCTCTCTCTCTCTCTCTCTCTGTGAGTTTCTCTCTCACTCTTTCTTTTGAGTGACTGTATATTAATTCAATCTGCTTGATTTAAAACGAAATTCGTTATATATTGTGTAAAAATAATACATGGGCAGTTATAGTTTTCTATTGTCTTCAAGATCAAATCATTGTGACCATGGAGTTATTTTTTTTAATTACTGTAAAATTGAAGCAATACTTTGCGTTCGTGTTTGTGAGTTAATACATTAGTGGGCTCTTTATGTGAGAGCGAAAGCACAGATTGAGGAACTTTAAAAATAATTTCATATTTTCATAACAAAAGAACATACTAATTATATTTTAAATAACATATTGTCCATTATATATGCTTGATGAGAAAATGGTAATATTCTTAATTTTCTAGTTATGACATTATATTTGGTATCCTTCTCTGCTTAATATTATTTACTTTACTCTTTGTCCTTATGGGAAAAATAAGTAATGTCTTTTGTAGCAGTATAATAGTTGTGTCATGCAGTTTTTAATCTTATTTATTGATTCATTTTTACTCTTCTTTCTTTTCAATCAATCACTTACCATCAGAATATAACCCAAATCGTGAATGCATAAGAAGTTTGTTAAATTGTGATAGTAAAAGCGACGTTTTGTGGGAATGTAGCGATATTTTAAACTTTCTCGTGGGCAAGCAATGTGCGTACTCCAAACGGGAAAAGTTACAGTAATCGGTACTGATGATGAAATATTTATTCTGCCAAGGAAAATTTGCTACAAAGTGTTCACCAACTTCAGAGGGGAAAAGATGATGAACAAGGCTCTTACTTCTAGGAACTTGGACATCAGTCATTCTCACTGATAAATACCATCCTATCAAATCAATCAATTTGATATAAGTAGACCAGTTTCGAAAATATATCATTCGTTATCTGACTTGCAATAATATCGATGCATATCAAATTCCTCGTTGCATCTAATAACCATGTCAAAGTAATGTTTAATTTTATGCTATTCACATCTGCCTGCATATTCGTGCATGCTTGGTGTCTAAACCTGTAAACACCTTAAAATGAATACACATCTTGAGCATTGTATCCTCTTTTTCCATTTCACTCGAAACCTACTATCGTCTTCTTGCTCATTTCTCACTCAAAAATTGTTTATCCTATCGACAAAATTTTAGTGCTCTGATTATATTTTTTTATACGGGGAAATAATGATATGTGCCTCCGTGTAAACAGAGGTGAGTTATTAGAATTCTTAGTGCTTTTTTTTTTATTTCAGATGTAAATAAAAGGCAATCACAATATTTCAACATGCGAAAACTTCGAATCAGTTACAACTAGCCTTGAGGCCTGCAAATGAAAGGCTCAGTCTCTTGCTGTATTAATCATTTAAAACTCTTGACGTCGTTATGTTTTGTGCATTTTGTTGTCGTCATCCTCTCATCTCTATGGAAATATCTGAACTCAACTCACTTATTCTATTTTTCCCATTCGCACAATAAAGTTAATTAGTTGAACATAATTAATTTACAAATTATTTTCTATATGGTTTAGGCAAGTGCATATATATATATATATATATATATATATATATATATATATATATATAACCCACCCTGAGGATAGCTCATGTGAGCTTAAAGCTTAGGACCGATTTAAAAAATATCCAATGTTGGACAATTTTTTTTTTTTCACCCGAAATTAAAGCAAATATTCGAACATTAGAACGGCTCATGATCAGACATAATAGACATTCATTGTCTGTTATATTTAATAATATACGTTTGTTTATATATATATATATATATATATATATATATATATATATATATAAAAATAAAAGGCTCAAACACTAATATTCCATGGTTATAATTTATTACATTGGAATCGTAATCACGGCCCAATTCATCAGATCTACAAATTCAAAAAATAAATCGGACAATATACCTCCGAGTATAAAAAAAAACTAAATTTTAGTGAGTGTGTGTTTTTGTTTGGGGGCAAGGAAACATATATATATATATATATATATATATATATATATATATATATATATATATATATATATATATATATATAATATTATCTATATATATATATATATATATATATAAGGTGCGAGGTGTAAATTGTCGACACTTTATATTTTTAATTTCGTGAATGCGCGTTGTTTTTTTTTATTTTGTCGACTACACAGTATAGTAGGATCATTTGGCTACCGTCTGTGAGAAAAAGGCCACCATGACGTAATTCACTCCACCAGAAATTTGGTAACGGCATGTTCTACTGCTTACTGGTGATGTGTTTCGTCCTTCAGAACTTCAGAGTAAATTTGTTGTGTCCGTACGACTACACAGCCACACGAACAAGAGGTGCTTGAATTTTAGTATTTTTTCTTATTTATTCATTCAGTATCTTTTTTTTCACCACTTTTTGTTAGTAGGTATCCCACACTCTGATATAAAAAAAATCTGCCATAAATGGTGAAATATTAAAAGCGCCATAGCGCAAAATTACTTTAGATGGCATCGTGATTAAGTCACTGTCTAGACGTTTATTTTCCTCCTTTTATAAGAGGAGCATTTTTATATTTTCTATGCATTTTTTATGTCTAAATTATCGTCAGTTAAGTTACCGTGAGCGACCAACACATTTGACGTATTATTTTGTAAAATTTCCCTTTTGTTTTTATATAATCTTTTATTTTAAACTAGCAGGAGAACCCCGCGTGGCCCGGGGATGTAACAGTAAGAGATAGATCAAGTATCGACCATCATAAAGACTGAAAAATAAAATTGACAAAGATTATTGTTTAAGGTTGACGGACACGCATGTCTTAATTATTATTTTTTTTGTTTTTTTTTTGTTTTTTTTTTCGTTTTTTTTTTTGTTTTTTACGAATTGGTCAAACCCAAACAAAAACAAAAACATTGTTTTCAATCGTTATGAGTCTACCGATTGAATAGAATTTTATTATAAACAATTATCTTGTAAATGGAATTTTTAAAGCATTCTGAATGTAAAAATAAAGAAAAAAGTGTGCAAGACAATAAGAAACGCTACCTGCTAAAAAAAGTGAAGTTTAATTGAAATCGGTTGAAAAATGTAGGAAGTCCGATCCCATATAAAAACGAACACACACACACACACACACACACACACACACACACACACACACAAACAAACAAACAACCTGGGTTGTATAATAAGTATAACTCGATATGAGTTGTCCCCCTTTCATTCTCGTGATGCCTCTTAATCGTGTTTTCAAATTGATTTCGTGCAAAAACAATTGTGTTTTTCCAAATTTTGGCGCTGTCAGAACCACTGCCAGGTAATTTTACGTAGTCCTGTGAAGTTTTATTGAAATCGGTTGAAAAATGTAGGAAATCCGATCCAATATATAAACGTACAGACACACACACACACACACACACACACACACACACACACAACCTGGATTTTATAATAAGTATGATTCCTTGAGGTTTCGCCTATGTATTTTTCTCGCAGTTTTTAAAAACAATGGAGTAAACTTTTAGATTTTAGCTTATTTTTCAGTTTATTATTGACTAATCTTTTTATTGTTTTGGATGCAGTAGTAACAAATTTTATGTTGAGTTTAAATAGATCTTTTATTGTAGATGCAATAGAATTAGTTGGTAGGATAACATATTATTTTGGTTCATTGTGTTTTTCAGGAGGAACCCTTTTCTTATTTTGGAATTTTTATGTACCTTTTGTTTGATTTGAATATAAAATAATTAGTGTACCGGAGAAGTTTGAAAGTGTTTTCAATGTATTTCTCCTCTTTGTGTTAATAATCTGGGCTTTATATTCTTAGTGCTCTTAGGTAAAATCCGATGATTATGCCGTATTTTATTTTGTTATGATGAGAACAGAAACTTATTAGGTCGTTTTTGTTGTTTGTTTTCCGGTGGACACCGAGTTTTAAACTATTGTTAACGCAGTGCAGCTTGATATCTTGGAAGGGTAGGGAATTGTATTCTTCCATTTCGTATGTAAATTCCATTGTGTGTTCAACTTTATTTAGTTGATCTACTAGGTCAGGTAAATCAGTGTCACGAGAATATATAAGTAGAGCATCGTCAATATAACGGAAGAATGTTGATTGTTTGGGTAAAATATTTTGGAAAGGACCCAATTCGAGAAACTTTAAGAAGATACATGCCATCACTCACCTGAGATGCGATCCCATTGGTAATCCAAATTTTTGTTTGTAACAATAATTATTACATATGAAATGGCATTGATTGGTGATGAGACGGCAGATTTTTAATTTTATAATTCATTACGACGTCAATGTTTAAAGAGTCCCTTAATCGCAAGGTCATATACAAGCTCCTTGGCTCTTACAACATTTCACTATTTTCCAACGGCACAGTGTGGTAAACCTCACAAGAGTGATGGAAAGAACAAGAAAAAGACCTTAAATGAATTCAGCTGATAGAAAAATAGTAAAATTCTTAGCACCCCTTGTTCGGGAGCATGTGTTTTCGTACGAACGTAACAAAATTTAGTACAATGAAGTCCTGAAACGCGTTAATAGTAAACTTTTGCACTTTGTCTTACAATTTCCTATATATATATATATATATATATATATATATATATATTAATAAAAGAAACGACAAGAGGAAAACATTTCATGTCAATACGTTTCGTTCCCTGACTAATTTTATGGAAACAAATAAGGAAACTTTATTGAGGAACCTGTTTTAGATACACAGAAAAAGTAACGCTGAGAAAAATAATAAGTTCAATCGAAAATCTCATGGCGTATAGGAAAGGAAATTAAAACTATGGAGGACCCTATGTGAAGTTAATTTAACGGATGTAGCTTAAAGGAAATTGAATTAATATTATTATTGATGTTTTTTCAAAACCATGTGTTCACCGTTTTTCTTTAATTTTAAAAAAAATTATGGTTTTCCCTAAATATGTTCGTTTGAAAAAGAAACATTTCGTTCAAGAAAGTAATTATTTGGAAAACTCCTGAGCATAATTTTAACTAGGTTTCATCTATAAATATACATTCGATAACTTTTCCTCTTAATAAATTTTTTTCTCACTTACTTAGGACAGCGTTTTAGAGATCAACATCTGATTGAAAGTATGCCACTGTATAACTAATGTATTGGATAAATTATTATGTAGGAGATCTTTATATCCATAAATAAATTTTACTACCTCAAGTATAAAAAATACTAAAACCATTACTGCAGACAACTTGTCAACGTGGTTATAACGTACGATCACAGATGTAATACCTGTTCATAGACGACCAAAATACTGGTTGTCATGCTGACACAGCATTTGATGAATAAGCAAATAGAAAATTAGCCGACTCGGGTTTACGACTTACAAAGACAACTTAGATAGACTCCATTTAAAGACTTAATACCCTAACCACAAACAAGATTAAGAAATTGATGGGAATTAAAACAAACTCAAACTATTCTTCAGGCGCAATCTTCATAGACGAATTAAAATATGAACCATAAAATGGAATGATCTGCTAGGATATAAACTATATGAAGATGCTTCCAAAGACTGGGAGAAGTAGTAGAAAATCAAGCTATTATTAAGAAAATTGTTGCGAAATATATAATATTGCCAGTAAATTCTTCTCTTAAGGTCTAATAAATTTAATGATTGATGCTGTTATGTGTTTAAACAAAGAACACTATCGAAATGCTGCCTAAAGGCCACAAAGATCCTATTATATAGAAGCACAAAACTTCTAATAAGAAAAAACCACAATTTATGACATTTTATAAAATGTTATCCTTTTAGTAATGATGTCCATATTATGAAGGATTATTAAAACTAGAACAACCCCGGAGAAGATGATTCTCAGAACATTTTGATAAAAATGCCATTTAACGCTGTTTCATTAAAGCTTCAGATGAACGTGGGGTTCGACGTAACAATTTCCCCACAAATAAAAGGAAGAATTACAGTTGAAATTAAATTCTCAGTTTCCTTCTGTGCTCATTCCATAAATGCTGTTGCTAATATAAGTAAAAAATATTTCAATCTTTTCATTTTTGACTTGGTTTAAAATGTGCTTTATGTTCTATGAATTCCATTTTCACTTTAATAAAATCATTTTTATTTGATTTCGAGTGCCATGGTCTCATTGTTCAAGAAAGAAGTACAAGAAAAATTAGTGATGTTCTCTCCAAACATTTGAGGTTATGCACCATTGTAAAAGATTCGGCTGCCAGAGAGAGCATTTTTTCTCTAATAAGATTCCCGAATATTCGAAAATAAATATATATACAGTTAAATAAACCGAATGTCTTCTCAGATATAGGTATCCTCTAAATAAATGTCTTAGTAATAAAATCTGTCAGATTAATAAATAAAAAATCCATCTCTTTCTTTGGAAAGAGCTTTGTTTGTGTCAGGATACGAAAGTGAGTAGTCTGTTTCGAGAGTCAAAGAAAAATCCGTGTTTAAATGCACTATTTAACATTACTTGACTATCGACACACTACGTGCCCGAGAGGTCCAAAGCACATCATATCCAATTACGATTTCTCGTAGGGGAATGGGGTTCGAATCGTGTCGGAGAGCGTATATATAAAAATTCTTGAATGTTCAGGCCGGTAGACGAAAATAAATAAATATAATGTTTAATAAATACACTACTCAAATACGAGTATCCGCTAAAAATAGCGCCTAAGTAATAATTATATATATATGACTGAGTCAATCAATCAAAGAATTATTAGCCTGAAGAACTTCCATCTCGGGATGAATCGCGTTACTGAGAAATTTATCCATTTTTCATTCTCCCACCCACTATTATTCCTTCCTCTCTCTCTCTCTCTCTCTCTCTCTCTCTCTCTCTCTCTCTCTCTGTATATATATATATATATATATATATATATATATATGTGTGTGTGTGTGTGTGTGTGTGTGTGTGATCGAGTGTAGGTATGCATTCGTTTTGTTTTCCAGTAGTGTTTAAACTGGTGAGTAAATAAATGAGGGACATAGTTAAAAAAAATAATTTTTATTCAGAAGCTATATGTGTACATGTTTTCCCATTCACTTTGTCACAGTACAAGAGGAGATATATGAAGTCATGGTGATAATGAAAACAGGATATACAAAACCTATGAGTCATTTCGTATCACCAATGATAAACGTCATCTTAGATTATGATACGCATGCAAAGTTGTGTTAAATAAAGCAAACACGCTAAGTTTGAAGCCTTCTAGTTGAATTTTAGTTTACTTTATTTAAATGTCCTAATGGAAAATAAAACTCAGTATGTTTTAATCAGTGGATCAACATGAAATTGTCAAATGATCCAGAAGAAAAATGGCAATAATCGCGATCATTTTTGATAGGAGTACGAGTGTTAAGCCTTTCAAATTAGACAAAAATAGCAAAGATAGCTGATGAGATTATCAATAGCCAACCTAAACGGCTCGTCACGTAATAAATTAAATAAGTATTTGTTGTGGTAGGATCCACCTAATTTGCATAGTGGAGTACCGACCATATAAATATTGTTGGTACCGGGAAGAGAAGGGGGAATCAAGAGATTCAACCAGAGACTCTGCCCGACTGCGACTCAGTCAACACATTCTCCAGTAACGGTCTTACCAGGAATATACAAAAGACTATATGTAAATATTGTGTACACTTTCTTGTTTCAATACATTTTGTTCTAAGTACATTTTGTGTTGCATTATTATTCCATGCATTAGTCAAGTTTCAACAGTATTACTAGTGAAGTGTTAGCTCATACAATAAGATTCTGTGTAGAAATAATCTAAATGGATGTATTGCAGAAAAAAGATCGAAAAAAGAAGAGGCCCCATAAAATATTTGCTATGAGATAATGAAAGATGGGCAACAGTGATATTTAGCCATGTATCCTGAATGACAACAATGCTACGTTGAAAATTACATATTTAGCGATAAAATAAAAATAAACTGCATTCTAATACAAGAGAGTATGTCCAAAGACGAGTTGTTACGAGAAGCAATCCACAATATACAACGAAGTTCTTTAAAACTGTCTAACAATTTTGGTGCTGCATAAAAATCAATGAGCGAAAACTAAGTTAATTTACGAAGGCCTCATCTATGCTAGATATAGCGAAAAGTAAAATATTCCATCATGACAGAGCAATCTGTCGTATATCACCTAGAACAAACAGGTTTCTCAATGACAAAACTTAGATGTCCTGAAGAAACAATTCTGAATGTGTATTTCTCTATCGCACGTGAAGTTGATGCTGTAATTCTTAGGAATCAGAATCATTCTTATTTAAACCTTTAAAGTCTTTAAACATTTAAATAATGTTAATTTTCATTTTCTCTAGTAGCTCATAATTTTATGCACCCTATTTTCATACATTCGGATATTTATTTTCCCTTGTACAGCATCAATTTGAAATACAACTACAGACCTGAATGAATGTATATACTTCTCCTTTAGATACATTATCGAAAAGTGTGTTAGTAAAAATTAAACAAATTGATTTTTAGCGCCGTTTCTCATTTCTTTTCTTGCAAATCACTATTCTTGAAGCTGTGATTGGAATCACTTTAAAGTAACTATTCTGCATCATGTCTTCGGGGCAAATTTGGCTCACAGCTACGTTTACCATTAAAAGTCATCACTTGGCATTTGTTCGATTTGTTCAAACTAAATCTGACTTATGTATGCAACATTAATACCATCAAGTATACTGATAAAATCTTTATTTCTAATTCTGTTGTATGCAACGTTTGTTTTCAATTTTCTGTCTTCTGTGATAGAATCTCGTTTAATTAAGATTTAATCGAAAATCATTCGAAATAGCTAAAGCCGATTGATCAAAATAATTATGATCGGCTTTTTTACATTTGCTTTTCATCCAGGATTTGTTGTTCATTGATTGCCTCTTCGGGTAAAATTTGGTCTGGCTGCATTCCAACGAAATAAAGATTCGTTGCCTACTGTTATTATTCCGACGCTTTTTCTTGTCAACCAATTTTATTTTGAGTTTGTCATTTTAAAATTATCCAAATGTCACGTGGTTAAATATTGCTAATATTAACATACTCGTAAATATTTATAGATCACAGGGATGACCAATTTTACAAGTACACGAATGAATATACTAACTTGTATAACAATAAGAAAATTGCCTAGTCTTTATTTTCCAAACAGAATGTTTACCAAACAGCTGCCTATTATGAATATAAAAAAATTGAGATTTGGGCTTTTACCTTGGGCATGATCAGTGACTATAATTCCCGGAGGCAACAAGCTAAACTATGGTAACCCTATAGGTGACTAGAGACGGGAACTTCGACACAAGAGAAATGCATTAATAGTGAATAATTTTCCAAATGAGTATGCTAACTCTAGCTAAATGAAAGGGGTAAAAATATTGAGTTACATCAATGTTCCAAATGAGGACGGTCAGCCTTCAAAAACAGTATTGTAAATCTCCCCCTCGCTCCCCCCTCTCTCTCTCTCTCTATTAACAAAAATGATGTTAACAGTTTCAATATCAATTTCATTTTCAAACAGTTATTAACGATAACATTTGTAGATAGAAGATCTCTGTATATACAACAAATCGATTCCCAAAACGTTAATATATTTGGGTTATCATAAAAGGATATGTTCGAATTTTATTTCGATTTACACACTTCTAATAATCTGTTGTGTAAATGTTCGCTATCAATACATACATTCAGAAGACAATTTTCACTAGAATGAAATATATTAGAATATGTATTACAGATATAAAGTGCGTTTACAATGCAGGAAGGCATTCGTGTATGTATATATAGTTATGTTTATGTGGTCAGGTATGTTTTGGATGCATCTATTTCAATAATTTAAAATTCAACTTTACATTCATTTTATAGGAAATGATAGTCATGATATTACAATGGAGTCGTTTCATATATCTACAGGGTGTATATAGTTAAAGTTCGAATTATATTTATCTATTAACAAAATCTGTTGCTTATATATGTTTAAAAGTCAATAACGCATAAAACTTTTAACCGGCCATCTGAAACATATTCAACAGACGTCAGAGTGTTAATGTTATGCACAATTATTATCGGTAAGATAGTCCCACTTAAGAGTAGAGTCAGTAAATTTCGACATTCATATTTCCTACATGTGTATATAAATTGTAGATGCTTGTCACATGTTTTTTAAGAGGAAACGGAGGGGTTCTGAAATTTAACACTGCAAATATTAGGCAGCTGAGTTTGAAAGCGCTTTGTCACAAGACAATTTCATACAATATAGTTACTTTGAGCTTAATAGCTCAAAGTAACTATATTGTATGAAATTGTCTTTGGTACAAACTAAATAGAGAAATAGGTGTTACACAATATTAGATTATTACTGGTGTATTAAATACTTTATAGACACAAATATGAGACGATTGACTAAGGATTTTTACTGTTTCAACCTTTGATCAGATATAGAGAACTATTTATTACCCCTTGTATTTAGAAAAATGCACATTCATTTGTGAGTATTTATCAATGAGTAAACTTCATACGATTTTTGATTATGTTAAAGTGAAATGTCATATACCGGGTGTAATAGTGTAACAGCAAAATTGTCCAATTGTTAGATTAAGCTCTGAACCATTGTACCTTAGAAATGATTAAAGATATTGTTGTGACTAAGTAAATGGGTAAAGAAATAACAAAACAAATGTTAGATATATATTAAACAGTAAGTACAACAGAAGAGTGTTATATGACTAGTGAGTTTGTGTCGGTTGACCCAGAGCTCAATCTGTTCGAGTGTTGATATTTACCAGAATTCTCACGATGTAGGATGTGGCACGAGGCCGAGTTTAACGTGGGGCAATCCGAGCCTGTAGGCTAGGCCAAAAATTCCCCATAGACCCCGTATAAAACGGAGTGGGTAGCTGTTACCCGAGACGAGACTGCCCTTCGACATAGCTTCGTCTGGAGATCCTCTCTGCCCAGAAGCAGAGAGTTTGAACAGCACAGATGGAACAGATCTATTCGATTGTTAATATTTAACAGCCCCCCGCCCACGAGGGATGTGGCACAAGGCTGAGTTTAACGTGGGTTTATCCGAGCCCGTAGGCTCGGCCTAAAATATTCCCTTTGAACCCGCCTAGAAGTGTTCAGGGACTGTCTACCTCCTCGGACGAAACTTTGCCCTGCGGCAAAGCTTCGTCCGAGTTTCCTCTGTGCCGAGGCAGAGAGTTTGACAGTAATGAACAATCTATGTGACTGTTATATTTAACAGTCCCCCCACAAGGAATGTATGTGGCACAAGGCTGGGTTTAACGTGGGTTTCTCCGAGCCAGTAGGCTCGGCCAAAAATATTCCCTTTGAACCCGCCTAGACGGGTTCAGGGACTGTCTACCTCCTCGGACGAAACTTTGCCCTTCGGCAAAACTTCGTCCGAATTCTTCACTGTCGTGGCAGAGAGTTCGACAGGGAACAGTCTGATCGACTGTTCTCCCAAGGTCTTCTTTCCTACTAATCTTATAGTCGGCGGAAGAGTCCAACAGATTCTTTCGAGGGAGGACACTACAACTCCCCCATTTTCATCCTGACTCCATATGTAGTCTTTCTTTTTCTAAATAATGAAAAATTTATAAGTTTAATGGTAAATTATAATGTTAATAAATTCCAATAATCCAATGCGTATTGTGCTTTTCTGGTACTTCAAAGTTCATAAGTGATTAGATGTTTTTTTTTTACTCATTATTTTCCTTTTTCTGTAGACATGGTATGAAATGAATGATGTTCAATATCTTTTTTCTTTTTGGGTTAATTTCTAAAGGTTCTATAAATTTCCTTTTTTCTTCTGAGCTCTGGCACTGATTGCGGTATTGGAATCTAAAAAGCATCAAAGACGATGTCCATAGTGTCATCTTCTATGGGATCCCTGTCGACTACGCTTTCATACCGTTTTCTAATTTGGTTTACATTACGTTTGTGTATAAACTTCGGTCCCTGGACCATGTAAATCATGTTACCAATTTGTCTGTCTATTGTTCTTATCTCCCAGTGAGTTTTATTATTGTCAAATACACGAGAAAAAAACCCGATCTTAAAGCGCTTTTTAAGCACTTTATTCCTATTTCCCGCTTTCGTTTCACTCGGAAGGAATTTGTCAAATTCCGATTTTATTTTTCTGGCAAACATGACCTCTGTTGGCGTCTTGGCAGATGGAGTACTGCTTCCTCAGTGCTCTCTTGAAAGTGTCCACAAAACGCTCTGCTTGTCCATTACTTCTTGGGTAATATGGCCCCATGTTAATATGTTCGATCAGGAATGACTGACAAAAATCCTTAAATTCATAGGATATGAACTCTGTGTCATTGTCTGTTACGATACAGTCAACAACTCAAAAACGGGAAAATAGTTCGTGCAAAAACTTTGCTGTCACCTCCGCGGTCGGTTTCTTACATTTCAATATTTCTGGACACTTGGAATAACTGTCAACTACTACAAGGTAGTAAAAACCACCAAGTAGACCGCAAAATCGACCACGGACGATCGATTTTTGTGCATTTTCCTAGTCCTCCACTGAAAACGTCGGGAAAATTTTTTTAAGTTCACCTTTCAACTTTTCTGTTTCGTCAGTCAAATTTTCGATTTTTTGACATAATGAATTAATAGTCATATCCCAAAGTTGAAACTGTTCTGATCAACCAGTCCCGAACAAATCACTCGTATTCTTCATAATATAAGCCTTTAGTTTTAAAGTTTTACCTTTGAATGACACGTTCGTTATAAGTCCGCCCATAAACTTAATAAGATCACCAGTTACACTTTTAATTATTCGGTTCGTTCTTAACAAAGTTACCCAGTTTTTTCCATGTTTGTTAATTAACTATGGATAAGTCTGAACCTGAATCAAGCTGTAATCTTATATTTTTGTTAAATATTTGCACTTCAATATATTTCCTGATGTCACTACTTTCTGGTTCATCAGACTTGGTAATTTTTACAAAACTTTTTTTGTCTTGTTCTTAATCCTGCAGTGGGAACTTTTATGTCCCAGTTTATCGCAATTAAAATATTTTTTTTTTTATCTTTAAAAGGATAATTTCTATACCAATGTAATTGACCACACCCGAAACAGGGTCTTGATGACAAAGTAACTTTATTATTTTTGCTTTACCCTTTGGCATATTTTTTTAATGTGAGCCACGCCACTCTGTCCGATGTTTTTCGAATCCTCTCTGACGCTCACGAAACGTTAGCAATCTTCGGCAACTCGGGCTCGTTTTCAAGCTTGTTGAGTACCCTACGACGTATTCGGTTGTCTTTCGCGGAAATCAAACCTTGGACGAAAATCAGGCATTTAAAATTATTGGCGCTTAACTCTGTCAATTTGAAGTCATCGCAGTGTTTATTGACTACACTCACGAAAGTTGTATAATCTTTGTCTTCTTTGCGGGTGAGATTCATGCATTTCCTACGCTTGTAGAACAGTGATGTTTTAGGACTGAAGAGTTCTGTTAATGATTGAACTGCCTCTTTAAATTTCAAATCGCTGGTTTTCTTAGGCAAAATATAGTTAACAAACTAAACACGAGTTTACCGTGGGTTCTCTGAGTCCGTAGACTCGGCCAAAAATATTTCCTTACAACCCGTATAAACGGGTCTAGGGTCTGTCTACCTCCCAGGACGAAACTTTACCCTTCGGCAAAGCTTCGTCCAGGTTCCTCTCTGATCATGGCAGAGAGTTCGACAGTTATGAACAATCAGGTCGACTGTTAATATTTAGCAGCCCCCCTCCGGCCCACGAAAGATGTAATTGGCACAAGGCCGAGTTTACCGTAGGTTTCCCGAGCCCGTAGGTTCGGCCAAAAATATTCCCTTTGAACCCGCCTAGACGGGTTCAAGGACTGTCTACCTCCCTGAACGAAACTTTGCCCTTCGGCAAAGCCTCGTCCGAGTTCCTCTCTGCTCGAGTCAGAGAGTTAGATAGAAATGAACAGTCTGGTCGACTGTTAATATTTAACAGCCCCCCCCCTCCACGAGGTTGTATGTGTCACAAGGCCGGTTTATTGTGTTTACTCCGAACCCGTAGGCTCGCCCAAAAATATTCCATTTGAACTCGCCTAGACGGGTTCAGGGACTCTCTACCTCCCCAGACCAAACTTTGCCCTGCAGCAAAGATTCGTCCGAGATCTGCCGAGGCAGAGAATTCGACAGAAATGAACAGTCTGGTCGACTGTTCCTCCAAGGTCTTCCCTCCTACTAAACTTATAGTAGGCGAAAGAGTCCAACAGAGGGAGTACACCATAACAGATATATTATTGGAATTTTTCATGGTTTTTATAACATTATTTGACTCTACTTTGAGCAATAAGAATGTATAATTACCCTCCAAGCAGAAGAATCGTGATGAATTCGTTCATAAACGAAAATTACATGCTCGTCATTAATTAATTAAGGACCGGAAGCTCATGAAGGATTAAAATAAAGTTCATATATATATATATATATATATATATATATATATATATATATATATATATATTATATATATATATATATTCCAGCATCATTTTCCAATATATTCAAGATGATTTTCGCCCTCCCTAAGCTTCTAACTTTCTGCTCTGGAGTAACAAGGTGCCTCACATGTTTAACGTACGATTTCATTTTTTCATTGCTATTTGGACTGTCATATCTGAATCTCCTCTCTCATTTACTAAACGTCTTATGGATTGAATTGGATCTTTTGTAACTAATCTCCTCAGCTCTGAGTTGAAACGGTGATTCCTTCTCCTGTTGTGACCTGATGATCCACTTTTCTTCCCTATTGTTCCCTCTTTTTTAAATTTATTCACCGCTCTCTTAATGGTGCTTTGGAAGACAGTGGAGCTGATACAAAATGATTTTAACCCTTTCCTAGCTGAATAAGTCAAATGGTTTTTCAGTGATTCTTACGACAAATGGTGTCAAGATGACTAAACATCTTATCTGAAAACCTGTAAAAAAAGAAACTCGATTAGTTTAGTGTTTTTTAGATATTAAACATTTTGTCGGATAGACAAATATACTCTTACACGAGTTGGACAATTCTGCTGTTACACGGGATACGCACACACACACACACACACACATATATATATTGTCACATTTCAAAAGGAGAAAATACGCACTGGTCTCTGTGAAAGAAACACATTGAAATAATGTTAACAAGAAATAAATCAGTGGAAAATAAATTTAAATAATAAGGGCATGTAAAATGGGACAGAAAAGAATAAGTATTTTTTTATTAGTTATACTTTTATTTTCAGCAAAGAACAAGCAAGAAAGTTAATCTCATCTCTCAGTACAAAATACCCCTGTAAGACCTCAACTTAAATGAGCTAAACACATAAAACAAAGAAAACGTATATATTCTGCAAGTTCTTTTGCCGACAGCACAATCACATCTGTTGGTAATTTCAAATTTCACCGAATCCTGCCCTCACAAGATTTTCACGCCACTTTACCCAAACACCCAACATACTAAATATTCTCACTCCAGGAATCCATTTTTCCTTTTAATTTTTTTTACAATAATCAGTAATTTGGTAGAGGTAAGGCTTATTGGATTATTTTTGCAGGTTTATTTATTCGATGATTCTTTGTCACCTCTATTATAGCTTCTATTTATTTGTTTATCGATTTCTCTATCTTATATATATATATATATATATATATTGTCAAAAAACCTTATCTTTGTTTACAAACTTATCAAAATTTCAATCTTTTGCGGCCTTACTAAAACTAATGCGATTTTGGAAATTACTCATTTACATGTGGATCAAAATCTTCAGTTTCACTGCTAAAGAACACAGCTTTATGATGTATATTCATATTTTCTCTTCATTTTTATTTCATTTAGTTAATCACTAATTAATAATATATAGAGAGAGAGTGAGAGGAGGCTCGGTGGAGTTGTGGGTAGCGGTTTCTGAGGGCCGATTTCGAATTCCAGTCGAATCCATTGCACGCACTTGGGAAATATGGGTAATTAGCAGGACAGACTGGGTTCTGTAGCCTTGGATGGCAGCTCTGAATTCAACTTTTTGAGGACCTTGTGGCACGTAGGTTTCTGTATTCTGCACAAAACCTTCAACACTGTAATTAGATCATATGTCGGTTCCTAGGACCCTCATACAACGGAGAGTCCACTATATATATATATATATATATATATATATATATATATATATAGAGAGAGAGAGAGAGAGAGAGAGAGAGAGAGAGAGAGAAAGAGAGAGACAGAGAGCTAAGAACAAGTCAGTATACCCACACGCACTATATTATAGATAAGTGTGCTTATGCGTAATTATTATTATTATGCGTGTATTATCTCTATCTACCTCATGCTATAAATTCTTTATAAGGCTTTGAAATCTGCACGAGGAGCAACATGAATTACAATTGTTTCTTTGTTTTTTTTAAATAATTTTACATATTGTGTTTGTTTATTGGGGCATGAATAAACTGTTAATTCGTTAGGCTAAGGGTAGGTTTAACGAAGGAATATGGTGAGGATTTGAGCAAGTGGTTACTTTCAGGTTAAGTTAGGCTAACGGTTAGGTTTGAGTATAATTATTATGAAAATTGTTTGCATTTATCTTGTTTGAATTTAATTTTTCAGTTTAAGTTTAAAAAATGTTTAAAAATTCTACCAAATATCATCTGAGACAGGTTATTAAGTTATTAATTAAAGACTATATTTAGTAAGCAAAAATAAGGAGAACACCTTGACATATAAATGTTTTTGGCTGTGAGCAAATCTTTCATTTCACTTCCGTGTTTCATAATCCCTACGTTTCAATAGGCTTTTTTGGAAATCATCCCTTCAAGATTTAAAATGTTTTTTCATATTTCTACTTTTGCTATGTATTCATCTTACTTTAGCCATGCATCAGATAAGTTGTTTTATTTAACATTATTTTTTTACTTGGTTAAGAAAAATAATTTCATTTGTTTTTAGTTTTTTAAGTTTCTTTTCTTTTGGTGAGTTAAATAACTTTACCAATTCATTACCAGCAAAGTATAGCAATTAATAATAAATATAAATTAATACTAAATACCATAAAATTTCAAATTATAGAGTTACCTCTATCGTTACATTTTATATTATTTTAGTTACAAATTAAATAACTGAGATTGAGTTAACAATTTTTAATATAATTATAATTATCTCAGTTATCAATTGAAAAATTTAATAATTGAGAGTGAGATAGTTATTAAATTATCTCACTCTCAGTCATTAAATTGATAAATGAGATAATTTATTAATTATAATTTAATAATTGAGAGTGAGATGATTATTAAAGTATCATCTCACTTGGTTATTAAATTGATAACAGATAATATAATTTTATTATATTATCTCAGTTATTAAATTAAATTGAGATAATAAAATTATCTCATTTATCAATTTAAACATTTAATAACTTAGTGAGATTATTTAATTATTAATATAATTAAAAATTTAATAACTGATAATATAATAATAAAATTATTTATAATTATCTTAGTTATAAATGAAATATTATTCTCGAGGCAACTCAATAATTTAAGAAATTTTTATAGTATTTTAAATTATTATAAGAAAGCATCTTCAAAATGAACTAAAAGTAATTCAATAAAATATTAGATAATTGCTTAAAATATTTTCTAAATTTTTAAACATTACCTGGTAGTTAAAAAAAAAAAAAAAAACCGTTCTTACTTAGAATTCGTAAATTTATGTCAATTCTGGTCTACCATACTAAACCTGTCAACACATTCGACTATCATATTAGACGTGAGAATAACAAGGCCCCGTGGTCAAGAAATGCTTGTCTAGAAAATTTTGTGCTATAAATTAATAATATTTGTTTCAGAACAAATTTAATTTAACTTTAAATTTGTTAATTTTACGAAAGAAACATTTCAAAATTTTTTTAGTGGTGCCTTAGCGAAAAAGAATAACAAGTAATAATTTAAATAAGAATATTATCCTCACCTATTCTATTTTATTTAAAATAACCTAGGTTTGATTGTGCTAAAACAAATTCAATTTTAAGCAAATTTTCTTTCATTTTTTTTTTTTGTCTAATGTCGCTTCGAGGAAAGACGAGAAAAGTGTCAAGGTTTTTAAAAATGTATAAAAGCTTTGTTTTTAAACGAAAATAAACGTTTCTTTTAAAAATTCACTTCAGTTTTAGGCTATAATCATTCAAATAAAACCGAAATTTCACTTAAAAGAAGATTATTTAAATGATTTGAGATCCTTTTTTCTGTAAGTCCGTGAGAGTAAATCGTCTAAAAACTTACCTTTTAGAGAGTGAATCCAAAAGGTTTTCATAAAAACAAAATTAAGTTCTTCTTGGACTTGATATTTCTCTCTCAACCTGGGGAAGACTTCATAATCAATAAATGTAAAACTTCCTTTTCTCAAAGAAATTTTAATTTAAAAAGGATGTGAAAATTGAACCTATGTAGTTTCTGGACAGAACAACAAATTAGAGTAACCGGTGTAAAAAAACAATTTGTTCCTTGCTCAAAAATAGTCCGGGTACAGACAATATGACAGAACATTGTACCGATGGTTCTTCAATCTGTTTTGCCTAATTTTTCTTTTTAGCTTTAATTGAAAGCTAATGGATTACATCTTCTTCTTTTTTTCCAGTAAACAAAATGCTCTGGTGGTGTATTTTAAAAATCCTTTGTATTCTGTGAATGAAAATGGATTTCAAGATGGTTGAAACTTTCAGGTACTGGCATGAGATCGCTGCTAAAAATGGGCATAGCATGATAAAAACGGCCTTAAACTTGACGAAAAGAATTTTTTATTGTCTAAATGTTTATGTTACTATTAAGAGGAAAGATCAAAGTATATTTTTTTTACATTTTTAATCATTCCAAGCACGTCCAAAATTGTTGTTTAAAATCACGTTTTTTTTTCACGTCCTGAAAATTGACAGCAGGTCTTAACAGCGGTGACGTTTAACTGTGATGATTGATGCTTTCAACACGTATTGACAGCTTTTAAGCAAGGAATAATTATCGTACGGATGTACAGAAGTGACATAATTTAGCTTTTTATTGAACCAATTTATTTACCTCGTTATTTTTAAGGAAAAACTTCCGCGCTCTGATTTTTTCTTCTTTCTTAGTACTTAGCTTTCCACCTTTACGTTTACGATGCTTTACGAAAAATTTTGAATTAAGACTGTTGAGACTGAGATAAAATTTCATAAGAAAGGTACATAAAATATAGTTTAAATTTAAATTTTCTGTTTCAAGTAAAACAAAACAAAGCATCAAAATTACTCTATACGAGTTTCGGACGAACGCTGTATTGAAAAGGCTGCCTAACAACTGAGAACAACGTTTATATGCCAGCGCAAAGCACGTGACGGACTATTGTTTTCATGATGCTTCCGGTCTTCCATATATCTGAATTAAGCTATTTTATGGACACAAAAAAAAACGTTATTTTAGATTTTGATCTATTTGAGGTTTGCTGATTGTAAATCAGCTTTACATTTTATAATCTGTAATGATATATATCTTTTATTAACACCATCGACTACTAACCTGTACACCATTTTCATTAATTTTAGAGTATTTAACAACTTTAGTGTAAAAATAATAAGAAATAACAAATAATTTTTGTAGAAATTTATTTTTTTCGAAAACGTTTTTTAGCTTTCAAACAATCCATATTAATAAAAACAGGTAAAAGGAGCTAAAAACTAATGAAAATATTATATAAATAAATGAATTGCCTCCCTTTGTAGGGGTCGTTATCACCGGCCTGGGCACATCGAGGTGGTGTAATGGCTAGCAATCTTGTTTTGCCAGAACAATTACGCCTGAATAGTGAGTTCGGTCCTCACTGGATAGCCCCATTACTTTCGAGCCTTGTGCTACATCCAAGCTACGCTTGGAAAATCTCTTGACTGAAGCGGCTAGCTGCGAAGGAGAGATCACGGACGGCGAGGTCTACGCGGCATTGAAAAGGGTCGGCAGAGACAAGTCGCCCGGTCTGGATGGTTTGCCCTATGAATTATACTGAGGCTGTCGCACATCATTGTCCCGATTTTCTGGCATGTTCAACAACTGGTTCCGACAGGGGTCCTCCCCGGATTCTCCAGGGTGTTGAAAAAGGGCAAGGGTGTTGGGGGGGGGGACTAGATGATTACAGGCCCATAACCCTACTAAACACAGAGTTAAAGATTTGGGCCAAGATCCTTCAGGAGCGTTTGCAGTCAGTTGCCGAGTTTCTGTTGGGTCCTGAGCAGACTTGTTCTGTGAGGGGCCGAACAATTCAGAACAACCTGCATCTGATCCGCAACGATTATAGAGGGTGTAAAGACGACGATGAGGCCGCGCTGATCAATTTAGATCAGTCCAAGGCATTTGACCATCGCTACCTTGCTGCTGTCCTGCAGGCCGCCGGATTCGCACCCGATTCTGCCGCTGGATTAGCCTTCTGTATCACTCCCCCAGTGCTGTGGTACAGTTGAACGGGAAGCTTTCGGGCGCTTTTGTCTGTCTGGGTCGGTTCGTCACGGTTGTCCAGTGTCGCCCCTACTTTGTGCTTTGGCGGCTGAGGATTGGGCGTGCATTCCGGTCCTACGCGGAATCGCCGTTCCTGGAGGGGCTCGAGCCAGGGTTTCCGCGTACGTCGATGACGTATCTGCTTTCGTGACGTTCCGCAGCGACATTGAGGCGGTACTGAAGACGCTTGATCGATACGAAATGGTGACAGGGGCCAAGATTAACCGCGACAAGTCGTCCGGCTTGCGGTTAGGTGCCTGGAAGGGGTCGACTTTACGGGGCCCTTCGGTTGGACGGACGGTCCTGTCCGCATTCTTGGAGTGTGGTTTGGACATGACCTCCAGCTGGAGAAAAAATGGTCTGAAGTGCGAGCAAAGATCGACGCGGCCGGTCAGATTTGGCGTCGACGTAGGTTGTCCGTGAATGCAGGGTGGAGGCGTGTGCCACTTACGTTTTCCCGATTGTCCTTTCTCGATTGCGAAGATCATAGGAAGTCGCTCGAGCGCCAGCTATCCTACATTTGTTGGAGGATACGCAAGCATCGGGTCGACAGAGGTGTCTCTGCACAACGTTCGTGTCATTGGGGGGGGAATGCCGCACTTGATGAGCCACAAACTCGCCTCGAGGTTGACTTTCCTACGCCGCGCATTGACAAGAGATTCGATGATGGCGGGAACTTTTAGGGACGCGTTCCCTTTCCTTACTATCAGTCCCCCTATCTCGCGGATTGAGCGCCATCGTAAACCCCGGGATCAATCGGATTTCCTTCGCGAGTGTCGGTCTGTTTTGTTGGCTGTTCCTCGGTCCAGTGACCTTCCTCAGCCTAAGAAGGTCTTCTATCGTCTTCTTGTGGAGGGGGTCGAAGGATACTTGTCGGCTCGACTTGTCGGAGGGGAGTTTCGCTCTTTCTGGTCTTGGGCGCCAGCGGCGGATTATCTCAGTAACCCCAAGTTTTCGCTTACCTGGCGATTGGCTCGGAATCGGCTGCCTCTCAATGACAAGGTCTTCATATGTGGCGTGGTGGATTTGCCAGACTGTGAGCGGTGTGGCCTTGGTTTAGAAGAAACGCCTTCTATCATTGTCCCCGGGTCCGCCCCTTATGGGACCATGTCGGCGAGTTGACGGCTCGTCTCGCTCCATGGATCGCGATTGATCGTGCATACGCGTGACAATATGTCGCCCCCGTATTCTGGGGTGAAACGAATGGTGTTTCTGACGCTGCTGGCCACGGCCCGAATGGTGATTTGGACGACGCGACAGGAGGAAGTCTTGCGAGGCAACCGTCTTTCTCATCAGGATCTGATCCGATTCTTTGAGCATCGGCTCAAGATGAAGATTAGAACTCGCTTGCATTTGACAGACTTTTTCGAAAGGTGTGTGACTGAGGCGAGCTTGGTTCGTTTGAACAGGATTAACCTTGATTTTCTCTTTTAGGTCAACCTACGTCACATCGGAGTGGTTTCCTGTGGAGCCCTCCCCTTGGTTAGGTTAGACAAGCCTTGTGTACCTAGTTAATGTGTGTATCTGTTGTTCCTGGCCTGTTCCCGACTGCATTTTTGATTATGATCCAGGTTGAGATTCCCAACCTCCCCAGTTAGTTTTGGCCCCTTTTTTTATCTCGACTGGGTCAGCTTTTTATTTTCCCATGTCCGTATATTTTTTTATCTTTTTCCCACTCCCTTAGCGATAGAGCCTCTTGATTTTGTCCAATGGGCAGAATACAGCGGCCTCTCATTTTTTGAGGGTTGAACAGGCCCTACTAACATCAGTTATGTTTAGTTTTATTTGTGTCTATGTTTATTTTTTTGGTTTATTCCTCCCTCTCATTTTTCATCATAGAATTTTTAATATAATTAGTTATTATCATTAAATTTTTTATGGCATGGGGCGCGTTTTTATAAGTCCCCCTTGAGAGGATGCGGTGATGTATGGAGGTTTGATGGACGGATGATTTTTATGAATTGCTGATGGACGTGAATCGGATTAGCTAGGTATAAGATAGTGTCAACCAGCCCCAAACCCCTCCCCTTTTTTTGGCCTTGAATGGGTATTTGAACAAGGCCCCCCTTCTAGAAAATTGATCAGGTAAAAGCTGTATCAATTAATAATTAGTAATAAATGTATGCCTTGAATTTTGTAGGAAATGTGATTTTTCTACCTGATCTGGTTTGAATTGTCGGGTTATTGTCGAATTGTGATGTATTTTTAGATTTATGTGTTTCTTGTACATAAGGAGAATATGTGGCTTCGTTGATTTTCTTTTTCTAAGACAGCTGGCTCCAGTCTATCCATAGCGACTTGTCCGACTGATTACCTTTTTGTATTGTGAAGTAATTTCCTGCTCTGTGTAAGACTTTGTATGGACCATGATACTTTGCTGCTAAAGGTTTTTTTACTGTCTCTTCTCGCACGAAAACGTATTCGCAGGTATACAGATTTGTTGGTGTGTATGTGTGTTTGTTTGAATTTCGAGCAGGTGTGAATTTCAATTGTGACATCTTATTTTTGATTCTTGTATGAAATACGATGTCGGGTTAGAGTTTACGTCATTTTCAAAAAATTGTCCCGGTAATGATAAGGGTGTACTGAAGACTATTTCAGCTGGTGTGCAGCCAAGGTCTTCTTTAATAATGTACCTTATAGAGAGGAGTATAATGGGTAAATTATCAATCCACTTTATCGAGTTTTCCTTCATGTCTAACAATGTATTTCCACTAATCCATTATCACATGGGTGGTATAATGTGGTCTTAATGTGCTTTGCTCCCAGCAAGTTTCCGAATTCCAGAAAAAGCGATGATCGGAATTGTGTGCCACGATCAGTGGTGATAACATTGGGTACTCCGAAAATAGAAATCCAATCTTTTAAAACAGCGTTTGCGATTAAAGTTTCAGTGCAATCGCGGTAGGCCAGCGTGAAAATCTGTCAACAATAGTTAGGATATAGGAATAACCTTGACAGGTTGATAGAGAACCCACAATGTCTAAGTGGATGTGTTTAAATCTTGCATCAGGGTTGCCGAAAGTACCTATTGATGTTTTGGTATGACGTTGTATTTTGTTCTTCTGACATTTTAGGCATGTTGATGTCCAGTTTCTGATGCTATGTTTGGCCCAAGAAAACGTTCACTTATAATTTTTACAGTGAATCGCTTGCTTGGGTGTGAAAGATTGTGAAGGTGTTGAAATATTTGTTTCCTCAGTGTGGGTGGGATGTACGGTCTGGGGTTGGTTAATGTAGTGTCACAATAAAGTATTTTATTACCAAAGGGAACTGGAAATTCTTCCACTGTTAAAGAGGTATGCGATAATACTTCTGTTAGAGTAGTCAGATTTCTGTTCTTCAGAAATTAAATCGTGACTTAATGTATAGTCGGTAATTGCTGTTATATCTGTGCGTGACAGAGCATCAGCCATAATATTTTGTTGTCCCTTAATATAACGAATGTCTGTGTACTGAGAAATAAAATCTAAATATCTAATTTCTCTGGGAGAGTATTTGTCTGCACTACAGTTCATGGCATGAATGAGGGGCTTGTGATCTGTGTATATCGCAAAGTTTCTACCTTCGAGTATGTGTCTAAGCTGTTTAATTGCTAAATAATCAGCCAAAAATTCTCTAGAAAGGTTCTATAATTTGTTTGTGTCTTGGTTAATTTTGCTGAGAAAAAGGAAACAGGCATTCTTACTGAATCGATTTCCTGCTCAATTACAGCTCTTCTTGCCGTGTTGGATGCGTCCGAAGTGAGGAAGGTGAGTGCATTTTCGTCGTTGCTGGTATGTTTGTAAGTGCTGATTTAACTGTATTGAATGCATCCTGTTGTAGAGTAATGTTCTCGTTTTTTGTTTTTTTGTTTTTTCTCTAACAGATTAGTCAAAAGTAGAAGTCCAGTTGATAGATTAGGGGTGAAACGGCTATAATAATTTATCAGTCCGATGAATTTTCGTAACTGTCGAATGGAAGTAGGTACAGAATAATTTTCAATAGTTTCCACTTTTCTGTGTAAGGGCTAAATTCCATGTTGGTCTATCCTGTGTCCAAGAAATTTAACTTGAGTCGTGCCGAAAATTTATCTAAGTTTCTTTTTAGGCCAAACTGGGATAGTCTCTGAAAGACATGATGTAAGTGGTCTTTGTGTTTGGCAGTCCCGTGGCTAGCAATGGGGATATCATCAATGTAAGCGTAGACAAATGGTAATCCTCCCAGGACTTGATCGATTAGTCTTTGAAATGGCATTCGGACAAACTCGTATAGCCCAAACGGAGTTGTCACCGCAGTTTTGGAATTATCTTCTTCCGCTACCGGGATCTGGAAATAAGCTTTCATTAGGTCGATCTTGGAGAATATACCTGATCCGCATAACCCGAGTGCGAAATCGTGTATATGAGAACAGGATAATGATCAGGGACCGTAGATGCATTTAATTTACAAAAGTCCACACAAGGTCGAAATCCAATATTATCCACTGTTGGAACGAGGTGTAGGGGTGATGGCATAAGGGTTTCAGATGAGCGAATTATCCCTACCCGTAGTATTTAGTTAAATTCGTTTTTAGCGAATTGATATTTGTGTGGATGTAGCCGTCGTGGACGTGAAAATACTGGCTGTCCAGTAGTTTTTATTCTGTATTTTGTGTCATGCTTGATGTTATTCGCATTTTTGAAGAGTGTTGTAATTTCCTTAATGTGTTCAAGATATCAAGAAATTCTGTACTATGGCAAGTTATTACACTGAGAATTATATTGTGTGTGGATTCCTGTAATACGGATATTGGTTTCGGTGCCAAAAAAGGAGTCTGTGTCTCATGTTCACCGACAAGTTGAAATGGGCAAAAAAAAAATGGGCCCTAAGAATAGGTGTTTGCACATCAGCTTGTAGAAAGGTCCAGGTAAAATCTCGGCGCACGCTAATATTTAGCGTTAGATCTTTGGTGCCGTAGGTATCGATGCGCGTACCATTTGCAGCTAGTAGTCTGAGGATTGAGTTTGCGTGTAGGTGCTAGTGAAATGACACTGATGCTGCTGCTCCAGTATCCACTAGGAATTTGTAGCCGTTAATTTGGTCAACTACGTAAAATAACCGACTTTCTTTGTGTGTACCAGCCGGAGTAGTCGCATTCACTCGCCGGAGTAGTCGCGTTTCCGTGGTGTCTGTTGGTATTATGACGGCAAGACTGGGTGCATTTCCTTGCATCGTTACCAAACGCATAGTGGTACCAGCAATTTCAACTGGGGTGAGTGTTCGTTCGTCCGCGACGAAGGCTTCTCCGGCGTGGGGTAGGATTACATCCACGTGAAGTACTTCTGACTTCCATTGATGTTGATTTAGAAGCAGTTGCATTTGTTACATTTGCTTTTGCAAATCTGCGAGTGCCTGGTTGATGCGATTGTGTTTAGCACTGCAGTCGTTTTCTTGTTTGGAAGTCAGTGCATCTCTGATCGAACGACACAAAAATTTTGTCGGCGATATCTGCCAATTTATCCAGTGCTGTATCGTCTGTCATGGGCGTTAGTATTTGTACCATAGTGGTTGGCAATTTGCCCAACCATAGACGACGTAGGATGAACATATCATTCCCTCTGAGGTGACTTTTCATGTGCCTGAGGAGTTGCGAGGGTGTTCTATCACCGATACTTATGTTGTTAAAAAGTTCCCTCAACATTTGTTCGTTTGAGCGACCTATCCTTTTAATGATGGCTGTTTTAAGGGCGTTGTAAGGGTCGGTGTCAAGTGCCGATTGTGTCTGAAAATTTTAATGATCAAATGTGTAATGTGAGTCTTCTCTATAGGCCTGTAGTATTACGTCTAATATAAGTATTCATGAGTTTGCTTTGAGTTCCGTAAGGGGTTTGTGAATTTATAAACAATATTGATTCTCTGTAATTTAGATCTTACATGTGTGTTGTTATTGTTGATGAGGTTATCCGTTTTAATTTTTTTTATAGTAGATAATTAATTTAATCTTCTTGTTATTGTCGACTGGGGTTGTGTATTTCTTTATAATGTTTCTAAGAGAAAAATCATCTTGCTTATAGTTAGCATTTGGCTTTTATAGAAAATGTTAGTGTTATTGTTTTTATCTGTATGTTTGGTATTGCTATTATTACTTTAGAAAGAAATAATCTGATCAGGTGATCATTGAGATAATTCATAAAACCGTTATCTGTTCACATTCTTTATGGAAAAAAAAGGAGACGAGAGGATTGAATTCTTGTGTGCTATATTGAGCAACGCCTATTTTATATCTATTGGATATATCACTAAATGCCTATCGTGAAGATTTACTTTACACCTTTCTGACTATAACTCAATTATGATCAATTTAAACACACTCGGAAACATTCATATATAACTCTAGATACATACATTAAAAAACATACATATGTGTTATATGTAATAGGTGTAGGTAGGCTTTCCTACCGCCCGGTTAACACACCTCCTCCTTCTCTTGGACATGAGTAGAGGCTTACGACTTGTTTCTTGTTTAGGAAGGGGTTCTCTCTCTCTCTCTCTCTCTCTCTCTCTCTCTCTCTCTCTCTCTCTGGTCTCTGTATTAGTGCAGCTCTGTTTCTCCCGTGATGTGTGCAGTCTGTGGCATCACCTCTTAATTCTGAAGGTACACGGTTGACAGTTCTCTGGTTGCTGTTTCCGACCGGTAGTTAGGAGCCCTAACTCTTGCGTAGCGTCTTGAGTGGCCGCTCTGATCAACAGTTGTATAATACCGGGGTGTTTGTAGTGCCATGTCGCGCATGGAAAGGTGTCCCTGCAGTCACTACCGGTGGGCAACTCTGAGGCCACATTATGATGCAGGTTGTGCTAACTCCTCTCTGTCCACGTCACGGTCGATAACTGTCTGCTTCTTTTACTTCGGGCCTTCTCATCTTCCAACCAAAATTCCACATGACTTACAAAGACCGAAAAAGTAACCCTAAACCAGCCACTCAAAAATAATTAGGTTATTTTTAGGCCAAACTTTTCGTTCTCCAACATCCGCGGCATTAGAACAAACTTCTGCAGTATGGAATCTTTCCTCACTGCAAACTGCCCGGATATACTGGCTCTCTGTGAGACCAACAGTGTCTCGTCTATCCCCTCCTCTGATCTCTCGATCCCAGGATACCTTCCTCTCCTCAGAAAAGACTCTATAACCCACATGCACGGCCTTGTTGTCTACGTCAAGGACCATCTCCCTCTGGCGAGAGTTGTCTCTCGAATCGCCAGACCAGTCTTACATGTGTCTCCGACTATCTCTTCTCAATGCGGTAAGCTATCTCTTCTTCCTTTACCGCTCTTCATCCTCTCAAGACTGTGGTCGATAGCATTTCTGACAGCATAGACAAGGCTCTCTCCCTCCATCCGTTTGCTCACATATTTGTGTTTGGCGGCTTTAACGCCCATCATACGAAGAATGCTACTACTGACCACGCAGGCATTCAAACGCTCAATTTTCCAGTCTCACAATCCCTCACGCAGATAGTTAACTTCCCCACTCGTTTTGCCTTCAACCGGGAAGGTAAAGCCTCTCTTCTCGATCTGTGTTTTACTTCCATCCCCGAGTCCTGTAGCGCCACGCAACTCTGCCCTCTTGGTAACTCTGATCATGCGGTAGTATCTGTTAACATCTCCTTCAACTCCACCGCCTGCAAAGAAACTCCTACCACTAGAACCTCGTTCTACTATCAACGAGCTGACTGGGACGCGTTCCGTGATTTCCTCCGCGATGTCCCCTGGGATGGTGTCTTTACGCTCCCCGTCCAAGAATGTGCTTGTGAGGTCTCATCCTGGGTTAAAGCTGGAATTGACGCTTTCATCCCCTCAAGGAAATATAGGGTCAAGTCGCGCTCCTTCCCCTGGTTCTCCGTTGCTTGCTCAGCCGCCATCGTCCATAGGAACCACTTCTTTCACTTATTTCGTAGCGACATGTCTGACTACAATACTTTGCCTCCGCCCGTAACGAGTGTAAGCGTGTCCTCAACGATGCTAAATCACTATTTGCTGCTTGGATGAAGGAGCGTATTGCATCTCGCAAATTTGGCTCCAAAGATTATTGGCGTCTCTGCAAGAGCGTATTGAACAATTGCAAACCCTCTATACCTCCATTGTTCAACCAGTTCGAAGTCCTGACCTCCTCTGCTGACAAGGCTGAATGCTTTGCTCGGAGATTTTCATTCAACTCAACGCTCGACTCTTCCTGTGTACCCATACCCGACTTCCCTCTTAGAAATGAGGCCCTATATTACCGTCTTTGGTATTAGGCATTATCTCCAATTTAGATCCCAACAAGGCTAGGTATCCTGGGATCGAGAGATCAGAGGAGGGGATAGACGAGACACTGTTGGGATACCAGCCATTGTCTTGAAGAAATGCGCGCCTGAACTGGCACCCGCCCTCTCTAAACTATATAACTACTGCCTCAAGGAATCTTGTTTTCCTGACTGCCGGAAGTCCTCTTCGATTGTTCCTGTCTTCAAGAACTCTGGCGACCCCTCTTCGTCAAAGTCTTCGAAGCCCTAATCAATACCGAAGTGGTTAACCAACTCACATCTCACGATCTGCTCTCAGACAAGCAATATGGCTTCCGCTTTGCCCGATCTACAGCTGATGTGCTTACGGCCATCATTGAAACTGTCTACCAAGCTCCTCAAAATAACGGGGAAGCTCGTGCCGTGGCCCTAGACATCTCCAAAGCGTTTGATAGGGTTTGGCATTCCGGCCTTCTTCGCAAGCTCCAGGGTTATGGCATTACGGGTCGATTGTTTGACCTAATACAATCATTCCTGTCAAACCGTGAACTGAAGGTCGTTCTCAACGGATTCTCCTCCAGTTCCTATCCCACGAACGCAGGTGTTCCTCAAGGCTCCATCCTAGGCCCCACTCTATTCCTTATCTACATAAATGACATTCCTGACCTAAACCTGGCCGTGCGTCTCGAAAAGGACCTCCAATCGGTTGTGAACTGGGCAGGAATTGCTCTCTATTAATCACCACAGAGATCCTTCCCTGCCCTCCATTAGAATGTCTGACGCTCAACTTCTCGAGAGCACCTTTCTGCGGCTGCTCGGTCTCACGTTGACTGCTGACCTGAGATGGAACAAATACATTGAGTCAATTGCTTCGTCCACCGCAAGGAAAGTTGGTTCCCTGTGCCGCGCCAGGAAATTTTTCTCCCTGGAATCGATCCTCCAGATCTACAAATCAGCAATTCGTCGTTGCATGGAGTATTGCTGCCATATATGGTCTGGAGCCCCTTCTATTTGCCTCGGAGTTCTTGATAGGCTCCAGAGGCGGATTTGCAATATAATTGGCCCTGCTCTGGTATCTCGTCTACAGTCACTTTTTCACAGACGCACCGTCGCCTCTCTCTGTCTGTTTTACAAATACTTTCATGGCAATTGCTCCGAGGATCTGCATTCGCTGGTTCCCAGACGTCATGAGTTCAAGCGTCCTACGAGGCTGGAATTCCGCTCTCACCCGTTCACTGTCGAAACTCCTAAATGAAGCCGTCTCTTCTACTCCAATAGCTTCATGTCTCGCACCTCTCGCCTGTGGAACTCCCTTCGCTATTACATTTCCCTGAGAGCTATAATCTCCAGCTATTCAAATGTAATGTCAATCGACATCTCCAGTTGCCTTGATCTATCCACTACCCTTCTCCTCATCCTTTCCTCTATCACTCCTATCTGATCTTGCTCCAAATTTTCTGTAACCCCTTGCGTCCTAGTGGCTTCTCGCCTTGCTTGGGGTGAAACGCTTAAAAAAAAAAAAGTTAAATATAAAAACATCCTCGATAATTGCTAAGAGCATATCCGAAAGCGCTCAGATATGCAGAACATTTGGACAATTTTTATACATTTTATATCCAGAAAAGAAAACACTTATACGAACACAAGAAAAATTAAATAAAAGCTTCATCGCATTACCTTGTTTGTCGTCTAAAATGAAAATGTTATAAAAAAGGGATTGTTGTCCAAATGCACAATTTATATATATATATATATATATGTGTGTGTGTGTGTGTGTGTGTGTGTGTGTGTGTGTGTTTGTGTGTGTGTGTGCATATTTCATATGCACATATAACATATATTTGCGTACAGTGTGGGGTTCCTTCATTTACATTTTAGTCTGTTTATATTGTAATTCTGATAATTAATTTTCAAATCATTTGCTTATATTAGTACTACTACTGCTACTAACAATAATAATCTCAAATATCTCATACTCATATTGGGAGATATTTAAGTGCTTACATATAATTAACTTGTAATTGACTTTCACTTACACCTGTTTCTATTGTAATTCATACTATAAATTATAGTTTTGGAAAATCTATACGACAAGCAACATAAATCGCATTCATATTTTTAGACATTTTCTTTTCTTTTCTTTTGGCTTGATTGAAGTTATTACTTAGTATTTAGGAATAAATGATTATGACGTGCAAATGGTGTGGTGGATAGCAGGTGGGAACGAGAAATTCGTTACATCCACTTTCGCTCAATAAATTTTGGAAAGATTTTGTTGTGAATATGGATTATCTCCCCCTTGATAATCCAACTATAAAAGCTATACATTTCCGTTTGTCAGGTAGACTAGTAGTAGCATATAGGTAAAAAACCGGGTACTAACAATCCTGATGTGAAGGCATTTTGGGACTTTACCGGCAGGTTTGATCTTGTCAAGTACTAAAATGAGCACCCTCAGGAGGTAGCTTGGACTTGGACAACTAGTGGCAACTCGGCTCCTGGCTCGCTTGCGAGCTACCTGGACCGAGTGTTAGTTAGGAGAGTCGATGTAGGGCTCTTAGGGTGTCAAAGTTTCCACTATATAGTTTATACGGATCATAGGCTTGTCCGGGTCCGTGTAAACTTAGATAAACCTAAAGTTTAGAATGGCTGGTTACTGGAAATTTAACTGTTCATTATTTGGTGAGCAGGATTTCCGGGACCAGCTGCTACTAATGATTCAGAGGGAATTGACGGGGGCGGTTGTGGGAAACGTCTGGTGGGGCAAATTAAAATCCAAAATTAGAAGGTTTGTTGCCGATTTTAGTCGTCGACTCAATCTAGATAGATTAGCGGCGCAAACGGTTTTAGAAGAAAAGGTCGATCGGTCCGTTAAATCCCGTGTTAGTGGGGACATAGTCTTAGCTAAGGCAGAGTTGTCCTCCTTGCTTATCAAGAAGGATCAAGCTCTGGTAGTTAGGGCTAGGTTAAAAAGAATGTCTTCTGAGGCGACGAATATGGCCGCTGAATTGCGTGCAGAGGAAAATCGGAACGCGGCTAAGCGACATATAGCGTACGTCACATTGCCGGATTAGCGGACCGTGACTTACAAGCGCGGGCATATGCGAGGCCTTTCGGGTTTACTTTCAGGATCTTTTCACCAGGGAGCCCGGTCTGAGCTCTGCTCAGTTTGACGCCTATTTGGCTGACTTTCCTTGCCTTGAGGCAGCTGAAGCGGCTAGGTGCGAGGGTCCCATTACAGAGTCGGAAATCTGGGAAGCGCTGAAGCAGGTTGGCCTGGATAAATCTCCGGGACTAGATGGTCTTCCCTACGAAGTGTACTTGAGGCTGTCGCCCGTTTTTGTTCCTTTGATGCAGCTGATTTTCAACCACTGGATGAAGCAGGGGTCTTTACCTCGACGCTTCACCAGGGGTGTGATCAAGTTGCTGTGTAAGGACAAGAACGGTGGGGATGGGTTAGGGAACTTTCGCCCTTTAACGATGTTAAATACTGACTTAAAGATTTTGGCGAAGATCTTAGCCAACCGTTTGCAGCTTGTCCTGTCTCGCCTGATTGGCCCCGAACAGACTTGTGCTGTGAAGGGCAGGACTATTCAGAATAACCTTCATAGGATAACCTTCGATAGAGCTGACCATCGGTTTTTTGAGGCTGTCCTGTCGGCGGCCGGTTTCGGAGCCGACTTTCGCTCCTGGATCCGACTTTTGTATGCGACCCCCGGTGCGCTGGTGGAAGTGAATGGAGTAAGGTCGGAGCCTTTCGTATTGTCTCGCTCCATTCGTCAAGGTTGTCCGCTATCGCCCTTGCTTTACGTTCTTGCGTTGGAACCATTCCTTCGCAAGTTAAAGGCGAATCCGGTCCTGCGCGGAATTACCCTGCCTGGGGCCACCACCTCAGCTAGGTATTCTGCCTATGCTGACGACGTTTCGGCTCTTGTGCCGAGCAGAGCCGAGATTGACGAAGTCAGCAAAGAAATCAGTGGGTATGAGATGGTGACCGGGGCCAAGATCAACCGTGATAAGTCTGTTTGCTTGCGGTTGGGTGCGTGGTTTCTCTTCCCTGACCTTTCCTCTGGACGGATGGGCCGATCAAGATACTCGGCGTCTGGTTCGGTCCTGATCTCCAGTTGGAAATGAACTGGACGGAGGTACAAGAGAAGGCCGAGATCGCGATTAATCTGTGGTCTCGGAGGAGACTTTCCCTGAAGGGAAGGGCGGAAGTATGTGTTTCACACATCTATCCGATCCTCCTCTACCGACTCTCAGTGCTTCCACTCCCGTATACCCGACTAACGTCATTAGTCCGGACCTTGTTCTCTTTCTTGTGGAGAGGCAAGGCCCATATGGCATCTCGCGAGGTCTGTTGCCTCCATCCCTCTGAGTGCGGTCTGGTTATGCCTAGCATTGAGATTCGTCAATATATGCTTCGCATTACCTTTCTAGACCGAATGTGTCGTGGGTCGAATGAGGAGGGTGCCTTTTGGAAAGAAGACGTCCAGAAACATTTCCCGTCCCTGAGAAGTGTGTACTCGTGCGAAGAAGAGGCCGGCCGTACACCACGAGCCGAGTGCTCTTTTTATCGTGAATGTCGTCGCGCTCTGAAGCTCCTCTTACGGGCTTCGGATGGCCTCTCCAACGCCCAGGCGTTGTCTCGCAAGGCATTATATCAAGTTTTAGTTAGGGGGTCCGTACAAGATGATCTGATTGGCGAGCTCGGTCTTACGAAGCAGGAGGCTCGCTCGATATGGCCTTGGGCGCCCGGGTTGAAATGCCACAATAACGATGAGGCATCTCTCACCTGGCTGGTGATTCGTGAAGCCCTCTGGGTCGGCAAGAGACTTTGTTCAGCAGGCTTGGAGAAATATCCAAACTGTCGTCGCTGTGCGCGGTAAGTCGAGACCATTGGTCACGCCTTCTTTCAGTGCAAGGCGGTAGTGCCGTTGTGCAAGTTTGTTGAAGGCCTCATGGTTCGCATGCTGCAGGGAAAGTTTTTTGTCCTGGAAGCCAGTTCTCTTTGTAGCAATGTGGTGCCACAGATGACGAAGGCTGAACACTATGTGTTCTGTTGCTTACTAGGGGTTATGAGAGTCGTGATTTGGACGACGCGTCAGAAGGGATTCCATGAGGGCAAGAAGTTCACTTCTTCCCAACTGATCTTGTTCTTTAAGCATCAGCTAAAAGTCAAGATCAGGACGGAAAGGCGGCGGATCACCTCATCAGAATTCAACAAAAGGTGAGTGAATCTTGCGCGTATGTGCCGAGTAAAAGGGGCTGACCTTGAGTGGCATTTGGATGCCGGTTAGGCATTAGGAGATTGTTTTTCCTGGGTTCAACTTAGGCAACCCATCCCGATACTAGGTTAGTTTAGGTCTGGCTTTTTGATTTTTAGTTTTCCTTCTTTTCAGTAAACTTAGCTAGGGTGTGTTTCTGCCCATTGGTCCCTTTTATTTCTGTCCCCATTTTCTTTCCTTTAGTTTAACTCTCAATCCCCTCCCTCGTTCAGGTGGTCAGTGATGTCAGTTCTCTGGTGGATGTGGGGCGCCTTTCGTTTCGTGTGTGTGTGTTTTCGTATTTGTTGTTGCGTATGAATGAGTGTGTGCCTGTGTGAATGCTTGGGAGGAATGAGTGTGTCCTTCATTTACATAAGTCCCGCATCGATTTCGTCCGGTTAACTGATATTTCTGCCACATTCAAAAGTTTGTGGAGGGTTTTATTACTAACACTATTTTTGTTTGGTTTCTTGTAAATATTTTTGTGTCATTTTTTGTATATTCATTTGGGTTCATTTTTAAAATTGTTGTTTTTATGCCCCCCCCCACAGACAATACTTGTACATAAGGGGAGAATTTAGGATTTTCATTGAGTCAAAGAGGTATTTTGGTGGATGTAGTATGAAAGGTATGGATAAATGTGTTGTTTTGGTGAAAGGAATATTGTTTTGTATGATAGGGTCAGTGGTTGTGGCTAGCTAAGTTTTATACGAAGACAAGTGATGACTGTCCTTTACCCCAACCCCCTTTTCGGCCTTGTGCCACATTTGTACATAGTACAATAAATAATGACTAGTAGTAGCATTGAGTCGTTACTGGTTATTTTTGGGACTCCTGCTGACAACTCCACGTTTTTTGTGTGATTCTACCTGTTGCCCTTTTGAACTTCATTTTTGTTTAAAGTTTGTTTATTTTATTTGTATATTTACGACCTCATTGTAAAAGTTTTTGATTCTTTCTTTCTACTCTCCATTTTTATTTCCCCTCCTTTTTTAAATTTTGCTCTTTATTCTGTTTATTCTAGTTTTCCTATTTGATTTTAATTTTTACTCCCTTTTCTTTTAATCTAGTTTGCATTTTTAAATTTCGTTTTTTACCCCTGTAATTTCCGCAGTTTTTTTCTTCTCATTTCTACCCCTTTAATTTTTGCTCTGTTTTCATTCTAGTTTTCCGTTTTAATTGTCATTTTCTTTAATTTCTTCGTGTTCTTTATTTTGTGTTTATTAATTCATTTATTTAATTGTTTTAATTTTTTACGTGTTTTTTGCTTGTAATTGTTGTAATTTATTTGTTTATTTTCTTTTGTTTTCTTTGGTTCGACTCGCTTAGGGTCGGCCATTTTTTATTTTTTGTGTCTAGCTTCGTCTGTCTTAGTTACGTATTTTTGTTTATTGACGTCGGCCATTTCTGTTTTTTGTAACTAGCTTTGTGTTATAGTTTCGTAATTTTATGTTGACGTCGGCCATTTTGTTTTGTTTTTAGCTTCGGCTTTTGTCGAAGTTTTCTCCGTTTCTTTTTTTTGCTTCGCCTTTAGGCGATATTTGTTTTCTTTTTTTTTTGTTTTATCTAATTTTTATTGTAATTTTTAAATTTGTATAAGTGTACCGTGTTTTTTGTTTTTATTTTTGTATGTGTATATTTTATTTCATTGTTTGTCTCGCTTTAGGGTGAGTTTGTTTTTTATTATTGTTTTCATTTATTTAGTTAATTTTTTCCTTAATTATTTCCCAATCCTCTTTTTCCTTTTACCCCTCCCGTTCTGGAAAAGAAGGAAAAAAAGGCACCTTCTTTTTTAGTTATAAAAAAACCCCCGAATTTGTCGGATTATAGGAAAGCCATCAGGAAACATTTATTTAACCCCCCAAAAAAAGACCCCCCAGATAAAGAAAATTTAAATGATTATCCAGCCCTTGATGTAATTTCCCCTAGTGAGGATGTCATCACAGAGAAAAATGGTAACCATATTATGGAAGCCGAGAATGGAAAAAAGTCAAATGAATGTTCTACGGAAGCCAATAATGGCAATATATCCCAAAATCACGAGGAAGTAAAAAATGGCTCGCAAGACAAAACCGAGGCCGGGGAATCGCCCTCTTGTTGGTCGTCCCCACCGAAATGTATCATCAATCTTGCGGAGTTCTTGGAGCGTGCTAAGAGTTACGCTCACCTTGTCGTAGAAGGTGGACTCTTAGAAGACCCTCAAGAATTGAAGAAGATTGAAAAACGAATTGTGTCAGTTTTCGTCGTCGACAAGCGTACGCGCAAAATTTGTCGATCGACGAAAAACACAGTGTTAAAAACACAGTGTTAAAAACACTAGAGTCCTTGGGGTTTAAGCCCCTAAGAATAGTTAAGGGTGCCAAATTTTTTATGTGGGACGTACTGTGGGACTGCGTAGCCGCGGCGAGCCGTGAGCTCATTACAAAAGACCTCATCCTGCGTACAGAGTACGAAGGCCGCAGAAGGTCCCTCCTCAGGTTATCGGTGAGCATCTCGCGGCTTTCTTTTCCCAGTACGGCGAAATTCTGGGCGCCTCATGTGATAGCCTGAGCGGGAGGTGGAGCTTTGATATCATGTTGAATGAGAAAGCCTTCCGCTCCATCCCAAACTGTCTGGATGTTGGAGGCTTGAAATTACCGGTCATAGTAACAGGCCGAAGACCGGTATGCTGGAGGTGCGGAGTGACTGGTCATCTCTCCTCCTCCTGCCCAGAGAAGAAGGCCTCTGGTAGTCAAGCTCCAGTTAACCAAGATCCCCCGCTGACCTCGTCTGTAACTTCCGCCTCGCCTCTAATGGGCGTACCAGCTTCCGGGACCGGGTCGGTTAATCCACCGGTTGGGATATCATCAAAGACATCATTCCCCAAAGAGCCTTCGCCCGCTGCTAGTGCAGTTGTGGAGAAGGGGAGGGGGAATGGCTGGTGGCTGGTAGGGCCAGAGGGAAGATCCGGACAGCGGGCCCTCAGTCCCCTGATGCCCCGAGGGCCAAAGACACGGACAGCCCCACTCCATTTGGCAACGTCAAGGGCGATGCTCCGGCCTCTCTACAAGATAAACGGAAAAAATACGACTCTGGTTTTGAAAAATTCGAAAAAATTAAAGATCTAAAAAGGAAGTTGGATAACCAAGCAAAACCCAACTCAAATCCCACTCCTTCCTCGTCCTCTGCCCGGTCCGCATCACCCAAGAATAAACCTTCCCTTCCATCTTCACCAACAAAAGCCCGTCCTCTCAGTAGAGATCCCAGCCCATATAAACATAGATCGTTTTACACCCCCCTTCAAACTCCCAGCCCTTCTCCTGTTAAACAATGTTCGTCCTCCACCCCTCGGCATATACCTAGCCCTTCCCCCGTCCAAAAAAAATCTGAAATGCCTCCTACCCCCTCCAAGCGGGAACGAAGCCCCTCTCAAACAGAAAAAGAAAAAAAGAAGAAAAAATTCATCTTTAACTCGGGCGAAGACCTCTGCAAAATGTCATCAGCTCAAGCAGAGAGAGCCCGGGATTATGGGAACCGGATTAAGGAATTGAAATACCTTCTTTCAATTAGGCAATATGCCGACATGGACGTTGAAGTGCCCTATAATTTCCCGCAAGCCCAAAGGGTATAAACAGTTGTTCGAACAGGAAGTGGTGCCAAGCAAATTTGGGCAATGATTGAGGAGGCTACTGCATCCTTCAAAATGGCCTTACCCATTGCCATCATTCAAAATGAACAATTGAAACAGCTGTCTAAACTTTGTGCAGGGAGGGTCCCCGTTTTAGTTCACCCATCCCTGTATAGAGCTCTAAAATTAACTTTCCCCTGGGATATCGGTGGAATCTCCCAAGACGGTACCATCAAAACTGAAATGGGCCATGGGTCTATGGGAGAGGCCGTCGGTATCCTTACCCCGGTCAGGTTTAATTCAGGTAAACAACCCTAATCGGACTTCTCAATGGCTCTCTGGTTAGCTACTTTAAATGTGCGGGGCCTGAGGTCCGAGTCTCGCAGGGCGAGGCTCTCTCGTGATCTTCAGCGCCTTGGGGTGAATGTTTGTTGTGTACAAGAGACCCGGTTTTCTTCTCATGACCGTGAGGATATACTGTCTAAGGGGTTCGCCCTTTATTCAGCATGTTTTGATGGTCGTTCGAGGGGTGTCTCTTGGCTAGTGAGCAAGTCTTTGAAGGCTGCATGTACAATTGTCTTCGCAGATCCGGCGGGCAGGCTTTGTGTGCTGGATGTTACTATAAAGGATAAGGCTTTACGTCTCATTGGGGTTTATGCGCCCAATAGCCATGCTGAGCGGCCTGCTTTGTTTCGGCAGATCGAGACGTTTTTGACGACTTCTGGTGGGGTAGTCTTAGCGGGGGATTGGAATGCCGTCCTTGACCCCGATATAGATCGTATAGGTAAAAAACCGGGTACTAACAATCCTGATGTGAAGGCATTTCGGGACTTTATCGACAGGTTTGATCTTGTCGATAAGTACCGGAATGAGCACCCTCAGGATGTAGCTTGGACTTGGACAACTAGTGGCAACTCGGCTCCTGGCTCGCTTGCGAGCTACCTGGACCGAGTGTTAGTTAGGAGAGTCGATGTAGGGCTCTTAGGGTGTCAAAGTTTCCACTATATAGTTTATACGGATCATAGGCTTGTCCGGGTCCGTGTAAACTTAGATAAGCCTAAGGTTAGGATGGCTGGTTACTGGAAATTTAACTGTTCATTATTTGGTGAGCAGGATTTCCGGGACCAGCTGCTACTAATGATTCAGAGGGAATTGACGGGGGCGTTTGTGGGAAATGCCTGGTGGGGCAATTTAAAATCTAAGATTCGAACGTTTGCTGCCGATTTTAGTCGTCGACTCAATCTAGATAGATTAGCGGCGCAAACTGCTTTAGAAGATAAAGTTGATCGGGCGTGAAATCCCGTGTTAGTGGGGACATAGTCTTAGCTAAGGCAGAGTTGTCCTCCTTGTTTATCAAGAAGGATCTAGCTCTGGTAGTTAGGGCTAGGTTAAAAAGAATGTCTTCTGAGGCAACGAATATGCGTGTAGAGGAAAATCGAAACGCGGCCAGGCGACATATAGCGTGCGTCACATTGCCGGATAAACGGACCGTGATTACAAACGCGGGCATATGTGAGGTCTTTCGAGATTACTTTCAGGAGCTTTTCACCAGGGAGCCCGGTCTGAGCTCTGCTCAGTTCGACGCCTATTTAGCTGACTTTCCCTGCCTCTCGGCAGCTGAAGTGGCTAGGTGCGAGGGTCCCATAACAGAGTCGGAAATCTGGGAAGCGCTGAAGCAGGTTGGCCTGGATAAGTCTCCGGGATTAGATGGTCTTCCCTACGAAGTTTACTTGAGGTTGTCGCACGTTTTTGTTCCTTTGCTGGAACTGATGTACAACCACTGGATGAGGCAGGGGTCTTTACCTCAACGCTTCACCAGGGGTGTGATCAAGTTGCTGCGTAAGGACAAGGACGGTGGGGATGGGTTAGGGAACTTTCGCCCTTTAACGATGTTAAATACGGACTTAAAGATTTTGGCGAAGATCTTAGCCAACCGTTTGCAGCTTGTCCTGTCTAGTCTGATTGGCCCTGAACAGACTTGTGCTGTGAAGGGCAGGACTATTCAGGATAACCTTCATATGGTACGCTTGATCTTAGAACAAGTCGACAGTGAAGCCGCGCTGATCAATTTAGATCAGTCCAAGGGCTTCGATAGGGTTGACCATCGATTTCTGGAGGCTGTCCTTTCGGCGGCCGGTTTCGGAGCCGACTTTCGCTCCTGGATCCGACTCTTGTATGCGACCCCCTGTGCGCTGGTGGAAGTGAATGGTGTAAGATCGAAGCCTTTCGTATTGTCTCGCTCCATTCGTCAAGGTTGTCCGCTATCGCCTCTGCTTTACGTTCTTGCGTTGGAGCCATTCCTTCGCAAGTTAAAGGCGAATCCGGTCCTACACGGAATTTCGCTGCCTGGTGCTTCCACCTCGGCCAGGTATTCTGCCTATGCTGACGATGTTTCGGTTCTTGTGTCGAGCAGAGCCGAGATTAACGAAGTCAGCAAGCAGATCAGTGGGTATGAGATGGTGACAGGGGCCAAGATCAACCGCGATAAGTCTGTGGGCTTGCGGTTGGGTGCGTGGAAGGGAGTTTCTCTTCCCTGACCTTTCCTCTGGACGGATGGGCCGATCAAGATACTCGGCGTCTGGTTCGGTCCTGATCTCCAGTTGGAAATGAATTGGTCGGAGGTACAAGGGCGGGCCGAGGCCGCGGGTAATCTGTGGTCTCGGAGGAGACTTCCCTGAAGGGAAGGGCGGAAGTTTGTGTTTCACATCTATCCGATCCTCCTCTACCGACTCTCTGTGCTTCCACTCCCGTATGCCCGACTAATGTCATTAGTCAAGGCCTTGTTCTCTTTCTTATGGAGAGGCAAGTCCCATATGGTATCTCGCGAGATCTGTTGCCTTCATCCCTCTGAGGGCGGTCTGGCTATGCCTAGCATTGAGATTCGTCAATATATGCTTCGCATTACCTTTCTAGACCGAATGTGTCGTGGTTTGGATGAGGTGGGCACCTTTTGGAAAGAAGATGTCCGAAAACATTTCCCAACCCTGAGAAGTGTGCACTCGTGCGAGGAGGAGGCCGGCCGTACACCTCGTGTCGAGTGCTCCTTCTTCCGCGAATGTCGTCGTGCTTTGAAGCTCCTCTTGCGGACGTCGGATGGCCTCTCCGACGCCCAAGCGTTGTCTCGTAAGGCATTATATCGTTTGTTAGTTAGGGGGTCCGTTCAAGATGGTCTGATCGACGAGCTCGGTCTTACGAAGCAGGAGGCTCGCTCGATATGGCCTTGGGCGCCTGGGTTGAAATGTCTCAATAACGATGAGACATCACTCACCTGGCTGATGATTCGTGGGGCCCTCTGGGTCGGCAAAAGACTTTGTTCAGCAGGCTTGGAAAAATATCCAAACTGTTGTCGCTGTACTGGGGAAGTCGAGACCATTGGTCACGCCTTTTTTCAGTGCAAGACGGTAGTGCCGTTGTGCAAGTTTGTTGAAGGCCTCGTGGTTCGCATGCTGCAGGGAAAGTTTTTTGTCCTGGAAGCCAGTTCTGTTTGTAGCAATGTGGTATCGCAATTGACGAAGGCTGAACACTATGTGTTCTGTTGCTTACTAGGGTTTATGCGAGTCGTGATTTGGACGACGTGACAGAAGGGATTCTATGAAGGCGAGAAGTTCACCTCTTCCCAACTGATCTTGTACTTTAAGCATCAGCTTAAAGTCAAGATTAGGACGGAAAGGCGGCGGCTCCCATCATCAGAATTCGGCAAAAGGTGGGTGAATCTTGTGCGAATGTGTAGAGTGAAAGGGGCTGACCTAGAGTGGCATTTGGATGTCGGTTAGGTACAGAATTTTGTCCTAACAGGGTTGAACATAGGCAACCCACCCAGATATTAGGCTAGACTAGGTTTTCGTTTTTGAATTTTTAGTTTCCCTTTTTTCCCCGGTTAACTTAGCTAGGGTATGTAAGCTCATTGGTCCCTTTTATTTCTGTCCCTAATTTCTTTTTCTTTTGTTTAATTCCCCATCCCCTCCCTCGTTAGGTGGTTAGTGATGTCTGTTTTCTGGTGGATGCGGGGCGCCTTTCGTTTCGTGTGTGTGTTTTCGTATTTGTTGTTGTGTATGAATGAGTGAGTGTTTGTGTGAATGCTTGATGGTTTGAATGTTTTCTTATTTTCTTAGTCCCGCATCGATTTCGTCCGGTTAACTGATATTTCTGCCACATTCATAGTTTGTGGGGGGTTTTATTACTAACTTAATTTTGTTTAGTTTATTGTAAATAATTAATTCACTTTGTAAATATTCATTTGGGGATTTTAAAAGTTGTTATTTTATGACCCTCCCCCCACGAACAATATCTGTAAATAAGGGGACTAGTTAGGACTTCATAGAGAAACTGAGGTATTATGGTGGACGTAGTAAGAAAGGTAGGAGTGAATGTGTTGTTTTGGTGATTGGATTATTGTTGGCATGTTTGGGTCAGTGTCTGCGACTAGCTAAGTTTAGATTTAAGACAGATGAAGACCGTCATTCCCCCATCCCTCTTTTTGGCCTTGTGTCACATTTTGTATTTTAAATGCAAATAAATATTGCAACACAACCGTTTGAAAGACTCAATCTTAATTTTAAAGGACCAACTACCCCTGACACTGAAGCCCCTGCAGCAGATCATGACACTGTCTCCGTTGAGACTCTATAAAGGAGTAGCACCGAATAAACATGTTCATCCAGAGACTGACTCTGACGCGGAACGGCCTGCTCCTCTGAGAAGGAAACATTTCGGAGCAAGATATTTTAGAGCCCACAGACAGGCTCACACTGAAGAGCCTCCATGTTCGAGTACTCCGACCACGAATCAAGGACTGCCGAGACGGCCACTGCAAGCTCGTAGGGAGCCTGGACATTTAAGGGACTTTCTTCCCTATCAGTGAGAAATTTGGTGGGGGAGAATGTTGTGAATATGGATTATCTCCCCCTTGATAATCCAACTATAAAAGCTATACATTTCCGTTTGTCAGGTAGACTAGTAGTAGCATTCTTAATTGAATAAACGATTACTAGACAGAATCTCTTGTCCTGTTTTCATTACAGATATGTTTTATTTACCCCCTCCACAGGCATGGGTTAAATAGTAGAACTCTTCAAATTTAGTCAGCAAACAGTCTAGTTAAAGGACAACTCTGAATTCCAATTCGTATATAACCATAGTGAACGACATACTACGCAGATAACGAAAGGATTCTATGATCCTGACTGCGGTCGTTTCATTAATCAATAAATACAAATGTATGTAATATTTGTAAAAAATGTATTTCTGCACCGTAGGGAAACGATTCTAACAACAGTGTAATATTAAGGACGGAAAGTATATGTTTGCTTGTCTGTTTCACAAAAACAATTTGAAGTGTTACTTTCAAAACTAATATTTGGATGATTAATCAACCAAAATTCTCAAAGCACGAATGTGTTTTAGTGACCTTTGGAAACTATTTCTGTAAATAGATACTTTTCAACCAAACATCTTATCAGAAATAGTGAACGAGTGATTTTGCTTGGTTAATCTTCCGCTACTATATTAAACAGAATAACTGCAAAATTCTTCTAAATATGTGTTACAATTAAGTGAGTTCTTGGTTATTCATCTAGAATATTTTCGTATTTATATTTTCATATTTGTTTCGTTCAGAATTTTAGAGTTCTGTATTTTTCAAATATTTAAACAGCAGTTAAGGATTGTACTCGCAATTTTTATGTATCAATCTTAATAAACTAAAAACGATCAAAGTTAGCTTAAATCTAAAATTACTGTAAGGATTATGAAACAGCATTAAATGTCATTTTGAAATTTTACTTATATTTTCCAGATTATTTTGATTTCAGTTATGCAAATTGACTCTGTTGTAGAATTCGTTTTTTTAAGAAATGTTTATCATGTAGATTTTGTAGAATTTCTAATATTGGTCGTTACTGAACATTTATACTATTAGGTTCAGTCATAAATAATTTCCGCTTTCGTTGATCACTTCATTCTTCAAAGTATTACAGTTGGTCCCATAAAAGGAAATTACTTATGACTTTACCTAATACCTTTGCATGTCTATTACTTAAAATAAACAAGTCAATTAACTTTTGCGGGTATTAGGTTCAAGAAATAATCTATCTAACTCATTGACTAGAATATGCATATCTACTAAGCTGTACTTAGTTTGGCATAGGGTCACAAAGAATAGAATTTGATGAGAGCAAAATTCAATAAATATTCGTATAATGTGTCTAATCTTGCATAGTTAGAAAAGTGGGTAGCTTTTTAATAAACCTTACCAGACTATCATTAGTAGGGGGATGTAAATTACCAATCATTACTCTACGACAGTTTCGAAGATTAAATTGGGAGATGACCACAGTAACAAAACACGTCTTTAAAATCGACATCTTTTTTCCTTGTTATGTACCATGTCCTTTTAGGGCGTAGGCGATCATGGATCTCCATTTCTCTATATCCCTTGCAGCTCTCAGCAAGTTCTTTCCCTCTGCTTCCTCTCCCAGACCACGTTCTGTCATCCACCTGCTCAAGCTATGTCTCCTGCTCCTTTCCCTCGTCTCTCTTTCCCTCTATTCGACCCGTGAGTATCAGATTCTCCAGGCCTTCCTTCCTCATTATGTGTCCCAGAAAATTCAACTGCCTCTTTCTGATATTAAGTATAACCCATCTCCTTGTTTGCATCCTCTCTAAGACCTCATCGATCCATGATATCCTTAGCATCCTTCTGTAGAACCACATCGCCGTCGCCTCGTGTCTCTTCTTCATCTTTGAGGAAATCGTTCAACATTCTCTGCCGTAACGAAGAAAAGATGTCACGTAACAGCTCAATATTCTTTTCTTTTCTTTGTTTCCAAAAAAGTCCTCCTGCCCACGAAACTAAAAATGGTCTGATTGATAATATATAAAAGATATCGAAAACAATCTGCCAGACTAGTTTGTTTCGTTTTTTTCTTGTTTTGCTTTCTCCCTCTTTCGGTTTAAAGTAAATTTTAAATTTGAATACTTATTGTATAATACGCAATAAAAATATTGGAATACATAAAACCTAATTTTTTTATGTCAATGTATTACTTTGATAGTTGTATACTTAAAAATAAAAGTAACATTAATGAATAAAATATTTGTAAAGATAGCTTACTTTGTTCCAGGTTGATATGCAAAATTTATCTGTGAGGATTAGAAATCATTTTCAGTTTGACCTGTACTTTTATTATTAATCCTTTTTCAGTCAACCATTTATATTGTATATTAGATATGTATAACTTTCTAAATAACGCCGGCATGAGGAAACTTGTATGCTAAAAGAGAGCTATGACTTTTTAATCATAAGGAAATAAATACATGTTGCTATAAGGGATTAAATCCTATACCTTAATCTTTAGTGCAGCTGATTCTCTAGTTTTCATTTCGCAACGATGGAATCATGAAAGCACGAATGTGAAGCCAAAAACCCACTTATGAAACAAAACTGACATAAAAAACAAAGCAACTTCAGAAATCTGAAACCACAAAATCAATGAAGCGAAACGTTAAACAAAATTGAATAAACAAGCACTTCAATATCTTTGTCGCAGAAAAGCAATACTAAAATCATAAATCAATAAGAGAAAGTCAAAGTTGTTCTCAAACTCTTTACTTACTTCCCTCTTCATAATAGAAATGTATAATGTATATCTAAGGTCATAAGGATTCATTTAAACAAGAACGACATTTCAAAATATGGATAAAACATTTCAAATACGTATAAAATATTTAATATACATTACTGTTACTGTTCAGATCAAAGTAACCGTTGGCCACATAACGTGAATTTTACTATGACAAATAATAAAAAAAAGAATATTTTTTCTTTTATATGCCGTGACTCTTCAGGATATAGGCGATCATAGCCCTCCACCTCCTCCTGTTCCTTGTAGCTCTTAATAAGTTTTGTCTTTTTGTTATTTATCCCAAACCCTGTTCTGCCATCCACTTGCTCAAGCCCATTATGTATGTCATGCGTTGCTTTCCCTTGTCCCTCTTTCCCTCTATTCGTCCTGTCAGTATCAGATTTCCAGTCCCTCCTTCCTCATTACATGTACCAAAAATTTCAATTGACTCTTCCTGGTTTTAAGTATAAATTTTCACCTTGTTTCCATTCTCCCAAAAACCTCGCCGTTGCTCACATGTTCGGCCCATGTTATTCTTAGAATTAATGTATAGTTTGGAGGTGTCCAGTTAAAAGAGATTGCGGTGGAATGGATATCAAGCGGCAACAAGGCGCACCGTAAAAATGCCGCGAGATACTCTGTGAGATATAAAACCAAAATAATTTTATTAAAATAAAATAAAAGCAAATTATGCTAAATATTAGGAGTGAACAAATTTGGTGGTTTGTGCTCCCGGAAAAGTGGGTAATAAATTACTGGATTTATTTTTTTCTAAAATAAGGCTCAATGGTTTTTGTAGCAAAATTATCAAGTTTATAATCAATATCAAGCAAATAACATGAGATATAAGAAAAATGCCAACGTATACATAAACAATACAAATTACAAAGAAGAACGTGCAATAAAAGAGTTTCAGTGACCCGTTAAAATAGTATAGTTCAGTCTTGAACGTAGAGCGTTGTTTTGAGAAAAGTACTTGTTCTCTGTCGTGTAAACAACTATTTTGTTACAATAGTCGGGGTTGAAAATAAAACTTAATTCAGTCGTGAAAACGGCAATTTGGTTGTCACACCTTCGTTGAAGAGTTGGTTTCGCGGCCGCTCTGTCAGGTTTTCAGATGTTTTTAGAAGGCATCGCGTCTCCTCTACTCTACAGTTGATGGTCATATTGCAGGGATTTTTATACCAAAGATCGGCACCGATTTACCCAAAAATTTGGGCGGACAACACAATCATTTCAGAATTCAGCCGGTTCGAGTAACCATTGGTTAAAAGTCACTTTTATCAAAACAATTTATTGTAGTAGAAAAAAACAATTTTTTTTTTCCTTTCCCTTTCCTTTATCTTCAGTTGAACCCCCTCCACTCCTTGATCAAGGAGCTTTGTACGTATGCTGGCAAGATTCAGGTTTCAGTAAATCATTTTAATACCTTCCTCCATTCCTACAAACTACCGAGAGCCGAAATTTACCCAGAAAAAAAAAATTAACAGTACAATATACATTTATAATTAAATTTAAAATGTAACATTTCCAAAAGTCTAAGGATATAGCTAAAAAAAGACTTTTGTTTATGATATTGGCAACATTTAGTACTTTAGTAACTCGCTTATTAGTTAATAACCGAGTTGCTCGAAAGTACTTGCACAAAAACAATCAAAGCTATGAACTTTGAATAGTTTATCCACAATTTTCATGCAGATGTGCAACAACCTATTCGAAAATTGGAATATATAATGAAATAAAAAGAGAACTTTTCGGTTAAATTTAAAACTTGTTTAAAATATACACACACACGTGTGTGTGTGTTTGTGTGTGTGAATAAACACCATTCACCTGCTTTTCTTCTCAACGTAATCTTGAAGTAGTTTTTAAGTTTTCGTTTCTCTTCGCTCAATCTTCCTCTAACTTTCTCATTATTATTGTTTATGTATTTTTAATTCTATCAGTTTCTACACCTCACTTTTCTTTCTTTATTCTCCATTCATCGTCTCTTTGATATTAATTACCTTTACGTTTAATATCATAAATCAATGAAAACGAGGTAAAACCTAGGATCTGGAATGGTGAATTGAAAAAGAGCTGCGAGATCTCAGTTTACTTCATCTGATTTTTTAACCGGTTCAAAGTTACTGCTTTGATGAAATTTAAAACTGACTATATGCATAAATATTTTTGCAGTTTCTTTCGAATTTTATGTATTTGCGTATTTTTCATTGGTTTCGTATCTATCAATATTCGTTTGCACTTACTGCTCTATTTATATAAATACATTCTTTCTATCTTTGCAATTCTTTTCATATTCATTCGTTTCATTCCTTTAATAGTAACTCTTTCATTATTTTTGCTTTACGTCAATTTCTTTATGGTTCAATAGGTATCTATCAAACTATCTCAATATATTCTTAAATATCTAGATATCAGTCTATCACTTAATTCCATTCTTTTCGTAACTGCCCATCTATCTAATTTAATCTAACATTGCTTTAATCTCTAAAGCATGATTATATATATATATCCTTTCGATTCGACGTGCCAAAGACACTGAGCATGCCTTTCTGAATGATTGTTGCTTCCCTTAGATTGAGCGTGCTGAACTCTACACAGCCAAAATAGCAAGGGATGGGCTTAACTTTCAGGCATCATTTTACGGACGAAAACTCGTATTCTGAATTTTTTCAAAATACAGTTAAATATTTTACACTGAATAGGCAATATGTCCAAAGATCCAGCCGACCAAATAACGGAGCAAGCAAGCAGGACGGTTTTTAAAATGTACTGCGGTAGATTACAGCAGTGTACAACTATTTCTTCAGTATCATGACAGATGAGGAGGAAAGCAAAACATCGGGCTGCACAAGCTGAAATACGCAAGGTGAAATGCGCATTGCTTGATGGAGCTATTACACATGGTTGACCGGGAAGATTACTAAGGCCTTTGCATGCTATGAAGAATTTGATGCTCTTAGATTATTTTTGCTTGAGAAAGGCTACTGGGAATAAAAATAGTTAATACGTCGGTGAACTGAAGAATAAAAATGACGCTCCAGTGCGAGAGTAGAAACCTTTAGAAACATTAACAAAACAAAATATTGGGATTGCGCTTAGGTCATGGTCGTGTATGATTAACAGATATGCACATTCAGATAATTCAGCACCCTTAAATGATAAGTTGCTACTTTTAATAGTATCAATGGAAGAGAAGAATAAAACCATATTCTTTTCTATCTCCCTCCATATATATATATACGTGGGTCATTCAATAAATAACGTGAATTTTTCGGTATAAGGACTTCTAATACAGACAGAAGCTTACTTTTTTTTTTCAACGTAGTCTTCTAGCACCGTCACACACTTTTCCTATCTATGCACAAGCTTCCGTATTCCCTCAGCGTAAAAATCTTTGGACTGATGTCTCAGCCAGTGGCTCACAACACTTTTGACTTCATCGTCACTTTTAAACTTCGTGCCTCTCGTGAACGCTTTCAAAGGACCAAACAGGTGAAAGTCTGAAGGGGGCAAGGTCTGGGCTGTAAGGGGGATGAGGGAGCAGTTCCCAGCCCAGCTCATTAATGGTCTGCACCGTTTGAGTCCTTGCGTTGTCATGATGCAAGATGACTCGTTCTGACTGATGACCCCTGCGTTTGTTCTTTATGTCTTTCTTGACCTGCCTCAGCAGTTCACAGTAGTTCTTCTGTCAGACTGAATGAGGTCATTGACTGATTCGATCACCTCAGGAGACCTCACTTCTGTAGGCCTCCCAGGCCTGTCTTCATCCTCAACACTGCTCCGTCCTTCTTTAAACAATTTAGCCCACTTGTAGACATTTCTTTGGCTGAAACATGTGGCACCATACACAGTTGACATTCTCCTATGAATTTCAACTGGTTTGCACCCTTCAGCAACCAAAAACTTGATAACTGACCGCTCTTCAATCCAGGAGCATGCTTGGTCGGCCATCTTTGTTAATCGCCAAAACTCTCAAAGTTTTTTTTAATCTGCAAAAGGAATTAAATCCATGTGAAAAAGAAGTAAAACAAAAAAAAAATTAAAAAAAGTAAGCTTCTATCTGTATTAGAAGTCCTTATAGCGAAAAATTCACCTTATTTATTGAATGACCCTCGTATATATATATATATATATATATATATATATATATGTGTGTGTGTGTGTGTGTGTGTGTGTGTGTGTGTGTGTGTGTTGATGCATGTCTCATTAAATAATATAGACAAGTTTTGTCTATCTATTTTAAGTAAGTTCCTTTCATATTGTCTGATAAACTTAATAACATTATCATTGAAAGACGAGAGGAAATCAACATATTGATACATGTTTAAATCTAATCTAAGCTTTCGGCTTACATAAGCCATTAGCAAGGATGATAATTACTTTTCAATATATCAACCAATACACGAACAAAACAACAATGATAGTCTATTTTTGTTGTATGAAAAATTTCAAAGCAGCCACTAACTCGTCTATACAAGACGCGGAAGCGAAAATCGCGTCGCAGCTCGTGACGTCACACATGACCATGCGAGAGTGAAAACGAGAAGTATTAAGTATGGGAAGCCGTTGGTATAAACCAATGGCTTCTGTTATCAATTATAGGCATTTAAGAATATTTGTGGAGATTTCGTAGTTTTGTTCAGGTTAGGTTTCAACTGTTTTATGTATATAGCTTCAAGAATTTTAGTTTTTGTTTTTGTTTTCATGTTTAAGTATAGTTGTGTTTTCAACAAGGATTTTCCGGAATTGTGTACGCGGCCAGGCATGTTGTTTTAAATGCTTAAAAATGTTAGATTTATCATTCTAATGTAGAGTCAAGCGTCGTGAAAGCGAGTTTGTGGTGTAACCAATATAAATATTATTTAACCCATTGGGGATACAATATCCCAAAGGGAACTTGAATTTGTAAACTATGTTGGTATTTTGCAAATTGCTAACGGGGAGGTGGGGAAGAATCATTGCGAATAATTAAGTTGGATATGTTAGATTTAGTGTAGTATATGATTAACGTAATTTTTTTGCTAGGATCTGTTGTAGATATATTAGTATTTACTATTTTTTTTAGTATATTTTCATCTTTCATGACTACGATATAGGAGATTAATATGTTTGAGATTAGTTGAAGCAGTATTATGTTCTATTCGCTTAGTATTGAGACTTCTAAGAAAGCATTTTATTTGTTCATGAACTATATAGTTTGGAAAGCTATTATTTATAAGTGTTTGTTTTATATTCTTTAGTTCACTGTAAAAAATCTGTTTTGTGGATGAATTAGATTCTGCATAATGTATTAGATTTTTTATAATTGCTATTTTGTAGTAATATGGGCATTCACTTTTGTAGTTAAGTGTACATAAATTTATGCTGGTAGTTTTTTTTTTGTATGGCGAAATAGTAAATTTGTTATTATTCGTGTTTATCAATATGTCAAGGAAGGGAATTTTATTATGAGTACTGAGTTCATACGTGAATTTAAGAACAGAATTATTTTGGAAACTTTTTTGAAGTTGAAGTATTTTAACTAACATAAGGATATCATCAATATATCTTAGATAGATGGAAATATATCTTAGACATCTGTAAATATCTTATTTTCGATGTTCGACATGTAGAAATTGCTAAATGTCGGACCCAGAACTGAACCCATGGAGACACCATCACGTTGTATATATATATATATATATATATATATATATATATATATATATATATTATTATTATTATTATTATTATTATTATTATCTAAGAAAGGGACTTCCGTAGTACAAGCTAATAGTAGTTTCCGTAATATATTCGGATTCATTTTAAGTAGGGATAAAAATGAGTTACTGTATATATTCCTTATAATTAAGTCAGTAGTTTTACTAACAGGGACATTGGTAAATAAGTTTTCTGCATCCAGTGAAACTATGATTTCTTTGTTGTTTTTTTTCACTTTTTAAGATTTTGATTACTTCTAATGTTGACTTAACGCTATATTTACTATATATATATATATATATATATATATATATATATATATATATATATATATATATATATATATATAGGCAGCATATCTTGAGTCAAGTATGTTAGGTTGAATAATATGGACATATTATGTCTATTTTTATTTTATTCTTCTCGTATTCTTCTTAATACTGACATTAAATTCATTAAGGAAGGTGCCGTAGTTTTGTTTTTTTTTTCATTTCTTTTATTTTCTCAAGCACTTTCAATCTCATCCAAGATGATCTTCAGGGGTGAATTGCTAAGACAAAAAATTAATGTAATTGATAGTTGATTTTTTTTTATTTTTTTTGTAAAGGCGCATGAAACCCAATCCGTTATAATCATAAACACGTATGAACGCGGTTCGTTATAATTAATTTAAAAATTAACTGTTAAAGCTATCATGCTTAACTAAGGGAGGTAACTTTAATTTATATAATTTAAGTATTTTAAAACATTGTTGTTATAGGCATTTTAAAACCTTGCTTCTACACCCAGAATTAACTTTATTTAGTGTTGGTTATTTTTTTCTTATATAGAGAGACCCAAGAATTTGAAATTTTTGTTTTTATTTTTCATTGTAATATACTAAGCCACTGTAAAATAAGCAGATAACGAAGATAAAATATACATAGTAGTAACTGAAAGACTCTGTAAACAAAGAATACGCACACAAAACATCCTTTACAAATACGCGAACAGCACAATACTTTCTAAACATGTCTGAAGAAATAAAACCAAAAACCAAATCACATCAAAAATATGAAAAATAATGAAAATAGCATCAGCCTAAAATAATAAATCCAAAAAATGTAAATTGTCTGGAGAAGAAAGTAGCTATAATTACATTCCCAGACCAACAAAAATTACTAAATAAACGATCAGAACTTATCTCAAAATACAGATACGAAAACAAATTTTTACTACGTTACTTATAAATCGAAAACTAAAAACGAACCAAAACAAATAAATAATACAATAAGTAAAAATAAATAACTAAATAAATGAACACAAATCAATAAATAAATTACATAATAAATAAGTTACTACGAAAGCACACATAAACACAAATAAACGTAATGAAAATCAACAAGAAATAATAAATTAATCATTAATAAATGAATAGAAAAGTTATACACTATAAACTGCATTCATATCCACAATTTTTTTTAACTCAATAGCCCCTAGAATAATTTGAAAAATAACCGTTACTGCCCATCAAAATAACTGTTAGAATAATGCAATAGACCTACATACGATGCAACACTGTCCAGTATATATAAATAGTCGAGCCAAAATACAACACACATGGCATGACGATCGCATTCAAGTATGAAATAGGGTGTCGCTGCTGGGTGCTGACTTCAGTGTCCACTTTCATATATATATATATATATATATATATATATATATATATATATATATTATTCATTTAAAAATATGATTCCATCACTACATAAAAGTTCTCATGTTTCAAAACAAGAGCCGAAAACTTCAATATAATTATTTTAATTAATTTGAATTAAAGTACAAAGCTCTGTTCCATCTTTAAGCGAAATCTTTTTTGAAATAACTAATTCTTGAAATTTACGCATTTTTATAAGCATATTCATTATTAAAATTAAAATTACTATGGTAACGACTAGAGCAATTATTTAAAAAAGGGGCGTAAGGGTTAATAATTTGTATCAACATCTCAGTTACATTCAAAGAAGTCAAGTCAGGGTAAGGTTAGGTGTCTAAATTCAAAGCGGAAGATGACATCGTCTTGTCTGGTTAAGTGTCTATGGAGATTTATTTATTTATTCCGCTGAAAGGGTTTTGTGTATATAAAAAAAACAGTCATAATTTGCTAACATTTGTTTTTTTGACGACTTCATAAAGGTTTTATTATTATTATTATTGGGTAGGGCTTTTAAACTTTTTATTATTTAGACTATGGAGTTTAAAATTTGTATTTATTATTTAATTGTTTGTTTGTTTGTTATTTATGCTAATTATTCAATGCGAAAATTTGATGATGTCGGCAAAAACCGTTAACTCATGTCTATTGTTTAATAAATTTAATTGAATTTAGACCCCCTAACCTTACTCTGACTTGACCTCTTGTCTTTTTTTAATCTCCAAAATGCTGTGCAGTTTTTCTATTTAACATTGTTCAGTATCATTTTGTGAGGGCAAAAATGTAATTTCCAGCTGTTCTCGGAGGATCCAAAGTAATATTTAACATCAGCGCCTGAATTGATCCTAGCTCTGTATATGATACCTTCAGTCATGCACTGGCCATTTAGCGGGCAGATTACGTTTTACAGCAGTTGTATTGACTTTTAGTAGGATTATTATTTAGTATTTTGTTTGTGTGCATGCTTAATATATTATTGTTATGTTACGATATATAATTACCGATTATTATTATTATTTTGTACAGGTACAGCTTACCTTAATATTATTTTTGTTGAAATCTTTTTTTAGTGTTGGAGAATGACCAAAGTGTTTGTGAATTAAATTTAGAAAAAATCTACCCACATTAGTTTGGACGTTACTGTTGTAAGGTGTGTTGAACCATATGATGTTAGGTTTGCATTGTTTTAGCATACTTTATTGTTTTTTTTCTTAATATATACTCTAATTTCACTTTATGGTTGCTGTATTCTACCGCTTTAGTGTATCTAGTTTTATTATCGTCAAATATATCTTTGTTACTGGTGTTGTTCGATAACCGAAATTGTACTGATTTGTGTAAATTGTCAAGGATCCTTTTATGGCGGTTGGATGTTTTGTCGACGTACCTGTGGTTGTATAAATCTTTAGTGTATGGTTTATACAGACCCGTATTCTGGTCAAATGTAACGTCTAAGAAATTGATCACTAATTACATTAGATATATAATCTTGACCAATTATTATATTAACATCATGAGTGCTAAGTTTATTCCATATGGCATTACTTTAAATATGTTATAACAACTGTATTTTTTATTTATTTTTAAGAGTTATGCCCTTTGACACATAACGTTCTTTCAATAAATTCAAATTTTGTTCTTTAAAGTAATTTTTCATTTTTATTTTTTTTAATTGTTCGTTTTTCGAACTTAAAAATTTGAATGATATAAATTGTAAATAATTAATTATAATAGGCAACAATAATAAAATAAACAAGAATTAACAGACAATTTTAAATCATCAGCACGAGAATGTGAATTTCATAATTCTCTAACAGGGATTATTCCGCACCGGAAGATTACACGTTTTCATGAGACTCCGAGTCGTGTCATCGACGTTGGATATTATGTACTGGCAGCATTACCCGGCGTTGTTTGGGTTTATTCAAAAAAAGATCACGAACCTCATCCAATCTATAAAGTTAAAATAAAGAAGTGCCTCTTATCTATATGGAGAACAATTATAATGGAATGAAGTGTGAAAACATTTATAACAGGAGAAAGTTGTATTTTACAGAAGCACAGAAGATACAAAAAACATTGTCAGCAAATGAAGAGTACATTAATCGCAATCGATCTTCGAAAATTGTTAAGGAAAAATGCATTGTTGACAGCTTTTGCTCAAACTACATCGAATGAACAACATGCATTGGAAGGAGAAGAAATTCAACAAAGACTTCTCCTGGCAGCCGTGTCAAGGATGAAAACCAACGTTCACAAAGGCTGCATAGAATTGTTCTTTGCCCCACAGTTTCGACATCTCGACTAACAGAGGTTCTGACAGCGTTCCTTCCTCGTCTAATGCTGGCCTTGCATTAGCTGTACGAATAGCATTTTGTGTCAGTCTAATTTGAGTTTCTTGCTGCAAAGCATTTCTTTTCCGTGCTTTCATGCGTTTGTATATTTATGTATATATATGTATATGTAGTAGTACGTCCAAGTGAAGGATTTCGCTTTCTTGGCATTACTGTCAGGCTGTAGTTGGAGGGGTTTGGCTAAGCTTTTTGAATTACAATGAAGTAATCAATTAAAAAGCAAGGATATTATACACATTAATGAAAATATAGCTACAATAAATTAAATGCAAGTTTATAAGGGAGACCATGGGAACGTGGTAAACAATTATAAGCAAGCTCGTAAAGTTAGGATTTATCTAAAAATAGACTACCAAAAAAACGTTCTAGTGATAAAAATAAAAATTAACGTGCAGCTAGAAACCTACTCACTGTGAACGTTAAAACATACATGCTAAATTTAGCATAATTATAAATGAATCGAAAGAAGATATTTATATTATTATTTGTGCATTTTTCAGAATAAAACTGTCAAAATTTTAGGGCTCAAGTTTCCAAATATATGAGTTAGTAAGCATTATTTAAATGCTGATTAGAAGATGATAAATACATAATTAAAAATTGTCATTTACGCTTAAACTTCTTAATAATATGATTTTCACAAATTTAAATTTAAAGTATCAAAAATTCAAAATATGAAAGCAGCCTACCTTTTCACTGGATGACAACTTTGATCCGAATGAGATTTTTTGCATTTAATTCATCACATAGCACTAATGAACACTACACGTGAAGCAAAATCGATAGTACGCACTACATAACTCGATCGATCATTGCACGAGGAGCAAAATCAGTTGTACCCACTACACATCTCGATCGATCTCGCACACGCGTCTTATACCCACGTGCACTTCTCTCATCGGTGCACACTTTCGTTTGCACTTATTCTTTTTTTTTCTTAAGGAAGGATATAATTTTTTCCGTCAGGCTAATGCAAACTAAACTATTTCAGTACCAAAACGGGAAATCCGTGGGAAAAACTGATATTTTTCATAATGTATTTATGACACATGGGGTTTTAGTTTTGATTTTGAGTTAATTGATCTAAACACAAATTATGTGCAAATTTTCATTGGAATGCTGCTAACCACTACAATTGAAAGATAATGGGACATCAAGGTGTCCATGGGTCATCTTGGGGGCCCCTTATGTAATTTTCAAAATCTGATAATCGTTTTTGATTCATTTTAAGATTGTAACATACATGTAAAATTCCGTCGAAATCGAAGCAATTTGAAA